>BFEA01000065.1:2970497-3016784 GCA_003427395.1 Chara braunii
GAGAGAGAGAGAGAGAGAGAGAGAGAGAGAGAGAGAGAGAGAGAGAGAGAGAGAGAGAGAGAGAGAGAGAGAGAGAGAGAGAGAGAGAGCACCTGAGTGTGAGGTAGACTGGCTGGCGGTCATAGCCGTCCAGCGTGTACACATACAATTTGGTGCACTCAAATTGAATGGCAGCGACTTTCCTTTGAGTTCATATCCCATATGTGCTTTGGAAGTGTGTAATTCGGTGTGAGATTGTGTGAATCGTAACGTGCATGATTGGTCACAATTCCATGGTATCAGGGTACACTCGTGTTACCACTCTACATGGGCGCATGGGAGGAGCGCCGTTGGGTATGTGCAAGCCGGTCGGTGAGAAAATTGATCAGTGCCGTGGAGGTTAGGGACTGACCGACAAAGAAGTGGTCAGTTGGAAGAGGGTAACTCACCTGGTGGTTGCAACCAGGAGCAATCCATCGTGGAGAAGCAATTGGAGAGGACTTAGGTCTATCAGGCGCTCGATAAACAACCTTGTCTATCCCTAAGTGAAAGGATTTCACATTTCAGACACCCGAGTCCCAGTTCCAGGGTCCCAAATTGTCCCAGTCCTAGTTGGGTCCAGTCCCACATGTCCCAGTAGGTGAGTCCCATTAGGGTCCTTAGGTCCGTAGGAGACCGAAACGTCGTAGGCTGATGTCGGGCCGGTACCGTACAGGCAGACCGGTAAAAGTCCAACTGGTACCCGACAAGAAAAGTCCAGGCCCGGAGTCCAATTTTGCAGCAGCGTCTCAGGAAAAGTCCAGAAGGTACTGGGCCACCAAAATTCATGCAGGAGACGGGCCGCGGGCGACCGGTATCAGTGAAGCAAGCCAAGGCCAAGTCAAGCAACTATTAATAGCTGCCACAGTGCAGCACACAACACCAATTGCCCTGCGTGAGTTGCGGAAGCGCTGTTGGTTGCTTGTGCGACCTCACAGCTTGGGCTGTGCGCCAGAGGGCCTGCTTGGCGGCACACCAGTTAGGGTTGAGGAAGGAGAAGGGCCATGGCTGCAATAGCTGAAGCTGCAGTTGAGGTAGAGTGGATGTATCCAGGAATACGATCCTAGAAGTAGCAGATATAGAGAGAGAATATATATATATATATATATATATATATATATATATATAGAGAGAGAGAGAGAGAGAGAGAGAGAGAGAGAGAGAGAGAGAGAGGAGTGATACAAGATTGGTTGTTGTGGCTCAAGGAGGAAGGTGGCACCCATAGCCGCCGAGCTCGAACACGGAGAGGAAGACGAAG
Organism: Chara braunii; assembly: GCA_003427395.1. Lineage (NCBI taxonomy): Eukaryota > Viridiplantae > Streptophyta > Charophyceae > Charales > Characeae > Chara > Chara braunii. Next base: position 2,971,774 of record BFEA01000065.1, read on the forward strand.
GAGGAGACTAGAATCGAGTAAGAAGACCAAGTGAGGAAGAAAGAAAGTGAAGGAGGAAGGAGAGACGAGGGAGGGGAGAGAAGCCATAGCCGGGGTGAAAAGAAGAAAGAAAGAAGGAGAGAGAAGGAGGAAGGTGAAGGTTGGTGGAAGAGAAGGGGTGGACAGCCATAGCCAAACTTGAAGAAGTTGACCGAGGTGTTGACCGGCGTTGACCAAGGCGTTGACCGAGGTGTTGACCAAGGCATTGACCGAGGTGTTGACTGAGGTGTTGACCGAGGTGTTGACCGAGGTGTTGACCAAGGTGTTGACTGAGGTGTTGACCGAGGTGTTGACCAACAATGACCAAGGCATTGACTGAGGCGTTGACCAGCGTTGACCGGAGCTGTTGACCACGAATTTGACCAAGTTGGAGTTGGTATAATTTCGCCAAGCCTTCAACCTATCCCCTCGCCCTATGGATGTGCACTGACCCCATGGTACTTGCTAAGTTTGTTCGTCTCTTCTTTCTGCATTGAGTCTCGTATGTCCAGGTGATAGGAACTCCATGTATGTGGTCATAGAGCTGTGTTGACCAAACCCACACGGGCTGAGTAGCGCTGCTGTCCGTGTTTGACGACTGACACGTCCCGGAGGCCTAACCCTCCCAAGGACTGGTACAGACCGGCGGGCTGCTCAGTGTAGCATGGTTGGCCCAAAATCCGAGTTGTGGACAACACAACCGACTGTCTAAGTCTTGAGAGGACTTGCTGATCACGTCGTTTTGTTTGCGACGTTAAAGAACTCCTGAGGAGTTATGGGGAATCTCCTTAAATGCCTCCTGATCAGCAGTAAAGTCCTATAATGACAGCCTTAGTAGTAGGTCTAGGCTAGAGACCATAGTTGACAGGATCCGAAAGGGATTCTGTAGTCCTTAGAGAGTCAGTTTGTCAGTCAGTGGGTAAGTCTAAGTGGTGAGGAGTGTAACAGTCTACTATTGTGCACCATACACCATGGATGACTACCCGATGTACGGCCTGCTAGTGGGGTTCTCCCTCTGGGGGACCCTCTGGTGTTTCCTGTTCCCATTAGGCTTCTGACACACCTTCACGTGCAGAGTTGAGACGAGGGGTGGTACTGGGACCACTCCTTACACCAAGGAGCAGGAGCAGGAGGCTGCGAAGATATTGGCCAAGCCGAAGGCCAAAACAAAGAAGGAGTTGATTAAGCAGGCCAAGAAGTTAGCCTTATTGGAGGAGCAAGCGGCGAAGAAGAAAAAGTTGGAGGAGAAGATGGAAAAGTTGAAAAAAGAAGAAGAAGAAAAGTTGAAGGCAATGGAGGAAGAAGAAGTAGAGGAAGAAATCCCCCTGGTAAGAAATGTTAGAAGGGAAAGGGGGGGAGTCAAGTGGCACGATAGAAGAGGAAAAGAGGATGGAGAAGAAGGTGTCAGAGTGGGTCGCTAACCTGTTGCTAGCAGTAGAAGAAGAAACGATGTTGCATGTCCCCAAGGCAGAACAGGAGGTGGTGATAAGGGAGCTGCAGGCAAAGGAAAATCCCTTACGCCGCCAGACGATGGATGAAGAGAAAAGGTTGGAGTGGAAACTGCGCCTCACGAGAAAGAAGAGGAGACGGTTGGAGGCAGCAAATGAAATAGAGAAGGAGTTGAGGGCGGTGGATGAGCAAAGATGACAAATGGAAGGCCAAGCAGATCTTGAGGGAAAAATAGAAATCCTGGCTCGGAATATAAAAGTCCTGGCGAAGGCCTAGCAAGAACAGTTTCAGTTCCTGAGGGGCCAAGATATCCCCTTACAGTCCATACGCTTGGGCCTTAGAGAGTTAGCACGCGAAATGATGATGCATGTAGGCACTGAGATGAGAGCAAGGATAGAAAACACAGAGCACTTGTGCACATACGCTACAGATGGCGCAAAGCTTGCTGCCCCAAAGGAGGAGGAGGCTCGTCCAGGCAGGGAGCGAGTAAAGGTGAAATTCCTTGATTCCTACAGTGGGAACGAGGGTGAAGATTTCGATAACTAGGAGGCAAATGTCAACTCCTACGTGCAACTCCAGGACATCATCCCCAAGGAGCAAGTCCTCATAGCTTTCCACGCTCTCAGAGACGAAGCAACTAGCTTTGCTCGATCGCTCGCCCGCGCTGCCAAATTTGAAAATGACATGGCAGCCTATTCCACGATTACACCACTGGACGAGTTTTTTTAATTACCTCACAAGCGATTTGACGATGTCACTCGGGGGCTGAAGGCCTCTGACAAGCTGCAAACTATCCACTCCCCCCAGTGGAGGAGTACTGGGGCACTTAAGGGTGTCATGGATGAGTCGGTAGCCGTCCCTGGACATGAGGTGACTGAGACCCAATTAGTCCAGTTGTTCTATCATGCCATGCCTGATGCTTTGCACGAGCATTTCTTTGAAAAGAGTAAACAGCCTACCATGACCAACGATACACTGAGTAGGGAAGTGGTGGCTTTCGAAGCTCGGTCCATGCCAGCATCAACTTTCTGGCACAAAGATTTGGACAAGGGGCAAAAATGGAAGGGTCGTACCATTTCAGGCCAAGTCAGGGCCAAGGATCATTTGATCCTTACTTTAGATGAAGGTGGTATGGAAGAGGTCCCCTACAGTCAGATTGAGTGGGGCCTAGAGGAAGAAGACAGTAGCACTAGTCATGGGCGGACTCATGCTGCTGTCGCAGTCAGAGGGAGGCCGCAAGGAAGAGGGAAAGGTCGGGGCCAAGGGGGCGGGGTCTCTGGTGGTCGAGGACAGGGCAATCAGGGGGTTGGCGGCAAAGGAGACCGCCAAGAGGGAGGTAGGGGTTAAGGTCCCCCACAAAACCGTCCTCGTTTCAAACGATCACCTCCTTGGTCTGCCTCAAGGCAGACCCTGGGAAGCGCTGGGCTTCGAGCAAACCATATGGCAGAGGAGAATAAACGCGGATCAGTGTTTTTTCTGCGGTGATCCGGGGCACATTATTAAGTACTGCCCCAAATATAAAGATGTCCGGCGAGCTGCTGTAGAGGCAACAAAAAGCAACCACCGGTAGGGGTCGCAATTGCCCTTACCCCTAGACCATGTGGAGAAGAGTGTGCGCACCATAGAGAAACTCCCAAACCACATGTGTCTATGGCAGAGGTTGCTGGCCAGTGCCTAGGTAGCTGTCTAGAGACTGCTTGCGTTAGAGTCTCTCTAGGCACTTCCCTCATAGGTCTGGCAGAAGAGCTGAAGGAGAGGATGCCAGCTTGGGCCAAGATGAGAAAGGATGGAAAGGGATAAGTAGTGTTAGTAGATGTAGAGGTTTGTAGAGGCAGAGTAGGGGCCCTTATAGACAGTGGGGCCACCCGAAGCTATATTAGTCGTAAAGCGCTGCAGAAGCTGAAGTTGAATTTGAAAGTCCAAAAATTAGAAGAACCTGTAGCCAGTATCCCCGCAGACCATGTGTCCGATGAACGGAGAACGAACGGAGTTCAACGCGCATTGAACCAGTTTAACGGCCCCAGGGCCCCCATTGAATCTCCTTAAACGCAAAAATGGGGGTGTCCTGTTGAATTCCGAAAAACGGAATGGGCACGTTGGGCCTCAGACACGTGGCCCTACGCGCCCGAACACTCGAACCAGTCAAAAAAAAAAAAATTCCACCGCCCCCCAAAATCCCCCTATGGCCCCGCCCATCATCCTTTAATGAAGCCATTGCGAGCGAAACGACCCCCCGGCCTCCCACAGCCTCCCCTCCCATCCCCCATCCCGCCCGCCCCCCCCCCAAGCGCCCCCCCACCACCCTCACCGCTGCGTACCCACCAAGTTAGTATTTCAATCAATAAAAAATCATTCAACAATTCACAAAGAAACAAATAGAAAACAATCACCCGACTCTGCAGGCAAAAAAAAAAAGAACAAATGAAATAAATGAAAGTAAACATGTAAACTGCAATTAAAGATACAAATTCACACGCTGACAAAAATGGACATGAAATGTCGTGTACACTCGTAACCGAAATTATACATGGAAAATGTAATGGACATGAAAAGTCATGAAGTACCAGTCACTGAAATCACACAGGAAAATGTAACATAATACAATGTATCCTACTACTACGCCACTAGTGCCACACTGCCACATACTAAATAATAGAAAAATAGTACTCTACAAGTCGTGTTGACGGTGGCGAGATACTCTACTACGACCAACACTATTGTACAGACGAGAATCAGACAAAAAAAAAAAAGAAGAAAACAGCAGAAACTACAGCACACACTACCAGTGACTACCTGACAATACTAAGATAAGACAACACGACCAAAAACGAGGAGCGCAGAATATGACGAAGTCGCTTGCAAGTAGGGGAAAGCGGAGTGCTGGCCTTACGGCCACCGACCCCTCTTCCCCTTCCCGCTCTGCCTCCTCATACCCCCTTGAGTGCTGGATGGTTGCCTCCTCTTCCCTCATGCGTATGAAGATGTCTGCACAGCGGAGCGTCTCGATGCACGCGTTGGTGGGGGAGGTGGGGGCTCATCGTTGTTGTCGTCGTTGTCATCGCTATCTCCGCTCTCGCTCTCCTCCTCCTCACTCTCCTCCTCACCCTCATAGTCCTCGTCCTCCTCCTGCACTGTCGGTGCCGTCTCAGGATCATCCTCCTCAATGGTGATAGGGCCGCCTCCCTTCCTCACCAGAACAACCCTCGTACTAGCCTGTGCGACCGTGTCCTGACGGCGGGATCCACGAGGCATCCCCAACCCCTCCGCCCCCGAAGACTCTCCAAGTGCATCGCCTCCCTCTGCAGGCACGGGGCGTGGACGAGGCATTCCACGCTTGTGTGGAGTCTGCTCATGCACAACATGTGTCGCTGCTCTCAAAGCGTGGTCCAAGGTCAAGGTGGACACTCCCCCGCCGCGACCTCGTTGAGGCTCACAACCTGCTGCTGCAACCTCCCTCGCTCTGGTTGTCCTGGCGCCTCGGGTTCCCAAACCCGGTTGAAGGCGTCCAGTGAGCTCAGTGACACGGCGGGTGGAATCCAAATGTATGTCTGTCCTCCCAAATAACGTCGTATCGCACACATCCCGCTCAACCGTTGTCGTGTTACGAATCCTCGATCTCCCGGGCGCCTGTGGGGATCGAGAGCCTCGGCCTGTGGGCGACGACGATGGATCACCCGCACGTGGTCTAGGAGGAGGAGGTGGCATGTCTCCTGCACGTGGCGCTCCTTCCTGCAGGCCCCCCGAAACCTCTGTAGCATCTGCCCTTGGAGGTAGACCCGGACCACACCGGCAACGCAGGACACCATGGAACCGAAGGGATCGTCTGCCGGGTTAAATATCCGCCGGTCCAGTCGAGTCACATTGAGCATAACGGCAAGAAAACAAAGTCCAAACAGGGTCCTACCCAAATGATATCAAGATCAAGAAAAGACAGGAACCAACGAAAGAATGAGTCACTAGACCCGTCCTCTAACAAGATACTAACCGACGACTTAAAAGGCCACCCCTATGGATTACGATTTTCAAAAGACACTTTTTTTTTTTTTTTTTTTTTTTTTTAAACAGCCCGAGATAGTGCTAGGGGTGCTGATAGGAGCAGGCACTGCTAGCACTGTCGGGGGGGCTCCATCTATTGGTGGGGAGCAGCACCTGCTGGAAAACGGGTCCAGCGTCCCTTTTACAGATTGAAATCAGAGTTCATGGAGAAACAGTTGTGGGAGTAAGCTGATCCTATGGGACTAAAAGCTATCCCTCTTGTAACTCTTCACCCGATAGAGGGGCGCCAGATAGATCACTGAGCACTGATACTAGGAACTGCCTCTTCGTCTTGGAACCGACGCCGGATGGCTGTTGTAGTACCTTAGCACCTCCCTCCTCTCATCAGTCCTGATCTGACTTGTGACTCCTTTTGTAGGCCGTCCTCAGTCTCGCCCATACCAGTCCAGACCAACTAAACAGTTTGAGGGGGGGGGGAAGGGATCAGGAAAGTCTTCACTAGGTCTCATGGGGATTGTTGTGTCAACCTTAGTCCACTCGTGAAAAATAAGCCGGTAGTCCCTTACTAGGTCCCTCCTCTCTTGTCCTTCCCCGCAGTCATTCTGACCGCCTTTCCATTCAACCTCCCCAATTCTCCCCCCATTTTCCCCTCCAAGCCAGCTCAGGCAAAAATCCTTAATTTTCTGTTGGATGTCTTTTGGTGAATGTAGTAGTATCTGCGCTCTGACTTTCTCCCATTTTTATGAGATTTCAGTTTGAATCTGTTGTTGTATGCTTTCTGTGAACTCTGGTCCTTCCAGACGTGCTCCTTCCATTTCATATGTGCAACGCTGTCGCCAGAGGGCCCAGAGCACCGCCCTGCGGCTCAGTTTGAACATATTATCGGTGAAGTCATCGAGTTGGTCATGGGGGTAGGTTTCACATAGTAGGGCTTTCCACTCCCACGGCCACCGGATCTGGGTTTCTAATTGCTCCCATATTCTATCCCACCATCTCCACAGCCACACTGCGCCAGGGCACTGAAGGAAAATGTGTTCGATTGTTTCTGGCACTTTCCTGGAGGGGAATGCAGCTGTGCAGAACCTACACCAGGGGAGGGCTAGCCCTTTCTGTTCTAGGTTGGTTCTTGTGATCAGCCAATCATTTGTTGGCAGGCAGCGGTGCTCAATCTGCCATTGCAGCGACACGAATTTAGCCGGTTTTTCCTTTATTGTCCTGAACCACTTTATATTTCTCAACTTATTTTTGTCGACATTTAAGTGATCCGTCCAGCGTGCCTCTACCCGGTCCTTGAGATTCATTTTCGGCCTGAGGAGTCTGTAGGTCGATTTAACTGTCAGACCGCATAATGATCTGGTGAGTTGCCTGCCTTTTCCCACCGGTGTCGTCCATGCCCATTCTGTGGGATCCAGGGCGAGTTGGTGGATCGGGGTCCGGGGGCGGAAGGCAATCCATTGCTCCTTTTCGCAGAGCACTCTGATTCTGAACAAGCCTTCTTTCTGGCATAGAATTGTTTCTTCTAGAGCTGTTCTTTGGAGTATGTTGTTGTGACCGATTTGGAGGAGATTGATTCTAACAAGACCATCCGGTTCGCAGCAAACAACTTTGCCTACCTGAGTGGGGCGATCCCCCAATGCCACCCAGTCAGAATCTTGAAGGACAGGTCCTTTCCTTGGAATTCTCCACCAGGCCAGGGGGATCTTGTCAATTATGTTTTCCAGGGCGACTTCCGGTCGATGACAGTAGCGTAGTCTCTTTCTTAGTTGGTCTGGGCCGATCCAGTTCTTTTGTTCCTCATCCCATATATCGTGTATCCTTGTTACACCCCGCCTGATCCAGCCCTGCCATGGGGAGTCCATGCAGTGGAGGGTTTGGCCCTTGGAGTCTGTTATCCATCTATTTCCAAAGAGTGGTTGCCGTGCCACCTCTTCCCATCTTTCTGGTGGGATTTTATCCGGCAGGGGTAGAGTTCTCCATATTTTCAGAAGGTCTAGCCAGAAGGGGTCGTTTCGCAGGTCGGCCCTTGCTGCTTGTCTAGGTGAGTCCGGGGGAGGGTGATCATGCCACGCTCCGCGTCTTGGGATGGGCCATTCCCTGTTTTCTAGCCACATCAACGGGTCACTCTCCTCTGCTGTTTGAGGTGCCAGGTGGGAAAGTTGTTCCAAGGCCAAGGCCTTCCATGGGGTGTCGGGGCAGAAAAGGAGGTGTTTGAGCCATTGTAGCGCAAGAGCCCTAGTTTGTAGTAAGGGATCTATTACGCCCAACCCTCCTTTCGATTTGGGTTGGGTTATAGATTGCCAAGCCACTATGCTCATAACATTGTTCTCCTCAAGGTTACCTCTCCATAGGAAGGCACCTATCTGACGCTGCAAGGGGCGCAGGGCATTCTTATCCAGGGCCCAGATTGCTGATTTATACCACAGTGAGACCAAAATTACGTTATTTATTATTAGGGAGCGCCCTATCAGCGAGGTATGTTTGTTCTTCCAGAGTTCCATCTTTTCCTGAGGGGGGGCCAGAGATCCATTGATTATTTGGAGTTGGCCTACCTTCAGCTGACATCAGCACCCCTAGCACCCTAAGCGGGGCTTCTTTGGGCAACCATTTAAGTTTGGGTTCCTCAGGGGGGCGTACTCCTTGGTGGTGTATCCACCAACCCTGGGTTTTGTTTCCCCAGTTGACCTTCATGTCTGCCAATCTACAGAAGCGGTCCATCATGTGTTGGACTTCCGCCATCGATGCATGGGAGGCCTCGATCATTAGTGTTAGATCATCCGCGAACAAAGAGCAGATTGGAATTGCGTCCTGTGGTATTGAAGACACTTGTATTCTTTGGATATTCTTGTGTTCTCTTAGGTTAGCGGCCAGAGCTTCCATAACAATGACGAACAAGTACGGGGCTAGGGGGTCTCCTTGCCTCACTGACCTTTGGAGCTTTATAGGTGGGGCTAGGTTGCCATTCACCATCACTCTAGTCATTGCATTTGTATGAAGGATCTTTACCCACCATCTGAAACATGGACCGCAATTAAGTTTCTCCAAACATTTGTCTAAGAACAACCAGTCCACATGGTCGTATGCTTTTTCAAAATCGATAAAGATAATGGTTGCGTTACTTTTGGACTGTCTTGTTAGTTTGATCACTTCGTTTGCTAATAAGACGTTGTCCTGTATGTTCCTTCCATGAATGAACCAGTTTGATCAGGATGTATAATGTCGGGCATAACCGCCAGCAGCCGGCTGGCGAGGGCTTTAGCCATTAATTTGTACACCACAGTGAGTAGGGTGATGGGTCTATAATTCCTAATGTTCGTCCTTTCCCCTTTCTTATACAGGAGCGTCGGGATGCCCTGGCTCACTATCTCTCCTGTCTGACCTGTTTCCCACACGCCCCGATAGTAATCCATAAGATCTTGAGAAATGACCGTCCACATTACCTCCCAGAATTCTTTGGGCAGCCCGTCTATTCCCGGGTTTTTTTCTTCTTCCATCTGGAGTAAGGTTGTCCATATTTCGTCTTTGGACAAGGGTTTGTCCAGTGTGTCCCTTTGCTGCTCATTCAGTGTTTTTGTCCAACGGGCGCAGGAATTCTTCAATTTCCGTCGTGCGATGCGTGAGCGGTAAGTGGCCGCATTCGGATGTGAAGAGATCTTGATAAAAATCCCTTGCTATTCTTGTGCAAGTTGTTGTAGACGTGTGTAGGGGGCCTTGGTTGCATTTGGGGTCTTCCAGGGCTTCTATCACTGATCTTCCGGCCTTCGCCTGGCCATCGCGAAGTACCGTGCATCCATTGCTCCTTCCGTGTTATGTCTAAAGAGTTTCCCTCGTATTCTGACTCCTTGCCATCGGTTTTCCATGTGTCGCAGGAGGCGGGTTTCGAGGTTATTGATAGTGTCGGTTATCTCGTTTTGTTGTGTCTGATTTTCTGCATCAACCTCTTGTTGTTGTAGTTGTTGCAGTTTGTGTTGCAGATCCACCTCTTCGGCGTGGCATTGTCGTGCGAGAAGTTTTGAGTATTCATTGCACTTGTGGCCTAGGAATGCTAGGCCGTTGTTGAACCACACAATGTTGTCGTCTATCTGGTCTCTCTGTTTTTGCCAGAAGGACCAGACATCTTGGAGATATACTTTAAAGCGATCGATGGTCAAGAGAGAGGTGTTTAGTTTATAGAAGCCTTTACCCTGGTCTGTTTTTTTCCGAAACGAGAGGATGGCCACACACATTGCGTGGTCTAGGCCAGGGTATGGGCTCCTCGAGAAGATTTCAGCGATTTGTAGGGCTCCTTGTATTTCCTCTGAGATTAGGATCAGATCAATTCGGGACCTCGTTGCTTTTTCTGTGCTGTTTTTTCGAAAACAAGTGTACCGTCGATCATTTGGGAAGTGTCTTCTGAAAGTGTCGAAGAGGTTATGAGATTGTTTGAGTTCTGTAATGATTCTTTCGTCGTTCTGAATATACATAGGGCATGGTGTGGGGATTTTCCACCTGTCCTGACAACGGTCCGGAGCCGCGTTGAAATCCCCCACTATGATCACTGGGATGCCCACAGGTAGCTTGTCTTTGAGGGACTCCAAGAATTGCTGACGCGAAGTCGGATCATTCGGGGCGTATATGTTTAATATACAAACTACTTTTATTCCAGCATAGCCAACAAGTAAACCCACCGGCCTTCCTCCTGATCACCTGCCCAGTTTAGCATTTCCACCCGTGTGTCCGGAGGAAGCCATATGGCGACACCCCCGCTCCCTGGCCGGGGGGCGTGTGCCCTGAAGGCTGGGTGGGGCCACAACATCTTGTGTTGGTGGTTGTGGTCGGGGTTGTCCATGAGGTGGGTTTCTTGTAGGCATATTATATCTGGCCATTTCCTCCCATCGACGCCTTTGAATTGATTCATAATTGCCTGTCTTTTGGGTTGCTTTGCTGATGCTAACCCATTGACATTCAATGAGCGCAGGTCAAGGTCGGCCTGTCGTAGGCTGAGTTTCCAAGCCTTATCCCTGTCGTAGAGTGCTTCCACTGTGTTCATGCTGATGCTGTGTTTATCCATTCGTTAGTGTTTTTACACGGTGAGCCATCTCTCCGAGTCCAACAAGCCGCCATTTTGGAGAATGTCATTCTTAAGCAGCTTTACCAAAAAGGAGTTGATATCTGTCGTCGACCAACAGTCGCTTGGTTTGATTTTTAGCAGCTGCAGGTTTGTGAGGTTGTCCCGGTCGAACCAGCGCATGCCTTCTGGTGGTGCGTGGTCGTATCGCAAAAAGATGTCTTTGATGGCCAGGCGGTATCGACCGTATGATACTACGAGGGCCGAGGTGGCGCCCTCCGGGAGCTGTTTGTGGATTAGTTGCAATATTTCTGTTTTGCTCAGCGACAGGCATTCTGTCCATGAAGTGAGGGAGAGGAAAAAGGAGGATCGTCCTGTTATAGAGACGTCCCCATGAGTCTCCCCCCCGGGGGGGACTACAAGGCCCAGCTCCCAAACCCCCTCTTTTTTTCTAACTGGTAAGAAGACCATACCTTTGTTTGAGAACGGTGCATCGGGGGATGCTTTTCCCAGGAGGTGAGATATTTTTTGTCTTTTGCTAGTGAGCTTGTCTCCCGGGGGTTTAGGAGAGGGGGGGGGGTCTTTTGGTTGGCTCGGGTGTTCCTTGGGAGCTGCCGCTGTCCAGGCAGGTAATGCTAGACACAGACTCTCTGAAGAGCATGTTCGTGTTCATTCCATCTCCCCCTTTCCCAGGTTCTCAGCGTGGTCACTCCTGTCATGCGCCTGCGGGGGTTCACCTTCTGTCTGTGTAGCGTCCTCCACTGGGATCTCGCTCCTTCCTCTCCATTCCCCTTCATCCTGCGTCCCCAGTCCAACCTTTTCTGAACCAGGCCTTTGTTCGGCAGTTGGTGCCAGGCCATCTGCAGGCGGGGGGGTATCCTGTCTCTTTGTTTCTGTAGGTTCCTTTTGAGGGCTATTTTCTTTCTCGTGTGAGCCCTGCTGTCTTTCCTTGCCTGTGCAGTCCCTCCTGTCTCGCTCCTGCCCCTCTGCCTGTGTTACACCCAACCCCCCTCGTCCTTCCTGGCTCTCTGTCTGTGTTGTGCCTGAACCCGCTCGATGTCCCTTTATCTCTGGTGTTTTTGTTATGGAACGGTTTGCATTTTCCGGTGGGGTCTTAGCTGCCTCGTCCGTACCGTCCCTCCTATCTCGCTCCTGTCCGTCTGACTGAGTAGCGCCCGATCCCACCTGTTCAGTCCAAGGCCTTTTCCCATCGATTGACGCCTGGTCGTCCTCTGTCGGCGGGATACCTTCTGTGCTCCGCCTTTTTGTCTCATTGTTGGCTGCAGTGTGATGGACTGGTGAGTCGTCCTTTTCCACTCTTGTTTCTTGATCGGCCGTTGGGGGTTTGAAGCGGTTAAGGACAATGTGGAGTAGTTTTTGACAAGTATTTTGCCAATCTGTTCCAACTGGGAGACCCTGCAGTAGCGCTTTGTGCAGGCTGGCATTGCTTTCCAGCATGGGAATTAAAGCCCTGTACACCCCGTCCCAGAAATCGTCACTGCCCCTGTTGTATTTTGCATGGAGGCTGTCCATCAGCCAGTCCGCTATTTCCTGTAGGCCCAGTCCCGGTGTTGCGCAGTCCTGTTCCTGTTGAGCGTCCGTCATTTCCACTTCCGGTGGGTTTGGCGAGGGAGGAGGGGGGGAGGGTGCCCCTGGAATTATCTCTATTTCCATTGGCACCGGGCCGAAAGCCTCTTCAAAGGCGTCCTCCTTTTCTTGGGTTTCCTTTGTGATGGCACTGTGTAATTTCTGGCCCCCATCTGAGGCCTCTGGCATGCCTTTTATCGGGTGCGGAGAGTCGGTTTTATCTGGCTCTTTGGCCTTGAGCCTCCATTCTTTCTGCTGTCTCTCTATACGTGATTGCACTGCCAGTGGTCCTACTGGTAAGTATTTCGTGCTGCAGGCCCCAAATCAGGTTTTTTCTGCTTGTCCGTCGATTGTTCGGATAGTATGTTCTGCTGGTTGTTCTTGCCTTGGGGTGGGGGGAGCCGCCCCTGGGCCGGCGGCCTGGGCTCGGGTTCCTTTTCGGAGGCAGGAGGTTTTGCAGCCTTCTTGGGTTCCTTCCCGGCTGGGGGGACCCAGTCGTTTGGGGGCTTAGTGGCCCAGCAATGGCCTCCTCGGCCTTCCCAAACCCAGCCCTTTGTTTGGCCCTTGGAGTCTAGGTCTTCGAGATAGACCGACCCCTCGTGGCCCGGGTCCGCCGTGTGCCACCTGTTGGGCCTGTGTAGGTCTCGTTGGAGACGTCCCGCTGACGGGTTCCTTTTGTTGGGGTGTTGGGGGCAGGCTGATTCCGTGCACAGGTGTCCGTACGCCCTGCACTTGAAACACCAGGGCCTGAACTTGTGTGCTGTGTGAATTTGGTAAGTCTTCCCTCCCATCCTGAACGGGATAATGTCGTCAATTGAAAAAGGTTGGTCTTTAGGGATGTCCAGAGCCAACGTCATGTAATCATCGCGTTTTGCCACATAGGATGGGAGGGGGTCAATGAAATCAACAATGTTGTATTGTTGACCGAAATCGTACACAAAGTCCGCCTGAACCTCTACTGGTATATGTCTCAGTTCTACCCAGTAAAAATCTTTCATCAATTGGTCTCTTTTCTCTTCGGGGGTCAGTTTCTTCAGTTGCCATGGGTATATGCGCACATCTGATCTTCCCGATCTGATCTTCTTCCATCCGTCCATCTTCTGTTTGTCCTGGGGGAAGAGGCTGAGAACTGTGAACACCGTTGAGGAGAGGGGTTGGATTAAGAAAAATTCATGCACCGCCTCTGTGCTGCCCTTCATCTCTTCTAATCGCTTACATATCCATCGTATCTTATTGTTGACTGATTTCTGAGCAGCCTCCCCATGGAACAACCAGTTGCTTGCATGTTTAACGTATGCTTTGTCCCTGGCTTCCAATTTATCCACAGGGTAGGTTTTCATCAGTGTTTTCCTCCCTCCTTGGTCGACCACCTGATTTTCTGAGGGGAGGAGAAACAGCGTGAGGAAGTATGCTCTGGCAGCTGAGAGGTTACGGAGGGGTACATTCAACACTTCGTTCCCTTCTTGTTGGTCTCCAGGAGAAACCCGTTTTATCATAAGGGCTTTCTCCTGAATTGTGCACCTAACTCTTTGTGCCCATGATCCTTTTTTCCTTTCTGCATCTAACGTTCGGTCGGACTCTGGGATCTGTTTTTGTTTCCTTTCTTCTGTGTTATTTTCCTTTTCTGTTAACACCCCCTCATCTTTTGCACTCCCACCTTCCACAGCCTCCTCTTCTGTCTCCATGATGAGGTCATTCTCAGGGGAGGCAATTTCCTGCGTCACATTCCTTTCTTCTTGGGGTGTCCCGCTACAGGAGGCCGATGTTTGGTCAGACCGGGCTGCTATTGTTCCATTGTTACATTCATTTGACAGGGGTGGCCACTGTTGCGGGTCTAACAACATCTCTGTTTGAGTGGGGAGCCCACTTGCTCGCTCCATTGTCTGAGGGGTGGACTTCTTGTTCCTCACGCCAACTGGTCTCGTATAAGGGTTTATTGTCAGGTGTTTGTATGGGTTGTGTCTCATTGCTCCTCGATAAAATATGAGGGACCCTGGCTTCCCAACCCTCTTGTTTGATCCATCCATTCTGTGTTTCTGTGTCCCCGGCATCGTATTTCACTTATTTTCTGAGCTGGTTCGAAGGAATTTTGTCTGAGCTGACGTCACAGGGTTCCGGGGGTGATACTGAACGGGGAGTAGGTTAAACAGAGGTATGGGCAGGGCCAGGGGAGAGGGGGCGAGAGGGAGGGAGTAATACCTGTCCTATTTCTCTCCTCCAATCCCGTCGTCGTTAGAGGAACTTGCCTTAACTATACAGGGATTTGAACGCTGTCGCGTGTCCGTGCCAAGGTTACTTTTCTGCCTCTACCTCTCTGTTATTCCATTCTCCCATCTTCCTCCCAGTTTCGTTGCGTCATGTCCTGTTGCCAGATTTTGTCGAGCCGCTGGCGCTTTTTGCCGAACCCTGTCGCGTGTCGCCCCTGCCCCGTGTTCCCGAACCCTGTCGCGGGTCGCCCCTGCCGCGTGTCACACCCCCAGGTAACAGCACAGCCGCGTTCCACGTAATTCCTTTGCGTCGTGACCCTCTGCCAATTTTCGCCAAGGCACTCTCCCGTCTGGCCGAAGTCTCACGCCTGTCACATGTCACCCCTGCCACGTGTCGCACATCCAAGTAACATCACGGCCGCACACCCCCATCCACCATACGTCCAGGTTACCTTCCTCCACATGTCCCCACCAGTTCGGCCGTCCCCGTCAGGGTTTCTCTATCACTGACAATTGTTCACCTGCTTCTAACTCCTCTTGTTTCTGCTTGTGTGTTTGAGCTGCTGTTGTTCGTTGCCTCGTCTCGATCTGTTGTTGCCGCCTCTTCCTACGTACACTTTGGTTTCACCAAGGACTCACTCCACTGCAACTCCAGCGCCAGCCACAACGCCGGCTGTGATCCCTTGCCACGTGTCCAAAAACGCGGCGTGCCCGGAGTCTTGCGTGGCACCCCCGCTGTCGCGAGGGGTTGGACCAGTTTCCACGTCAGCCCGTGACGCGGCGTGGCCCAGCGTCTTTGATTCCCGCGCGTTCCCTCTTTCAGAAGACACATTAGTTCAGGTCCCAACCTGAGTCTAATAGAATAGCACTACCAAAAACATGGTATGTTTAGATGTAAGTCTCCCGACCCAGACAGGTAAAAAGGTAGTCACTTACAGCAACAAGGTAATCCAGACAAGAGCGAGAGAGGAGACACCCATACATTCCAGAACCAAATAGACAGGTTACCTTACCACCCTGAGGATCAGCCAAGTGAGACAAACATGAGAAGGTCAACACACCAATCCCACAGTTCTAGCAAGTATTACCAATCTGGCGGTCCAATTGACTGAGAGGAACTTCATGTGGTGACAAGACCAGCTCAGCAAAAAGTACATAGTATAAGTATCCGAGAAAGCATCTGTTTAGAATAGGCTAACTTAGGCAGGGATGAAGTTCGGTACATCCTTCTCAAGAGCAGTAATCAATGCTGGCTTCCGGGCCTCCACACCAGAAGGGGGAGGAGCGTGAGTGAGTATCTTATGTAAATTTATGACTTGCCGGGGGAATAGGAACTGGACTGACGCTCCCCAGAATGGAAAAGGAGCCAGAACCCAAAGGTTCTGTTTAAAAAAAAAAAAAAGTGAGAGAGGTAGAAAGCAGCCGTAGCTGCTCTAGGTTAGAGATAGGTTGCAGCGTGTATGTGTATGAGTGTACAGTGAGTTGTGTGCGTGTGTGGGACATCCAGGGAGATCGAGAGTAGCGTGCGTGTGAACAGTTGCCGAGGATACAGCGTTGAAGGGTGTTGTGAGGGCACACAGGCACCATAGCTGTTCGAACTTCGAAGCAAGTTGAATCTGAGCTGTGTTCTTGGCCATGATGTCTTTGAGCTTTGTGTGGGTGCTCGTCGCCAGTGTGATTGCCATCTGTTTTCACGCATGCTGAGTAAGAAAGAAGACGAGGCTGGTTGCATGGCTACCTAGTATCTACTCTAGATGTTGTTTGAATTACTCTTCCATCAACATCTGAATCTTTGCGCTTATTTTGTGTTTATTGCTATCTTTCTTCCTGTATGACTCCATAACTGACTTCTTTGTGCCTGTCCGTTCCATCTACCTTCCCATGTGCTCAGGTTTACAAATATTATTTGGACCGTGGTCTTCGGGATGAGGATATAGCACCAATGAAGGAAGAATGGTTCATCAAGGTCCGGTCATTGATACCACAAACTCATGGCAAAGCGATAAGTCGCGCTACCTTTGATCGCATTTTGGCCACATGCTTGACTGAAGTGAAGGGCGACTACATACAGGTCAGTCATAGCAGCCCAATTGATCAGCTTACGACCACATGACTAAAGCAGAGCATGGCGTTCCCTCTTTGCTGTCCACGCTTGAAATATGTAGAAATGTTGCAAATGCTTCAATGGCAGGCCCCACCGGACTGTGTTCAAGTCTTTGTCAGGAAATCTTACTGTCCCAATCGGATGGCAAAAATGAAATTCCGAGAACATGCATGGGGTTTCAGAACCTAGACAGACATAACAGACATAGCTCATCCGGCAGTGTGCTCTCTGGCTGTGCAAAGTTATTTGTACTGAAGGGGAGAGTGGGTAAGAGTGGATGGATCCAAGGAGGAGATCTGAACAAAACATGCAGATGCTTGACTATGAACCCTCGAGCAATCAAGGTGTGCGAACTCATCTGGATACTGTGAAGCTGTGTAGGGAAGGACGAGAGGGCCCAGATGAAAGAAACTCCAGGAGACCTTCAACAAGTTCTCTAAACTGGGAACGACATGTGCCACACCCCTGCTTGATTGAGTCATGTAAGGGTATAGGGCATCGTTTCAGTCTGCTAACAAGATGTAATACTAACAGCTCATGGCTGTTGATTCTTTACGTCAGCAGCAGCTGTGATCACGTAGTGGACTGCAATTCTAGTAAGGTGGAAAGCAGCCCGTAGTGTCACGTCTCCCAACTTCTGACTTGCACTTTCTTCCATGTAAATGATATTTGTTTCATGAGGCTAGCAGTCTGGAGGGGAGCATACACAATTGGGGCGAGGTGGTTCTTGGCAATACCTAACTATGAGCTCACCGGATTGTGTGCTGTTAAATTCCTTGTTCTTGTTCACACATCAGTACTTCTGGTCATCGCTGCTCGGATACGGTTTGTGGAACTTTTTAGTGACAACAAGCCAACGGTCCGATAGCGTTATCTGCCCCCCCCCTGCCCAGGGCGATGGCCAGAAACAAAAAACTCCGCAGGCCCGCGCGCGCACCGCACTTTCGCACTCGCACACAGCACCGCGCTCCCACATTCGTCAACGCGCACACAGGCCCCGCAGCCTCTGTCGCGCCTGCGGTACCACCGTGAAATGCCATGCCCTAATTCCATTGCCCCGGGCCCGCCCGTGTCCACGAAACGCCACGCCTGATTTCCCTTGCCCAAGTCCCGCGCGCCTCCACACTGAATTTCGCTGGGCCCGGCGGGAGGCGTCATGCTGGGCCCTTTGCTTCCTTTAAGAGTATAGAAATACTTGATCTGTCGCAGTTGCAGCTGTGGTTTCTGACACTTTCTCCTGCCTCAGCTTTCGTTATTTCACCCACAGCTATGGCTGCAGTGGCTGCAGCTGCAGAACTTGGTGTGCCTGTTGCCGAATGCGCTTCTACTATCGAGTCCACAACTGCACCATCCATTGCAGAAGGCCGGGGTGCAGTATTACCAGCTCCACCAGACATTACATCGTTCTGCTGGTAAGCGCCTGCTGTTGATGTCAGACAACAAACGCCAATCTTGCGGTGGTAAGTCACCACTTGAAAATCCCAAAGATCACTCTCTTGAGATTTCCTGAAATTCCTTTTTTTTTTTAACAAAGGAAAGGGCAATGGCAGATCCTAAACTCCCATTCATAGTTACTATGGATACGAGCTAGTATGAGATTGGCACAGTGCTGCAACAAGATGATGGTGATGGCTTGCGTCCGCTCGAATACTACAGCAAACACATGACCAGCCGCAAGGTACCTACCTCCATGTATATGCGTGAGCTCTATGGCTTGTATGAGGCACTCACGAATTGGAAGCACTACCTTTTGGGTCGCCACTTCAAGGTCTACTAGGTTATCAGACCTTGCGGTGGATCAAATCACAAACTGATCTCATGAGATTGATGTATATGATTTTGAATTGAAACATAAGAAAGGCTGTTAAAATCGTGTCGCTGATGATTTGTTTCGTCATCCTCAATTTTTGACTTGCCTTGTGAGCTCTTACGACCTCCAAAGGAAACAAAAGGAGGATCTGGTCGAGCATACTGCCAAGGATCTGGACCTCAGTTCCATCCTTAAGCAGATTAAGGCTGACCCCAGTAGTCATCTTGATTTTCATGAATGTGAGGGTCTTTTATTTCGACGCTATGGGACGTTCGACCGTTTGTGTGTGCCCAACTATGAGCCTCTCCGAACTCATTTCTTGGATTTGGCACATGGTTATTGTGGATGCTTTGGCTTTGAGAAGACTTATGCAAGTCTTCTGCAGCAATTTGATTGGTCGGGTATGAAGGGATCTGTTCATAAATTTGTGGTTGAGTGTCAGACTTGTCAACGGATCAAGGTCCATCGGCATAAGCTTTATGACCTGTTGAAACCCCTTCCCATTCCCAACAGACCTGGTGAGTCCGTTGCCATCGATTTCATCGATATGGGAAAGGTAAGTAAGGACGAACACTCATAAGTCATGGTGATTGTTGATCCATTCTCTAAATTTATGAATCTGATTCCTTTACCACCTCATGCACAACTGATCTTGCAATTAATGAATCCCATCAGAAGTACATTATGTAGTATGACCCCTCAAAAACTCTTGTGAGTGATCGGGACACCAGGTTCATTAGTGCAGATTGGAGGAACTTCACCTCTCAGATCTACGACATTAAACTGAGGATGACATCTGGTCGATATCCAGAAGCCAATGGATTGGCTGAGAAAATCAACCAAACTGTTACTCAACTTCTTCGTGCTCCAATCGTTCCCTATCAGAACACGTAGGACAAAAAATTGGAAATAGTGAAGGGGTTGTACAAAAACTTTATCCAAGCTGGTTGCACTACGGATGGCAGATTCTCAATCCTCTATCATTCTTGTTCCCTGATCGAGCGCCTGGTTTGATGCCCGACATGCTTGGCTACAACACCAAGTACTTGCACTTGCCCAAAGTTGTTGTTGCAACGATGACCAAGCGCCAACATGCCATGATCAAGTTTGCTAACAAGCAACGCAAACTTGTGTCGTTAAAAGCCGGAAGTTATGTCTGGGTCAAAATGTCTGAATTTTCGGAAGAAGAGGGAGTGTCGCGTAAACTTCTTCCATTGTACTATTGGCAAGTTCTGAAGGTGGTAGGGGATGATTCATTTGGTACTTCGTATGTGATTGTCGTGCCACCTCATCTGCGCACGTATCCGGTCTTTCACGCATTTAAATTGTTTCCCCACATTGTTGACGAGTCCTTTATCTTTCGTGAGCCTATGATCCCTCGTACTATCAATGGTTGTTACAAAATCGGCAGAATTGTTTCACATGAGGGAAAAGAAAGGAACAGACAATATCAAGTTCACTTTCTATGGGCACTCAACTCACCCGTTCCCATATGCCCATGCAATTGTAGAGCAGACTTGGAGAGAGAAAATCCACACCAACCCAATAATGAGATATGCACAGCGGGCGAGAGCGCCAGCGCCGACCGGTAGCGTTAACCCACTGCGTTAACGCCACGCCTACACGCCCGAGGGAATTTCTCCCTTCGCGGGAGAAATGGCACCGCGCGCGTTACCAGGCGCACGCCATCTCCGTTTGCGAATTCGAAGGTCTAAGGCGGGAAAAAGAGGGAAAGAACGCCCCACGTCTCGCCACGCCTACGGGCGTGGCTATTCGTGACAAAGAGACGAGAAAGACGGGCGAGGACAAGAAGAAGATGAGAGAAGAAAGAGAGGGCAGGGAGAAATGATGGAAATAGAAGGTGTAGCGGAACAGCCTTTTGGAAGGAAGTGTTAAGTTTCCCCAAAGAAGGCGAAAAGGGAAGCACCGAGAAACCAGCGAACGACAAGAAGCAACAGTAGATTTGGGAAGGAAAAAAACACGCATCTGCCCTACTCCAAGGGCGGAAGGAGTGTGTTGAGGAAGAAAAGGAACTTAAGACAGGAGGGACACAACAAGGAGGAGGTCTCCCAAACACAGCAAAGGAACGAAAGCGGGAAAGGGAAGGGAGAAGCTTTCACGAGTGAAATCCCTTCCGAGAGAATAGGACAGCAGGCAATCACTGCAAGAGTGAAACTCGCAGCGTCAAGACAGAACGAACCAAGACAAAGAAGACACGAGGTAAGGCAGTTCTAACTTCACATACTGTCATCAAGCAAGGGCGAAAAAAGGAAGTCTATCGACATGGGCGAAGAATCTAGGAGCAGCCAGAGAAAGCCATCAAGAATGATTAGCAGAATAAGCCAGGGCCCGCTACTCACACGAAGCAAAGAAGAGACAAAAAGAGTGTTGATAATCACTTTCCCCTTTTGCAACTTGTGTGCGGCAATAAGCGTGAGAAAGGCCTCAAAAAGCGGAATGAACCGCACGGCAACAGTCCAGTCCGAGCTTGCCCGTTCATCTCCATTTTGCGGAGTATATACGAGCGCAGAGGAATACTGTATACAGAGAAATGCAATGACTTGCTGATTTTGACTGTCGAGGCTGTCTGCGAGGCTGTACAGTAACAGTCGTAGGTTAGATTCGTCATTTTTGTTTGGCTGAGGGCTAACCGAGAGACCTACCTGTAGGGAAAATTCGTTAGGGACATATCTGCAAATATGGGAAATATAGGCCCAACACTAAGCTGAATTTCCTACAGCTACCCCTACTGCATTTAGCAGACCCGGGCTACCCCTAGGACGGACAGGCCCGAAGGGGCCTATACTGATAGACGGTCCTATAGCCTATAGCCGGGTAGGGAGAGGCCAAGAGGCCGAAACTGGAACGGTACCGGCCGGTTCAGTCAGTGTGGTCTAGGTCTAGGCTAGAGTAGTAGAGTTCTATTAATAGATTAGGGAAATCGGTTTGGGACTTTTGGCTGTTCATTTTCGCGACGCAACGTTTGGAGAAGCCAAGCAAGTTGGCAGTGGCAATTGTCTGCAAGTGGCATCCTGAGACCCTTGCCTAGGACGGCGGCCATAGCTGGCCCTTCTGAAGGTTGCCTGAGCTGGGGCACCCTCAACGCATCTACCCTGGGGGTATTTGCGTTTGGCCAGGCTCTGTGGAGGCTCTTCACTGAGTGTTTGTGGGTGGCGGCAGCCATAGCTGCCTGTTTCTTCGTCGGAGTTGTCCATCAGCACTGAAGACTTCATCGCAGGATCTGTTCTTCATCTGGGTGGTTGGCGCTGGCCTCTGGGAGGCTCTCTCGGCTGTGCGCTACTAACTGGGTGTAGGGTAGAGAGTGGAGTATAGGGTTCTGAGTGTGGCGAGATACTGGAACGAACTCTGTAATGATATCTGGTTTAATTGGCTCTTCATCAATGTGAATTCCAATTGTTATCCTCGCAGGTTTCTTCTTGTGATTGGTTGTTGGGAGTTTGTCAGAGAGTGAGAATCACGCAGTGTCTTCTCCCCATCTGTGCATGGCTGAACTTCCGCTACATACTCTGATCTGTGTACAGTTGGACTCTGTCTCCTCTCCCCCTTTCTCTTATGCATGTATGGGCGTGTATGAGACTGTCTGTGTGTGAGTGGCGGTAAAAATCGTCAGACAACCAAGTTCATAACAGTTGGTATCGGAGCACTGAGGGTTTGTACTGGCGAACTACTGGCGAGAAGCTTCATGGTGATTCATCTTCCCCGGTACTGAGTCAGCAGGGAAGAAGATTTCAAGCGGCAAAATCCGGAGTTCAGTGTTTGTACTGAGCAAGCGCACTGAGCCTGTCGGGGCGCTTGTTAGGAAATGGCGAGAACAGGGCTAATTCGCCATAGCCAACCCTGAGGGCAGGATAACGAATTGCTCAGAGTGGCGAATTACCCCTGAGGACTTCAGGGATCACTGAGCGGCTTCATCCCTGAGCAGCGCTGAGGGTGATTGACAGTCTGTGTCAATCGCAGGAGGAATTAACCTCATCTGAGGCTAATTATAGCATCAGCGGCTGAGGGGACCTGTGGCGAGATAATTTTCTGTTGGCTTCTGAGTGCCACGGGGTCAGATTCCGGGAATCTGGCAGAAGGGGTTGCAGCGCCTCAGGATCCTGAAGAGGATCAACGAGTTTGAAGAAGTTTTGTGCATGGAACAAAGAGGAGGAAGTTGTGGAAGAAACTGGCGAGATGAGGGTTTCAGTCTGCCATAGCCAGATCTTCACCCAGCTCTGCAAGAAACTCTGAAAGTGAGTCCGTTCCATGCACCTACCTGTATAGCGATTCAGATAGGATTAGATTAATTAGTAACCATGGTCTATCTGTCTGTCAATGACTGGATGTGAAAATCGCAGACTGCATGACAGCCATAGCCATCTCTCCCCTACCTT
Source organism: Chara braunii (assembly GCA_003427395.1). Classification (NCBI taxonomy): domain Eukaryota; kingdom Viridiplantae; phylum Streptophyta; class Charophyceae; order Charales; family Characeae; genus Chara; species Chara braunii. The sequence continues at coordinate 2,994,383 of BFEA01000065.1, forward strand.
TCTCTGCAATGACACACACGAGTTCCCAAGAGCATGCTCTAGCCTTTATAAGAGAGGAAGATGGCAGAAAAACCTGGTTTACTTTCTCCATAAATAGCCTTGAAGAGCTAGGAGCAGATTACTGCAAAGTCAACAAAAACCCGTTAGCACAAGTTACAGTCAATGAAAGCAAACTACGAAAGGTCAAAGTAATAGAAAACGAGGAACTTATTATATTCCAACCAAAAACCACAATAGAGGATTTAGAATTTGACCCAGCAGAATGGGCTTAGAACCTAAAGCAAAAGTTCACAAGAATAGATTGCAGAATCAACCTGATCAACTATACCACTAGCCTAGGCTATAAACTTAGAAGTAGATCAACAGCTCCGGACACAGTCTTAGCAGACCGCTAGACGAAACACCTCGAAGTAGATCCTGAGTTGTTAAAAGAAATCCCGTGGAATCAAATAGCAACCTTACACCCCCCCAAGTTCAAAAGTCTACAATGGTTAATCCTATACCTAGCAATTCCGCTCAATCAATGGCTAAACTTTAAAAGGAAAGAAGAGGATAAAAACCCCTTAAACGAGATATGCGTCAACTGTTCAGAGGGTCAAATAGAGAACCTGTTCCACTATTTCCTCCAATGCCCCAAAATCAAACCCATATGGTTTAAGATAGCCCAGATATGGTCCTTAACAACCAACAAACTTCACTACGAGCCCTACCCTTATTCTACTAGGTTTCACATCGCCAGACGACTGGTCCCCGTTACAAACCATTCTTTTCCAAATCCTGCGCAAGTCATCACTATGGTCCATATGGAGAAAAAGATGCCAGGAAACGATAGACAAGCAACCAATGCACGTGCAGGAAGCATGGAGTATCCTCAAACAACAGGTGGAAACGGAATACTGGGTTTTATGGCACAAAGCCAAGAGGAAAATGAAAGCAAATGCACCTAAAGCCAAAGAAATCCAAACCAAATTTAAGGATAATTACCTCGCCAAGGGCAAGATGGCAACCGTCAAAGGCTAGGGCCTAATCTTTACAATGTGGAATGATACAACACATACCACTAATTCAGACTCGGGACCATTGTTTACCCCACCGGATCCCTTGAGCACCCAGATCAATTCCTGCTAAAACACCACAGGTTTCCATACCAAAGGCACACAACAAGCACAATCGACTTTCCCTCACCCCTAGCTAGACCAAACATCCCCCCCTCAACAACCTAGCCTCCTACGATGACACTTTACAGGCTGCATGCTAAACATTAAAACCACACAGACCCCATCCCCAATATAAGGAACCTCACAGCCCTAACACCCCTTAAGCCTCCCCGGACCCTTCTCTCCCCTCTTACACAAATCACCCTGAGCCCAATCCACCCCAGACACGAATCCACACACCCGACCTCATCAGTCATCCAACCGCACATCCTAGACCTACGAATACCCATCAGCCCTTCCTCAAGCCTCTTAAACAGTACCGGTGTCGAGCGCATCGGCTCCCGCCTTTTTCGGAAAGGTGAGAGCCCTCCCGGTCATGTCACGCAGGAGATAAACAAAATAAAACAAGAGACAACTTAGGAACGACGCAACACATCCCGCGAGCCGCCGAGACGATCGGGGTCGTGTCGTTCCGTCGCCGCTCTAGCCGGGTGCGCCAGCTGTACATCCCGCGGTCCCCTACGACAGGATAGGTTCCCGCGGGGCACAAACTTTCCTTCCCTAAGGGGTTGTCACCACCCTTGCGACCGAGCTACTGACCCACGTGCGAAAGTTTTTAAATGCAATTGCAGAGGTAAGTCAGCCGAGGGCATTTGCTCGTTCGCTGTAGTATAGATACGCTTGGTTAACGCCAAGTGGACCCGAGCGTCGTCCGTTCCTAGGGCGCTGATCTCCTAGGCGCAGAGCAGACGTCGGTTGACTAGGACGGTCTCAACCAAGCGTGAAACCCCAATTCATCCTTTTTCCTTAGACACGCCATCAAAAGAAAATTGAAAGATCCACATATAATTACATCAAAAGAAAACGACTAGGACGCACATCCAATCAGAAATGATAATTAAAAGATTTAAATCATCATACAGTACATTCAACAACACAAGATCAAAATAAAATCCGACCACCCCAAGTCGAAATCCACAAAAATCATACAACCGCCAACAAGGAGTTGGCTATCGAAAATAGCATTGATGCAGCTGAAAAGGTAATCAGTTGCCTTAGTTTTGACTTGATGAGACGTTGCCAAAGTCATTCATTCCACCTACCGTCGACTTAAGATTCGACACACATACCTATCTTCATATACTTCCAATTTTTTTTGATGACAGGTTGCTTTGCGGATGATTCTTTATCAGGGGCATTGCTTGAAGTGTTGCATGCCTCTCGCTCTAGGAAGTGGTCTAGGGTACTCCTCCTCTTCGCCCGAGCACAAGACTCGGATCTCAGAAGTTGGCCGTCTCTACCGAATCGGCAAAGTACCCCCCCGTAGAACGGTCCACTCCGGGTCGATAACAGGGTTGACTCCTAAAGCAACGAACCCCCACCCGATGCTTCTTGAAGAAAAAAAATGTGTTCAACGCAAGTAACTTTCAATTATTCTCACTTCTCTTGAGTTCAGGGTAGCTTGGACGAGAAGAAATCGAAGGAGATAAAAAACAAGAACCATTTGGATAGGTATAGGTAGATAAGGTTGTTCGGGATAGAAAGGGTCGATCCTCAGGAAAAGACTAAATCCGTTTGACCTTATCTGGTTTATTTCAATCGGATTCGTTCTCCAGCACGTGCTGAATATTCTTTTTCAAATAAACAAGTTTTTTTGACAAACAGGCAGGTAAGAGGTAGAAAGAAGACAATCTTTTTAATCTCCCCGAGTAGACACCATCAAACTTGTCATTTACAACATCCTTCTACCTACCTGCACAACATGCAAAGACAACAAGTTCAAGAAAAACCAGTGCAATCCCATACTCAAGTCAGACCTCACCATTCACATGCAAACACACATTTCCTTTGCCTTTTCAGTGAACATTCGATTGAACAGGGTCAAACAAAGTGTGGGTTCACACAAGAGTGAAGGAAAGTCTGAATCATTCAACTGACCTTGAGTGAAGTCTGGTCCGGCTCAGGTCCGGCTCACTCAAGAAAGCCGGGTGATATTCCAAGCAGAAGAAAAAATCGCCGTCGAATATGAAAATATGCGGCCCACATAAAAATACGCGGCTCACAACTTCACAAGTTGTGGTCGTTTCACTGAACAACGGTCCGCCGTCTTCTCCAAGTGCCTGATCACACCAAGGTTGGGTCCACTGAGATGTCTGAATGAGATAACCCTCAAAGAGGGTGCTCCCATGATCCAAACCCATGTCGCCCCAACATCTCGAACAGTCCCAACGCAGTCCCTACTGCACCACGTCCTCCAAGGACACTCCCCCAACCAACAACAAGTCCATACCGCCTCAAATCATCATGTCCGCTCACAATAACCACATGAACATGCCGGTCCCGATTCTCGTCCCACCTGGTTCCAAAAATGGTCCCAGACGGTACCATGCTACCGCCGCAACACTGGATGGTCCCAAACTCAAACCCCGCTTGCACTGCGCGCCGCAAAAAAATAAAGGTGGCCCTGACTAAAAACCGTAGGTGCCGCATGCCTCAATAAAAATGCCCTTAGATGATAAGATCGTCGCAACAAAGTCGTCAGCAGTGATCCACACCATTCCCTTGTGACGACCGCCTGCCACATTACTCTCTCAACACCCATTCACCCCCAACAACTTGACAGCGTCTCAGTGCCACCGTCACTCGCCTCCAATGTCACCACGTCATAGCGGCGCCACGCTTACACTACTTCGAAACGCACTACCACTTCAGCGGCACCTTCCCTACGCCAATGCCCAGCCATTGCTTTATGTAGTCAGTGCAAAAATATTGTCGCCACGACCGTGAAAAACCGGCAGCGCTTCTGCACCACTGCCGTTAAAACCAGTGCTGCTGCTACAGAAATCCGGCAGCGCTTCTGCGTCACTGCCAAAAAATCACAACTGCGGCCAAAAAAATTGGCAGCTCCCGCGTCACTGTCAAAAAAATCACAGCTGCCGCCAAAAACAATTCGGCAGTGCTCCCGCGTCACTGTAAAAAAAATCACAGCTGCCGCCAAAAACAATTCGGCAGAGCTCCCGCAATACGTCAACAAAAAAAACGGTCGTTGTCGTGCCGCTGATCGAACAGCACCTCCCCACTCTCACATTAAAAAAAGACATCGGCGCACACGGAAAATCTGACAGCACCTTCCCTTAGGAAGGTCTTGACGCTGCGGCGGCAGTCCGGCAGCATCTCCCCACCATGTTGCTGCCGTGCCTAAATCTCCGCGGCATAACCCCACAAAATGAGGTGCCACTTGCCGCACCGTCCGGACCCTGACGCAGCCCGTCAGCCACAACACTAGCACAAGGGTGGGGCAAAGAACCTCCAGCCTCTGGCTATGGCTGCCGCTCCTCCGCCCTCAACTTCCCGCAGACCTTCACTACTTCGCCAACAGCATCTCCCCCTAACTTGCAGACCACCATCTCCCTCAGCCTTCTCCCTCAACTCAAGATTCCAGCAGCCTCTCCCCTCATCAGATGCAGCATTTGCTTTCCAGCAAATGAACAACATCACTGCCTCACAAGTTCGAGGCAGCTGGGCTGTTTACATAGTTGAGAGAGGTGGTGGTAGCAGCCTGAGCCCTCAGCCAAAAATTCGAGCTCAGGTTGGGCCCTTGATTTCCAAGTGAGATCAAGGGCCTCTGTCTACCCCACATAGCCCAAAAGACCAGGTCCATCCAAAAGGAAATGGACCTGGCTTCATTTTTGGCATACACGCAGAAAGGGGTGGCTGTTTCCAGCCTTCACTTGTTAATTTGCTATTGCGAGGCTAGGCCTCAACAATGCATCATCCCCCTAAGCCTGGCCAGACTCCGAGCTAGCTGGTTTGCTGCACAGGGTGCAGGAAACCACCTGCGAACCTGGCCCCGACAGCGGCCAGGTACACACACCCACCTTTTGCTACCTTTCAGCAGCCTCGTTTTCCCTTAGTAAGGGAAAAACGAGCTAAAAGAAAAAATAAAATAAAATAAAATAAAAAAGTCTCCTCGTTTCCTTGTGAGGACCAGCCCATAGCTTAGCAACAAACGGGCGAGGTCCTTTCACAGAGTCGGGAGTCAAGCTCAACAGGGTCTTTTACCCCTGGCCATTTAGTCGTGCGCCTGTACTAGGCACAACAAAAATGCCAGGTACGGGCGCACCCCTAACAATTTCCGCTTCACGATGATAGGAGGAGCCGACATCGAAGGATCAAAAGCAACGTCGGCATGAACGCTTGGCTGCCACGGCCAGATCCAAGCCCTGAAACGCAAAAAAATCGATAGGCCATGCACCCTTTTCGCGCGCCTGTACCTAGGCGCCAATAGCGCCAGGTTCGGGCGGTTGTTGGCAGCTGCCACGACAATATGGGGGGAACTAAAAGAAGAGAAAGAAAAAAAAACAAATCTAAAAGAAAATCTAAAAAAAATATAAAAAGAAATAAAAGAAAAGAAAGAAAAGAGAAAAAAAAAAAATCTTACTTCTCAGGCTGCTCGTGAAAATGGACGCCTGTAGTTCTTTTGGGGGACCTCAAGTCCCCATCACTTCACATTACACCATCTAGCGCTTCAGTTTCAAGATTTTTTTTTTTTTTTTTTTTTTTTTTTGCATCCCGTTCTCCAAAACGAACGGGTGCCAACCTCACAAATACGTGGGGAGAAAATCTCAAAACGAAATCTAAAGGAAAAAAAGAAAAAACAAAACAAAAGAAAAAACTTACCCTTATGACGAAAAGGTTGCCCGTTACTTCGGGCGCCTGCGAAGGTTGTTTTCCCCTGCACTTGTCCTCCCGCCAGCTGTCGCAATTTTTTTTTTTTTTTTTTTTTTTTTTTTTTTTTTTTTTTTTAAGCCGTTGACTTATGCCAACGGTCACCTGCTCGTTCGTGGAACACCCACGAACTGTTGAAATACAACCCTGAGTTCGATCCCCTTGGGGATCGAAAAAGAACTTGGACCATTTCTCGATTTATGCGTGTCATCCTTGCGCAGGGGCCATGCTTACTCGCGCGGCTGATTGCAGCCGTGCGATCCCGATGATCGTGCGATCCCGATGATCGTGCGATCGAAATCAGCCGCGCCCGACCGCCTGGGCTTCTCCAAAAGGAGCTGGCCCAGTAGGATGCGTGCGACCGAGCTTGATCCCCGTATCTATTGAACGAAAGTTTGGCATCGTAACCTACTAGGTTACCTCCTATCACGTCAATAATAGGAGCAGCTCTTCTATATGAAGAGCTTGCCCAATCACTTTTCCCCCACGCCTTTGCCTTGCAGGCCCTGCCTGCTAGTGGCCCTGCGAGCCTCGCATGCCCTGCCTGCCAGTGGCCCTGCGAGCCTCGCTGCTAAAGGCCTCGCAGGCCCTTACCCCGTCAGTTGGCCCCGTGACCTCGGCATCGGCCTATCAACCCCCTGGCTCGATGTCAACCTCCGCGGCCCAGGAAAAAAAACCCTTCTTCCTATTCCCCCTGCGCCGCGGCCCTGTACCTCGCGCATCCCTCTTCTTAGCCCACTCAGGCCCTGAATCGTGCGGCATAGGTCAGGTCTGAATAAACTTTTTGGCAAACGCCAGTCTCATCAAGTCCATCAATTCAACGAAAGAGTCGGACAGCGTCCGACGTTGAAAAACCCGGGCAAATACCCTTGTCAAGGTATTTGCCCCGACACCGGCCCCACCACATAAACAACTCCCAAAAAGTCCTTTCTATCCAGCTAATGCATGAACAATTTAGGGTACGAGGTATAAACCATAAGACAGGTTTTCAAGTAAGGGTAAGCAGGACAGCTAAAACTGCTAGGCCTTAAGTTTTAGCACCAGGTAGATTTTATAAAAAGGAAAGACAACACAGAGAGGATAGAGTTTAAGCTTACCCATAGGCAATTCCAACGAGACTGGAAAGGTTTAGGGTTTATCATGTCCTAAAAAGGAGAGACGACATCTACAGTTCTCATATTTAAAGTGAATCTGACAGTCGAAGAGCTGAGAGGAACAAGTTAGACGCGACCTCCCGTAAGCAAGTCCACAGGGTCCACAGTACCGGTTTCTTTTCCATGTCTTAGGGTCAAAATAAAAGTATTCAGGCTAACTTAGGCAGGGGTGAGGGGTGGAAAATCCTTCTATCGAGAAGTAATCAATGCTGTCCCTCGGGCTCTCCTACCTTAAGGGGGAAGAGCGTGTGTGAGTCCTTTATGTAATTCTTCTGGCTTGCCCGTGGAATAGGAACCGGACTGATGCTCTCCAGAATGGAAAAGGAGCCAGAGCCACATGGTTCTGTTTAAAAAAAAAAAAAAAACTTCACTTTCTATATCACCCATTGGATGAGTTCTACTGGATCGCTAGGAAAGATTTGTTACAGAATGCACCTCGTGTTGTCAATGCTTACGAACGGCAGATTGTTGCTGGCCAGAAGGCCGCATTCTCTGCAACACTCACTCCCTACGAACATACCACAGCTCTCTTTTTAGTCTATGCTTATGATGCATTTTGCAAGGACTCTGAATCAGTTACTCGCTTGAAGGGACCTCACTCTTGAGAGGGGGGTAATGTAATGACCTCCAAAATCACAGAAGGGAACTGTGCTGATTTCCGAGTTTTCCCGTTGGATGCTGTCTGCTGAGAGTCCCGCTTTTGCTGAGATTTTTAAGTCTGAGTGTGAGCATGTTGCTGGTTTCCATGTGTTTGTCGGGTTGCCTGAGTGCTTGAGTATGTGTGTGACCCGCCAGGGTACTTGTGTGTTTGCGCAAGTAGCAGGGCAAATAGGCCTGTGTAGCTTAGGGCCTCTCAAGTAGCGGGTAGGCTGGGCCGGCAGCACTCAAGTAGCAGTAAGCCTAGCAGAAGAAGACAAAATGTCGGGATTTTTAGAGGTCGAGCAACCAGTAGGCCTAGGTAGACGGGTACCAGTCCAAGTAGCCTTAGTCTACGGCCTGTGCGGACAATATCAGAGTCTGCAATGATGTTTCCCTCCGAAAGGGAGGAGGTACCGGTTGCTTGGAGGCTGCACGGCCTGGAAGTCACCAGCCGTGAGGCTGGTTGGCCTTTATATCGCTTGGAGGAGAGAGTAGCTCCTCCTCATTTCCGGTATGCAAGTTTGGGCATCATGCTGCTTGAGCGGCGGTGGTTCTCAGAGCGTTGCTGGGGAGGAGGAAGGAGAGCTGGGCGCTCGGCCTGCCTATGGCGAGCAGCCCCGTTCGAGGAGGAAGAAGGTGCAAAGGAGGTGTGTGGCGGGGTGCTTACCTGGCTATGGCGGATGCCATCTTCATCACCTGGTTAGGCGCTGCGTCTGGGAGGCCCCAGTTGGTGTAGCGCTGCACCAAGAAGGCTTTCAGGCCGAGTCAGGCATGGCGGCCTGAAGAGCAGCGGGCATAGCTCCTTTTGCGTTGTCTGTTGAACGTCAGGGCAGGGCCCTTAGTAGTTCACCATAGCCTAGGCCTTTTTGAAGTGGAAGAAGAGGGAGGCCATGGCTATGGTGGACCTCTTGTTGTGCTGGCAGGAAGAGGGAACTTCTGATATTGGTTCTGGCTCATCCATTAATTGTTATTATTATTATTGGATCAATTTGGATGAAGAATAAGATTGGTGGAGATAAGGAGGAGGAGGAGAGTGAAGAAAGAAGGGGGATTTGTCATTGGTCTTGCTGGTGTTTCTTCTTCTTCTTCTTCTTTCGTCTTCTTTGGTCCCTATCTCTTTGCAAGTGCTTTCATTTCTTTTGCAAGTGGGTGGCATTGTCTTTCCTTGTGAGTTTGCACTTTGGAATTAGCCAGGATCTTAACAGCTGCTGAGGTTGGAGGCGCTTCATCTGCTGGGCCTGGCGGCGGCATATCTGTACTGCAGGCTTAGGCGCTGCCATATCTTCTTCTTCAAGCCATATGTTTCTGGTAAGGGAAGCGTATGTCTGTGGGGGTGTAGTGAGGGATGAGATTAACGGGTATTAAGGAAGGTCCTGCTACTCTCTCGAGGGAAACAGGTGTAGGGGGCTTAGGGCATGTGTGAGATGTGCTGTCGGGTGATAGTGCAATGACTTGCTGTTTTCTGGTCGCCTGTAGCCTCTCTCTGTCGAGGCTGTACTATAGGTAGGACAGATTCGCAATTTTGTTTGGCTGAGGGCTAACCGAGAGACCTACCTGTGAGGGAAATTCGCGAGGGACATATCTGCAATTTTGGGAAAATATGCAGTCCCGGTACTAACAGAATTCCCTACAGCTACCCTAACTGCGAACAGCAGGCCTGGGCTACCCCTAGGACAGACAGGCCCTGAGGGCCTATTCTGATAGACGGTCCTATAGCCTATAGCCGGGTCCGGTAGAGGCCGAGAGGCAGGAACAGAAACGATACCGGTCGGTCAGTCAGTCCGGTCTAGGTCGAGTGTAGGCTAGTGTAGTGTAGATAGGATGCGCACATCGGTTCAGGGATTTCGGCAGTTGGTACCGAGTACATCGCTGCTGCACTACGCGTGAACCGGAAGTGGTGACGGCTCAGCGTGGAAGGAGACAGGCATAGCCAGACCTTCAGAGCGCCGGCCATAGCTGGGACCTGCGCTGTACTCTGCCAGCACGCAGGGGCTGACAGAGGTCTGGGTTATCGAGGTCTGCTGGAGGCGAGAGAGATTGGTGCCTTGCTGGACCCTCTTCCGGAGTGGGGTTCCAGGGTTGCGGTGCTGCAGCCATAGCTGCAGCTCCTCAGAGGTCATCTTGTCAGGGTGGCGCTGCAGCAGACTTCCACCCGGGAAGTCTCCGACAAATATTGTGGCGTTGGTCTTCTTCTTCATCCTCTGAGTGGCGCTTGGCCTCAGGGGCCTGTTTCAGGGTGGCGCTTCCCTCAGGAGGCTGTATCTGGGTGGCACTTGATGTTTCAGGGGCTCAGGGGTGTTACGGGTGTTAATCAGGGTTGGGGAGTGAAGCGCTGCTCATTTCTAAGCAGTGCACTGTAGTTCTGAAGTTATCCTGACAATTCGAGACTCTGAGTTTAATAAACAGTGTACAATTGGGTTTGGACTATCTTCGTTTCATTGTTTCCTGGATGTGATCTGCTCGGCTTTTCTTTATGATTGGTTGTGAGGATTGAGTGGAGTGAATTGCACTTTCAGTGTACCCTGTCATATCGCATGGTCAAGTCTTCTGCTGTGAGGCCTGTTTCAGGGTGGTGCTTGCCTCAGGTGGTTTTATCTGGGTGGCGCTTGATGTTTCAGGGGCTCAGGGGTGTTACGGGTGTTAATCAGGGTTGGGGATTGAAGCGCTGCTAAGAAATGAGCAGCGCACTGTAGTTATGAAGTTATCCTGACAATTCGAGGCTCTGAGTTTAATAAACAGTGTATAACTGGGTTTGGACTGTCTTCGTTTCATTGTTTCCTGGATGTGATCTGCTCGGCTTTTCTCTATGACTGGTTGTGAGGATTGAGTGGAGTGAATTGCACTTTCAGTGTACCCTGTTATATCGCATGGTCAAGTCTTCCGCTGTGTTATCTCTCCCTGTGCGGTGTGATACTCCTATCCTCTCCCCTTCCTTCTGTGTATGTATGGGCATACCTGGAAGTCGCTGTGAGTGAGTGTTGGCCTTCAGGCAACAAACAACCAGAATCATAACAGTTGGTATCAGAGCAATTGGATCCAGACTCTGGAGCGATTGATGAGTTGGAGCACCCATCATCATCTAGCGAGATACTGGAGTTGAGTCTCATGGCGATTCATCATCTTCAGGGTTGTTGTCGGTAAGGGTGGTGGTTGTGAGTGTGTGGCGAGAAGAATTGGGCAGAGCGTGACTCACTCCTGACTAGGGTTGTGCATGAGTGGTTGGCGAGTGGTGCTCAGAGGCCTGAAAGGCTCTGAGAGGCTATTTTTAGCTTGGCGATTCATTTGGAGACTGGCGATTGGCAGGGGAGTGATCCCAGGAGGTGGCGATTGTGGAATTGGGTCAGGATCCCCAATTTCCAAGCAGCGCAGTACAGGGTGATGTGGCGCTGCACTGACTTTGTCAGTTATTGGCACCTGGGAGTCCGAATTTGTTGAATCTGTCAGTTGGGGGTGAAGCGCCTCAGGGTAATCTGTTGAATCACCAAGTTTCAGGCAATTTGCTAGGTGGGAACACTGGATACTGTCAGGAGATGAAACTGGCGAGATGGGGTTGACCAGTCAGCCATAGCCAGGGTTTCATGCATCTTCTTCAGAGTTAACCTTGAAGTAAGTGTGTTCCATACTCCTGTGTGGCGATTCTGAGTCTATTTTTAGAATAGTGAAATTTGGTCTGTCTGTCAGTTGACAGTTGAAAATTGAAATTCAGACTGTGGGACAACCATATCCAACTTCCCCTACCTATCTTCTTTGACTTCTACTAACCCTGTTTTACCTTCTTTCTGACTCATATTTCATCTGTGACTGCTTTAAAGTATTGTGATTGACACTGTATAGTGAATTGGTAAATTTGGGGTCCTGTCTTCAGTGATAATGCAAATTTGAATTTTGTATTCTGTCCGTCAGAATTCAATTCTGTCAGTCCCTGGTAAATCACAATTCAGTATTCAGTCAGTGTCTGAAATCGCACATCCAGGTTTGATGTTCTGAGTCAGTTACAGTGAAAATTGTCATTCGCCATACCCAGGGTATGGCATACAGGGTCATCTAGTGGTGAAGTCTGTAGGGTAGGTCTAAAAATAGGGTAACCTGTAAATCGCTGCATCTTGGTCATCAGTGGACACATGTCTAACCCTAATTAGTCACTCTGTCTAATTACTAATCAACACTAATCAGTCCAAGACTGCATCCTGTCAGTTGCTGATCCAGGATTTGCAATTATTGCATGCAATTGTTGTGTAAGGGCAGAGATGGGAAAATCGTGAAATTGATTTTTGCCTGAGTGGACTCTAAACTGACCCTGACCCTCGAGCGGTCTGCTGAGACTGAGCACTCACTTGGTCAGAACTAACCAATCTTCTCTCTCCAGGCAGGTGACCACAATTGAGTGAGTACTGAAGGGAAACCTCAATTCCTGTTACCTCATGCGCTGTCTTTGATTGTTTGTTTATTTTTATTTATTTGTATTGTGGGTGGCCAAAATGGCTGATTCTGGGAAGGCAGAAGTGTCTAAGCAGGCTGAGACTTCTGAAGAGAAGCCTCGGGTCCAACTTAAGATAACAATACAGCCCCAGACACCGGTTCTGCTTGACCCTCTAGAGGCTGAACTGCAGGCCCAGGAGGAGAAACTCCGCCAGCAGGCCAAGGCAGTTGAGTCTCTAAAGGCTGAGCTGAAGAGGAAGGAGGCGTATGCAAGAAAAGAAACGAGAAGGAGGGAGCTGACAGCTGATGTAGAGAAGGTCAGGACCAGTGACCGTTCCAGTCAGTATAATAAGGACATAGTTGAATTCGTCCTTCTGCAGGACAAAATTCATCAGTCCTATTTTACTAAACGGGATGCCAGGATCACCAGTTTGGAGGACAGCATGGCTGAGCATACTCAGCAGCTGAAGGATATTTCTTCCAAGCTGGACCGTCTCTTCGATCACCCGCAGATTCCCCCTGCTCAGACAGCTTCTCCCTCTCTTGGGCCATCTCAAGCAGGTTCCCAGAACCCCCCACAATCCAGACCCTCATCTCCATCCTCTACCCCGAAATCAACAGCAGCTTCACAACCCTCAACACCATTTGAGTTTCAACGGCCTAAGCTGACACCGCCACCCATGTTCTCAGGTGAGGACCCAAAGGTGGATGTGGCAGATTGGGTCGCTGCACAGAGAACCTACCTGAGTGGGTTCAAATGTGATGAGGATGTCAAGGTGCCCGCCATCCTTGCTCGCTTGGAGCGATCTGCACTGAAATGGTGCACCCTTACCTCCAGCAAGCAAGGAATGGAGATGGCTGATTGGGCTCAGAGGTTGGGGGTGGCTGGTTTTCTGCAGACCCTGCAGGATAGGTTTGCAGACAAGGAGCACACCAGGAAAGCAGCAGACAAAATTCTGCGCCTGGGCCAAAAAAAGTTTGATGGCTCCTTGTCCAAACTCTACTCCACCTTTGAGAGTCTGACATCGACTCCAGGGTTAGAGATGAGTGAGCAGGATCTGCTCATTCATTTCTTGCGTGCAGCGCCTGAGCAATACCAGCTGGCGTTATTCTCTCAGGGCCACAAGGACTGGCGGTCCTTTGGCAGAGCAGCCCTAGACTTGGAGTCCAAGCTCCATGTCCAGGAAACACCTTCTGAAGGAAGGAAGGGACCCTTCCAAAGGGCGAAGGAGGAGGAAGGGTGCCCTTTTTGCTGCTGCAGTGTCCGGATCAGATAGTGATGCAGCATCCCAGGGTGGGAGCCCTCCACCTGGGACTGCCTCATCATCTGCTGCAGATTCTGCTGTTCTTGCCTTGGCTGATGCTTTGATGGGTTTGACAAAGGGCAAGGCCCCAGCCCAAAAAACATCAACCAGCAAACAGGGGAAAGGAAAGGGGCGTGCCTCTTCCCCTGGTGCCCAGAGAGTACCTTTGCCACGTGACGTCCGATGGCCAGTTGATCCCCTTAATCCTTCCACCTTCCCCTGGCATGCACTTAGGATCCAGGAGGGGGTATGGAGGAAGAGAAAGGACAAGGGGGTCTGCCTGAGATGCGAGGGGGACCATTTCCTGAAGGACTGTCCCAGCATGCCTCGTAGGTCTACAGGCAGCTCTAGTTCAAAAAACTAGAGCAGAGAGAGCTGGAAGCAACAGCTTCTTCCACCAGTGTTGATTCACTTTCTGATGAAGGTGAATCTTTACATTCTCTCGCTGGTTCTTCTTTTATTGGAGTTGCATCCTCAGGGTCTTTCACTTTTGAAGACTCCGAGTTGGATGAGACGTGGGAGGAGGATGATGCTCAATGTCTTGCTGATCTTTTCTTGTCTTTGCAGGAGAAGAAAAAGCATAAGTCAGAGCTCATCCTACTTTGACCCTCTATCCTGGGAGCCAAGATCAAAGGGCTCTTGGACTGTGGGGCTACTCACAACTTCATCTCTCCCAAGGCAATCAGCAAGCTGCACTTGGATCAGAGATTGGTGAAATTGCGACAACCTATAGAGGTCCGCATAGGAGACTCTTCCACAGTCAAGATCACTACTGTTGTCAAGGGCCGACCTGTGTCCTTTGACAAGCAAGGAGAAATCAGGCATCGCCTGAATTTCTATGTGTTTCCTAACGTTCCCTTTGACCTTGTCTTTCTATGTAGTGGCTTGGTGCCACCAATCCTAGGATCGACTGGCAGATCCCTAGGGTTGAGCTACCTGACCGGCATGGGGTATATCGCCCTTGCATGCTCGCTGATGAGTACCATCCGACCAGCAGATGTTATTGCATGAGTGCTCACTCACGCGATACCGGGATTTGAACCCGCGACTTCTGTCGTGACAGACCAAATGAATCATTGGTCTTAGATCAGAAGGGGCAGATTTCTGCGATTTTCACGCCAGACTGACCACGCCCGTCTGTTTGTGGCTTATGTCAAACAGACTGGCGTGGAGGCTGCTCCTTGTCCCTCTCAGATTCAGCAGGTTGTAGAAAGTTTCTCAAATCTTATGGAGGAGCCTACTGGACTTGTCCATAGACAGACCAAACATAAGATTGAGATCCTGCCTGGTCCGGTCCCTCCCAAGGGCCGAGTCTACAGGATGTCACCTGTTGAACTTGAAGAGCTCAGGAAACAGTTAGAGACCTTGACCAGCAAGGGCTGGATCAGGCCCAACACATCTGAGTTTGGGGCACTAGTCCTCTTTGTTCCAAAGGGGAGTGGTGAGTTCAGGATGTGTGTGGATTATCGCGGTCTCAACAAAATCACAAGGAAGTCTATAGAGCCCCTTCCTCGTATTGATGATCTGTTGGATATGGTGCAGGGCTGTACCATTTTTAGCAAGATCGACCTCAAATCTGGCTACCACCAGATTGAGATGTCCACAAGACAGCCTTCAAAACCAGGTATGGCACATATGAGTACCTGGTCATGCCATTCGGTCTCTGCATATGAGTACCTTCATTCACGCTTGGATATGACATCTGGTCGTCATCCTGAAGCCAATGGTCAGGCTGAAGTGATGAACCAGATTCTCTTCCAGCTGCTGCGTCCTATGATCAGTCCAGATCAGCAGGACTGGGATCTCCATCTGGGTCGTGCACAGCTTGTGTATAACACGTCTGTACACTCCTCTACTGGTCTCACACCCTACCGGTTGCACTGGGGTCGTGAGCCACGCCAGCCTCTCGATGACATCATCGACAAGGCTACCCCTACACTGACACCTGGAACTGCAGAGTTCACCAGGCGTTACCGTGTGGGCATAGAGCGCGCCCGTGTTAACATGTTGAAAGCCCAAAAGGCTATGATTCAGCAGGCTAACAAGCACAGGCGTCCTTCTACTGTTCGCATAGGTGACTGGGTGTGGGTACTCAATTCTGAGCTGTCGCGAGAGGAGGATATTTCGCCTAAGCTGTTGCCACGATACATGGGTCCATGGCAGGTCTTAGATACAGTGGGAGCCGATCCATTCGGACCATCCTATACAGTGGATGTCCCTCTGCATCTACAAACCTACCGTCTTCCATGCATCTAAGCTGTTGCCATTCACATCAGTTGATGCATTCCCAGACACGCCTCCTCAGTTCGGGGCCCCTATCATTGGCAAGGGATATGAGGTCAAATCTGTGGAGGATGAGTCAGACACAGGCCCGGATAAGGAGTACCTTGTGAAGTTTTTGTACCAGCCACATACTGAGGACCGCTGGTTTACTCGCAAGGAACTTCTGAAGACTGCCAAGTCAGTTATCCTCAAATATGAGGCAGCACAGAAGGGAGTATCCCTTCGGTGCTTTGCACGCCTACGCCCCTAGCTCGGAGGTCCTCGCTCCGGGGGAGGGTAGGTCTGCAATGACTTGCTGTTTTCTGGTCGCATGTAGCCTCTCTCTGTCGAGGCTGTACTATAGGTACGACAGATTCACAATTTTGTTTGGCTGAGGGCTAACCGAAAGACCTACCTGTGAGGGAAATTCGTGAGGGACATATCTGCAATTTCAAGAAAATATGCAGTCCTGGTACTAACAGAATTCCCTACATCGATAGTCCGTCTTGGCCCGGGGTCTTCCCTATTTTCATTGAGTCTAAGGCTTTTTTAATTTCTACGTTTGTTATGGGAGCGTTTAGTTCCCCTGCTAGAGCCTCTGGAATTGTTTTGGACAGGTGCTTGCATAATTTTTCTCTTGCTCTTATCACTTGACCTGGAGTGGTTTGTTCTGTTTTAGAGGTATAGAGGTTTCTATAAAAGGATTCTGCTATTGCTCGCATCTTCTTCGGGTCTGAAGAAAGGCCATGCTCACCTCTAAGTTGGTGAATGGCAGAGTTTCTTCCTCTTGTTTTGATTTTTTGGAAGAAGAACTTTGTCATTCTCTCCCCCTCTTCCCACTCTCTAACCCTTGCCCTTAGCCTCATTCCTTTTGCTTTCCATGAATTCCAGTTGCCCAGTTCTGCTCTTGCTTTGGCTAGTGAGTCCTCGTATGAAGTGAGTCCTGGGTTACTAATGAGGTTTCTTTCTGCCACTCAGAGTGCTGCTTCTAATTCTTGGATGCACCGGTTCCTTTTGTCTGCCAATTTCCTAGAGGCTAAGGATGCTGCTTTAGATAGGTTGGCTACTATGGACGGGAAATCTAATCCTCTTTTCTCCGAGTCTATGCACGCTATGGCTATTGCTTCTTTCATTTGTTGGGTTTCTAGAATGGAGTTGTTAATCTTGAAAAAGGATGGGCCTTTTTGCATACCGGGGTCAAAAAGGAAATTAATGAAGGTTGGGTTGTGATCTAGACCGTTATTGTAAGGCATTTTGCCTATTCCTACTTTGTGGATTGCTCCTCTAAGGGATTCGGAAACTAAAAAATAGTCTATTGTTGAGCTTGTTGTGTGTTGTGATCTATTCCTTTTCCTAAAGGTAAATCTTAACGCTTCTGGGTGGAATGTTCTGAGGGGTTCTATTAGCTGTCTTTCCAGCATGAGAGCGTTCATTTCATGAGTTTCGTTTACTGGGGCTTCTTCCCTGTCTGATCGTTGTGCTGAGATCCGGTCTTTGGCTGTATCAAGTACCGTGTTCCAGTCTCCTACTAGTATGAGGTGTTTCTGTGTGTTGCATTTGTCTGAGATTAGTTGTATGAAGTCTCTTCTCTGTATTGAGTCATTGGGGGCGTAGACATTTATTAGTTGGAAGCTTTCTTCCTTGTATGTGAAATGAATCTCTATCCATCTTCCGTTTTCTGTGTCTGTTTTGCTCTCAGTGATGTTGATTTGGTTGGCTGCTCTTGAGTTTCCGTTCCAGAGGATGGCTGTACCTGCTGAGCTGATCCTTGGGGACGACGCCCATTGGCTTGCTTTTACGTACTTCAATCTTGTCTGTATTTTGTTGATCATTGCCTGATGTTCTATTGAGTTGGATAGGTGAGTTTCTTGTAGGCATATGATGTCCGGTGGGCTTCTTGAGAACCAGTTGAGATAGTTGGTTATGTTGTCCCATTTTTGTTCATTAGTTAAGACTGTTGCTAAGTCGTTGACATTCCATGACATCATTGTCAGCTCAGGCTCACTCGGCTTAAGGGTGAAGTGTCTCCATTGGCCTGGTTGTGTGGCCTGAGTTGTGTGGTTGGGTGATGTCATGGAGGGATGGCTATGACTTCAGCCTTATCTCTCTCTGTGGTGGTAAATTAGTTGCGGGATCTGAAGGGCTCTGCGCTGTGGATTTTAACTACTCGGGCCCCCACCTCCAGTGTGTGAGCCAGGTGCTCTTGCTTGTCTGCAAAGAGTCCATGACCTTCCGCCAGCGAGGCTGCAACCGCTGCTCTTTCTGCTGGGATATCTCCGCCTAGGAGGCCGTAGGGAATTGCTTGTATTACCTTCCACGGTTTCCATGTGAGATGTTCTTTGATCTTTGCATCCATTGAGTACTGGGAGCTCTTAGGGGATGAATTTTGCAAATTCATAAGATCAGCATGAGATTCCGATGGCTTAGGAAAATATCTTAGTACGGGAATAGTCACTCTACTATACAAGAAAGGGGACCCCACAGACATAAAAAATTACCGACCAATCACACTACTAACTGTTGCATATAAGATCTTAGCTAAGCTCCTAGCAAATAGAATAAGACAAATCACCAAAAGCTGTTTCCATATAGATCAAACGGGTTTCATCCCAGGTAGGTTCATATTAGACAACGTAATGACATTAGCTGAGTCGGTGAGATACATTAAGGATAAAAGGCTGAATGCAGCAATCCTCTTCTTTGATTTCGAGAAAGCCTACGACCAAGTAAACTGGGACTTCCTGCAGCAATGCATGGAAAATATGGGCGTGGGCCCAAACTTCAGGAAATGGGTTAGAGTGTTATACAACGATGCACACGGAGCAGTTCAAGTAAACGGCCACTTATCCAATCTCTACAAGATGTCCAAATCCGTAAGACAAGGAGATCCACTAGCAGCTCCCATATTCCTATTTATAATGGAAGCAATAGCTTCATTCCTCAGGAAAGACCCATCTATATAGCGTCTTATAAACCCTACGGAAGACCCCAACAGACCACACCACATACCACCCACGATCATGTTCGCAGATGATTTGACCGTACTCATAAGAGCATCCAACTCCTCATTCGAGGCCCTTACTAGAGCCATGCATGCATATCAACCAGCTTCTGAAATGCGAATAAATTGGCAAAAAACGACGGGATGGTTGCTAACAGACGGCAGCATTGACCTTCCTGAAAACACTCCAGAAGGTATGACATGTCCGACGCGAAAGACCTGTTAAGAGTCCTAGGAATCCAAATGACAGAACACGGAGCAGAGACAAAAATGTCCCCTAGCCTCCTAGCCAAGATGACCAACAAATTAAGTGACTGGGGCAAAATTCACCTCTCACTATATGGTAGAGCACTAATACTAAACTCATCCATTTTCGCAGTGATGTGGTACGTGGCAGCCTTCTGGGCACCAGATCATGGGACGTTGAGAAACCTAAGAAGGAAAGCCACAGCATATTTGTGGACAGGAGATGCCAACAAACAACACTTCATAACCAAACTCGCCTGGCAGTATGTCACGAGGAAAAAGGAGCAAGGCGGACTGGGTGTCCTAGACCCCACAACCCAAATAAAAGCCCTACAAACAAAATGGATCCTAAAGCTCATCACTAGACCTACCCTACCYTGGAGAACGTTAGCTCTAGATGGGATACAACAACTACCAATATATAACACCCCGGCTAACATGGAGGGTACCTTCTGGTTAATGAGCAAATCATGGTCAATGAAAGGGAGAAACCACAACATAATGCACTCAAGAAACCAGTCTCGTTTGTGTTTCTGGAGAGGGATCCTCCGCGACTGGAGAGAGAGATTCCCAATTGAAGTCAGGAAACCGAGCAATAAGGAAGAAATACTAAGACAACCCCTATTCTGTAACCAGTGGATAACCAAAGAAGACGGAGGCACATTCACGCTGACTTCTAAGGACACAAAATGGGGAGTTTGGCTAGAAAAAGGAATCTGGCAGATCAAACACATATGGGACGACAACACCAGAGACTGGAAGCAAAGTAACCAACTCAGACAACAGCTTAAAGGCTGCCATAGACTAAATCAGAATTTACAGGAAATCATAGCAGCCATACCACAGGACTGGATAGGGACACTWAAAAAAAACAGACAGTGGTCTACAGGAGACTGGGGAATCTTACTGAATGAACCCCAAMAGAAAYAYGCACTAGCATACTGGGGTAGAGAAGAGGGCAATCCAAACTGGCACACATTTACKATGCATGAAATASAAGAACCAGGTTCAGACTGCAGTAAGATCCTCAAAAACTCAACAGCACAAGTTGCAGTAAGGGAAGACAACTTAAGGAAGATAAGAGTTATAGAAAATGAAGATTTAACCCTCTATTGCCCCCAAWTWCCACTAGAGAACCTTGAAGTGGACCCAGCAGAATGGGCATGGAACATAAAGCAAGGAGCCTCAAGAATCAACACCAAATTCAATCTATTACATTACACAACTAGACTAGGCTACAGGCTGAGACGCCGTTCGGTGAACCCGCATCTGTTGGAAAGACTGGCACGACTCAAATCCAGGAAGGGGCTACCAGCAACAAACAACGGTGGGCGGGTAAAACACATGCTGACCAAACTACCACAAGGGAAACCAATGGCTGCAGCAACGGAGAGACAGTTCAGAGAGGAACGAAAGCGGTTCATGAAATACTGAAGGAAGTTGGACACAGGCACCGTGAGTTGAAAGGCTAAGTTGCTTAAGGGGACTTTAAGAAATGCTAGAAAGGCTCTGGAGTGTGTGTTTCTGGAGAATAAAAATTATACTTGAGGGTTTAGGGTTTAAGGTTTGGACAGAATTTGGGCTAACAGAATTCAGAATAGCAGAGTTTTAAGGTGGTTCACAGGTGAGAATTACAGTTTAGAAAAAAAAAGGAAAGCCCCAGTTAGTACTTCTACCACTTAAATCAAAGTGGTAGTGGATCTACGGTTTTAGGGGTGTAGTAACATGAGATATTGGTGCAATACAGAGAGGGTTTAGGGTTTAGATGTTGTAGTCATCTAGGGTTTAGGGTCTCAACATGGAACAGGAAAGACCAAGTTAGCAGTTCTAGTACTTAAAGCCAAGCCGACAGCCAAGCAGCTGAGAGGAACAAGCTAACCAATGCAAACGGGATACAGTTAACAAGCAGGAACGAAGGAGATTAGACTGGGCCTAAATTAGGTCCATCAGGCTAACTTAGGCAGGGGTGAGGGGTGGTACATCCTTCCTTCAGGAAGTATTCAATGCCGTCCTTCGGGCCTCCACACCATAAGGGGGAGGAGCGTGTGTGTGTTCTCATTGTAATTCTGCCTGACTTGCCGGTGTAATAGGAACCGGACTGATGCTCCCCAGAATGGAAAAGGAGCCGGAACCGTAAGGTTCTGTTTTGGAAAAAGAAAAGAAGAAAAAAAAAAAAAAGAAAGAAAGAATTCCCTACATCTACCCTAACTGCGAACAGCAGGCCCGGGCTACCCCTAGGACAGACAGGCCCTGAGGGCCTATTCTGATAGACGGTCCTATAGCCAGGTCCGGTAGAGGCCGAGAGGCTGAAACAGAAACGGTACCGGTTGGTCAGTCAATCCGGTCTAGGTCGAGTCTAGGCTAGTGTGGTATGGATAGGATGGGCACATCGGTTCAGGGATTTTGGCAGTTGGTACCGAGTACATCGCTGCTGCGCTACGCGTGAACCGGAAGTGGTGACGGCTCAGCGTGGAAGGAGACAGGCATAGCCAGACCTTCGGAGCGCCGACCATAGCTGGGACCTGCGCTGTACTCTGCCAGCACGCAGGTGCTGAGAGAGGTCTGGGTTATTGTTACATGCTGCGCCTGCAATAGGCTGCACGGACCATTTTCAGGCCCGTGTCGTTTTCAGCCTGAAAGCCTGAAAACGAGGGCCTACAGGCCCTGTGTCGTTTTCAGCCTAAAAGCCTGAAAACAAGGTCCTACAGGCCCTGTGTCGTTTCAGCCTGAAAGCCTGAAAACAAGGGCCTACAGGCCCTGTGTCGTTTCAGGCTAAATCAGGGCCTTTCCGGCCCTGTGTATTTTCAGCCTGAAACTGAGGGCCATTTTCAGGCCCTCACCAGTTCGGCCTGCCCTGAAACTCAGGCACCAAACCAGGGTTTTAGCTCAGGCCATTTTTGGCCTATTTTCAAGACAACCTTCGTTTGAGCTTCAACCCCAGGGTCTGGCACGTTTTGGCATTGGCAAGAGCAGCCTCCTGGATGGGCCAGCACTATATAAGACTGGCCCGTTCTGCAGGCTGCACGTAGTTGGGAGGTAGCTCCTAGGTACTTCCCAGGCACTTCACGTGGAGGCAGGAGGCAGTCAGTAGTCTTCAGGATTCGGCAGCAGCACTCTGGAGGGAGCGCTGCAGGAGTAGTAGTAGCGTTAGCATTAGTCTTCAGCGTTGGGTGCCTGTAGGTAGCTGTAGTCTTCAGCGCTGGGCGCCATAGCTAGGATAGTACTAGAGAGAGAGAGAGAGAGAGAGATTGGGCGGAGGCCAGGAGTACCTACCTGCAGCGCCGTTGCTCCAGCTTCGTCTTCGAGGTACCTGCAGCACAGCGCCAACTTCACAGGTTAGTATCTGGCTCGTGACAGAGAGAGAGTTCTTCTTCTTCCTCTTCTCAAGTCCACCATATCCCTCTCACCCTCTCATTATCTGACTTCACTGCATCAGCAGACTACGAGAGAAAGAGAGAGAGAGAGAGCTTGGTGACATTGGATCCAGACTCG
>BFEA01000065.1:3018529-3030051 GCA_003427395.1 Chara braunii
TGACGTCAACAACTTTCCCGAAGTACGAGCATACAGCGACCAATGTCGCACGCTTCCAGCACCAGGTATGTCTCTCGCCTCACTCACAACCTTGTTCCCCAACACACAGATGTCACTTGCACCCAAGGACCACCCTGCGCCACACCCAGCTTACAGCAGCGCAGCTCGGCTATGGCTGCCTGCTCCTTCCCTGCTCGCCCGTGAGCGTGTAGGCGCCAGCCAGCAAATAGCGCAGCAGCGCTTGCGCAGCATGCAGCCAGCACCCGAATGCCGAATGAGGAGGCAGGCCCTTTTGCTATATCGAAGTGGCCTGCCTGCGTCCAGTCCCAGGAAGCTTCCAGTAGGCCCCGGTAGCCTGAGGCCCAGCATGGTCGAGAACAGGCCTGGGGCCTGCGGTGGTTGCATGCACCCAACTGCCTTTGGCATGTGTTTGGCCCAGTACCCGTATCCAGCCCAGGGCCTGCTTTCCATTCATTCACACAGGCGGCCCAGGGCCTGGGTTTTCTCAACCAACTGGCGCTGCGCAACTGCCTGAATTTCCTTAGTTGCGCAGAGGCCGAAATAAGGCCCTGAAGGGCCTCGTCGAGCCTGCCTTCACTTAGGGTGGCTGACAGGCTCCCAAAAAGGGGCCGATTGGGGATCATAGAGGCAGTGGCCTCGCACTTTTAGTTATTTCTTCTTTTTTGTCTGGTAGGGTCTGTATTTGGGGAAGGTTTTTTTTTTTTTTTTTCCCGTAGTGCTTGAATTTCTGTTTCTATTATTTGTTTGATGATGATTAGAGGTGTGACAGTTTGAATGCATGCACGCAAGCCAGCTTCTTGTCTTTCCGTTCTTGAGCCAACTTCTTCCCCAATCTCTCTTTTGTTCCAACTGTTTGTCTTCTTCCTTTCTCCTTCCTCGCAGGCCATCGGTTGCGTACTCATTGGTTGAATCAAATTGCATGGATGGTAGTACCGCATGCAACTCCGCCGATCATCCCGTTTCTGTAAGATGTTGAAACTTCCGACCCTTTTCCACCTTCTTCCCCACTATCTGCATTGACTGACCGCCGCCTTCTGCGCTAGAAATAGGACTGCTTGACTACTCCTTTTGCACACTTATTCCATAGTTTTCTCTCGTGCACACATTTCATATTTTTTACTCAGCATTGCCGTTGCTTCAACGCAAGTTCCAGATGGGTGTTTCAGTAGTCCATACCCTTGGTTGCACCAGGGACTTCCTTATTCTCTGTTGCTAGTTTGCTATATGGAGTTCTCTTGTTGATCTTGGCTGTAAAAAAGCCTGTAATCCTGCGTGGACTGCTGGTTGCATGCCAGGGCGCTGAACAGGCTCATCACGTTCAAAGGACTGGGTACCGCGTCCAAAGGACTGGGTGGAGTGACGGTGCAGGTGGTTTTGCACGCTAAGTTTGGCAGGCTCATCCGGAGTGAAGGAGCAGGGTGGAGTGTGAGTGTGGTGGATGGCAATGGCGACAACATCGCATTGCTTGCTCATGTGAATTTGGAAGCTTGGTGTTGGCCCGTTGTGCGCTGATCTTTAAGTTTTGGTTTTGTCTCACTCTCCATCTCTCTTCCGTCTGAGTTGTTTCGAGTCATATGCATCGGTTGCAAGTGCCGAGACGATGAGTCAATGAATGTACATGGTCTTGATTCGAGTATTTGCAAGAGGGAGAGTTTTGTTTCGTTTCAAGTTTCGGTTCTGAGGTTCGTAGTTGCAAAGCGCGTTGTTCTAACAGACACATGTCACTTCTATGGATTCCTTTTTCTCTGCTCTGAGTTTGCACACAGGCGCAACCCTGTGCTGTAATTTTACCTCTGTGCGCCACAACAGCCTATCCCAGCTCTCCATATCAGATGAGGACAGTGTCTATTGTCAAGCAGATGTAAGGAGCGCGCCTATGCGCGGGGTGATTCCATCTCTTCCCTCGAGCTTCGCATTTCCGGGGTAACGTTTTTGTTTTGATTGATTGTTTTCATTCTTCTCCCCAGATCGACCTCCCCTATTTCGAGACCTCGCTGTTCTCCTGTGGTCTGTCACACGTGTGACGTAGAAACCCCGGCTGACTTGTCACTGGTGTGAAGTTGTAAACAAGGGAGCTCATGCTCGTACTGGCGTTCAGTGCTCGGTTATCAAGGCATGGTGAGCTTTCCAAAGAACAGCCATGTGGTGCGCACACTGCTGGAAAGCTCCCACGTACAAATAGACGTGGTCGGGGAGGCGTCCAGTTGGTCCACGTCCAACTGATCCCCTGGCACACATTTCCACCCCCATTCCCCTCTAAAGCTCTAGCTTATGGCGAGGCAAAAACTGCGCAATTAAAAGTTGAAAAGAAGTTTCTGATAGCGTGCCCCTTGTAATCATTGGTGATATCGCCTCAGGGATGGAAAGGGGGTTGGTTGCACAGGACTGGGCCAGTGAAACCAACCCACCTTTTTCCTGCCCCCGCACCACACATATTTTGGGGGCAGATAGGACCAGTGTAAGTATGGCACCCCTCAGAGAACCTGACCAGGGATCCTTCCGCCCCCCCCGCAGCGCTCCCGTGGAGTGTCTCGGGCAACGGGGGTATCAGGGCTTTCTTCATTCTCCTCGCATTTGAACTTGAATTCTGCTTGCTGGTGATAAGTAAGCAGACACGATGCCCCCCAGAATACAAGGGGTGTGTTGTTGGTTTTTTTTTTTTTTTTTTTTTTTAACACAGGTCCTTATGGCCCTGGCTCCATTTCCATTCTGGGGAGCATCAGTCCGGTTCCTATTCCACCGGCAAGTCAGAAAATAATTACACCATATAACACCCTCACRCTTCCTTCCGTCTGGCCGAAGGACCCCTGATCAGCWTTGATTACTCCAAYATYGTGGAGGATTGACTGTCAGCTTGCCCTGCTTCCAWCTCTCCTCTCAGGACTATTATAAAGAGCCTGTCAGATACCACATAAATAGCAAGAGAGGTCTAAGCAGCCRCACTTCTTCCAACCTCTATGTACACCCTAAGTCCCGCWTATGAGCCTCATGATTYCTCTAACATTCTCACCCCTGGTCGTCTTGTTTCTGTCTACATCTTCCAGCCTGAACCCTAAAACCTAAACCCTAAACCCTAAGCCTTAAACACAATTACTCTATTTTTTGAAACCCAAACCCTATTTATATCCTTTGAACCTTTGCACCCTGRACCTCTCTTTTAATCTCTCTCCTTCTGTTCCATGTTTATCCTGTTTCTGCTTGTACCCTGCCCTYAGAAATTTGGGCCGCCTTAATCTAYTTCTCCATCTGTTCCCTGTGAGAAAACTGCTGTCGTCTGTCATAAGTGTGTCTTGGAAGTACCTCTAGGCCCAGATTGGAGACGGATCCCCGTGTACCCRAGTAAATGTCCGGCCTACAGATTTGACTGAGTTGTGCCACTTTTCTAGCTTCAAACCTTACCCATATATCTCTTCCCTCCCTATTCCTCTTTTTCTGTCGTCAAGTATCAATTAATAAAAAAAAGAGAACCTGGCCAGGACCATGAGGAGGTCATTGACAGAAAAAAGAGGACTTGTTAACAGTGCATGTAAAACCACTGGTGAGGTCTTACTTGCCTGGATTCCAGTTAAAATATGGACCATATATTATAAGCATCGACAGGCAGATACGCAGGATCCATTGAGGTGTGACCTTTGCACCAGGACTATGACATAAAGCTCGGAAGTTTGGATCAGAAGTTGCCACCTTGAATGAAGATAGAGGGGGGGGGGGGGGGGGGGGGGGGGGGGGGGGGGTGGTTAGGGAGGACTTATCACAACAAAATGTGAAGGATGCTCAAACAGACAACAGAGAGTCAATCTGGGACACGAACTAGAAAGAGAAATGACAACCCACAACAAATGGCAGCTATGTATTGTATACCTTACACCAAACATTGAATTGATCCTCATGTGCATTCGTTAGAGTCGTTAGACACTCCATCACTCGCAACTGGCTGCAAGCCTTTCCCAATACCATCCGTGCTTGCTGTGTGCATTGCTTCATCGTATGCAGAGCATCAAGAAGGCCGTCATGGAGTACCTGATGCGCGATAGAAAGGAGAGGAGGCGGTTGCAATTGGATGGGTTCCACAATCTTATTTCATGGACTGAGGAAAGGGTTTGGTAAGTACAGGGCTGATGGCACTCACTATAATGGTTCAGTGTGCAAGTTATGGTTTTCAGTTGCTGGGACATTTGTCTCCTTTCCTCCTATTGTAATTGAGAAAACCACAATTGAAAGCACTAGGTGCTCTTTCTTATGGTTGCTGAGATGTGTGCAATGACTTGCTGATTTCTGCTGCCGAGATTGTCTGCGAGGCTGTACACTAACTGGTAGGGTTAGTTTTGCAATTTTGTTTGGCTGAGGGCTAACCGAGAGATCCGCCTGTGTGGAAATTCGTGAGGGACAGATCTGTATTTTTTGGAAAATACAGACCTGGTACTAACCGAGTTCTTACAGCTACCCTAACTGCCTATAGCAGGCCCGGGCTACCCCTAGGACAGACAGGCCCTAAGTGGCCTATACTGCTATACGGTCCTATAGCCTATAGCCGGGTACGGTAGAGGCCGAGAGGCCGAAACAGCAACGGTACCGGTAGGTCCAGTCAGTCCGGTCTAGGTCTAGGCTAGTGTAGGAAGTCTATAAGTCCAGTAGGGGAATCGAGTAGGGACTTTTGGCTTTTCATTTTCGCATGTCTGCGTTCGTGGCCAACCAAGTTTAGCAGCGCTGAATGTCTACAGCAGCACCTGCGACATCAGCTGCGTGCAGCCATAGCCGGCCTACCTGAGACAGCCATAGCTGGAGCTGTGCTCAGCACATCTATCCCCAGGGGATATCTGCGTTTGGCAGGACTATCGGAGGGTCTTCACTGAGTACATGTGGGTACTGCTGCTGCGGTAGCAGCTAGGCAGCCATAGCTGCCTTCTTCATCGTCAGAGTGACTTATCGGCACTGGAGACTACTTCGCTGTTCATGATCTGCATCTGGGTGTATGGCGCTGGCCTCTGGGAGGCTGTTTCTGTGCAGCGCTAGACTCTGAGAGTGTAGTAGTGAGTGGAGTGTGTGGTTCTTGAGTGGCGAGATACTGGGTTGAACTCTGTAACGATAATTGAGGTTAACTGTGTTGAGTTGGCTCATCATCCGGGTTACTTTCCAATTGTGATCTTTGCAGTGTCATCCTGTGATTGGTTGTTGGGAGTTCATCAGAGAGAGAGAACACTGTGTGTATTCTCCCCATTTGTGCATGGTTGTTATTCCGCTGTTTATCTCTGGTCTGTATGCAGGTGGACTCTGTCTCTTCCTCCCCTGAGTCTCATGCATGTATGGGCGTGTGTGAGTTCTTCTTTGTGTGAGTGGCAATCAAATTGTCAAACAACCAAGTTCATAACAGTTGGTATCGGAGCGGAGATTGGACTTGGAGCTCAGAGGGTTGAGCGCAACAGGGGCAGCTTCTCTTTCTGGCACTAACTGGCGAGAAGTGCCACGGTGGTTCTTCCTCTTCAGTAAAGAGTCAGTGGAAGAGAAGACAAACAAGCGGTGATTGCAGGGCATCAGTTTGCGATTGATCAGGCACCCAGGGCCTGTCTGTGTGCCTGAGAGGAAGTGGCGAGAACAGGGATATTTCGCCATCCACCTATCTGACCTCAGTTGATGACTGGGATCAGGGTGGTGAATTACACCCTAATCCAGTAATAACTGGGTGGCGGCTTCAATCCCAGTACAGCGCTGAGGGAGGATTGATCACAGGATCACCTCCTGCTAAATTAACCCTACTCAAGGCTAAATTTAGCACCAGCGGCTCATACCTGCAGTGGCGAGATACTTTCAGGAGAGTATTCTCTCGCCACTGAGCCAGATTCAGTGAATCTGAGAGGTGGAGTTGAATCGCCACATCATACTGGAGCGGATCAACAAGTTTTAGGAGGTTCTGTACGTGGGAAGCTGTGGAAGAGTGTCTGCAAGTGCTGGCGAGACCAGGGTTTGGCAGCCATAGCCAGAGCTTCATCACCCACCGAGTGAAATACTTCAAGTGAGTGTGGTCCATGGGACTCCCTGAGTAGCGATTAGTGTAGAGTCAGTAAAAATAGAAATGATGGTCTGTCTGTCAGTAGGGTCACAATCGGGAAATTGTCAGACTGCAAGACAACCATATCCATCTTCTTCCTCCCTACCCTGACTCATATCTCACTATCTATTGACCTGTTCTGACTCAAAATTGTTCTGGGACTGTATGACAGTATTGCGCTGCATCCTGTATGATCATACTGTGAATTCTGTGTAGGAAAAGTAGTGATACTGTGGATTTGAGTTTTGTGCTGAGTCTATTTATAGTCTGTGCTATCTAGGGTCAATCACAACTCAAAATTTGTCCGTCATAATTCAAGTCTGTCAGTCTGGGGTGAATCGCAATTTGATTTCTGTCATCTGTGCTGAAGCGCAAGTCCAGAAACAGTGAATTTGGGTCATTACAGTGAAATCCTGAAATTCGCCATATTTGGGGGTATTTCTGTTGAGGTCAACAGTGTCAGGGTATAGGTTACTGCATCGCTACCACTTGCTGTCCTGTTTCAGACAATTCTTGCCTATCTCCGTCAATACTACTAATTTCCTTTGCTTTCTGATGGGCTCTGGAATGCTAGTGACCTCTGGAATGTTGTGAAAGTGCATGTTGCAACTTCAGTGAAAGTTCAGTGTCAGGTATAGGAAATCGTTAGTGCATGATTTTACTAGACATCCAGTCAGCCTGACTACTGACCCAGTGGCCCTATTCCAACCCTAACTGCTTGTGCCCACTGACCCACACTACTCTGTGAACTGACAGTGCAGTGAATTGTGAGTGTCTGAGAGGACTGTAAATCGCTGCACCTCCTGCTGTTTCATTTATTTGTTGTGTTGTTTGAGAGGGAAAATGTCTGAAACCGCTGACACAGGTGCAGGGCAGGTGGAGGTAGTGGTTAAGGATGAGGCCCAAGCCTCACCCTCAACTCCACCTCCCCCTCCTCTGACCCCTGCGCAGCGGCGCAAGAAGGAGATCCAAGAGAAATTTCGAGAGCAACAGGCGCTGCTCGCAGAGGCAGAGAGACAAGAGGCTGCAGAGCTGGAAGCTGCAACAAATGCTTCCAGAAAAGAGCACCTGCTGCAGCAGGCTCAGAAGACTTTTGCAGATGCTAGAGTGGCCCAGTGTACGCGGGACCTGGCTGAGCTGATATTGTTGCAGGACAAACTTACAGCCAGCCACTTCACAAACTGGGATAAGACGATCCAGCGGTTGGAGACCAGAGTGGCTGATCTGGGAACTCAGCAGTCGAAGATCCTGGATGCAATCCAGAATCTGACTGCTCAGCTAACAGCAGCCAACGTCATCAGTCCCCTGGTCCCTGTGGTCCCCTCTCTAAAGCCCAAGAAGCCTTCTCAGCCCCCTTCTCCACCTCCTTCTCCACCTCCTGGGTCTCCTCACTCTTCTCGCAAGGCTTCTCCCTCTGTCTCCTCCCAGGCCAAAGCCACACCTCCTCCCACCTTTGTTGCTGTTGTTGTTGGGGACCACAAAGGTCCCAAGATCCCTGCCCCCAGCAAATTCAAGGGGGATGACCCCAAGATTGATGTGGGGGACTGGGCAGCTGGAACCGGGGCCTATCTGAAAGGGTTCCAGTGCCCAGAGCAGCAAAAGGTGGCCACCGTTGTGGGGCTGCTGGAGGGACCTCTACAGCAAGCGCCCAGAACCAGACTTTGGAGGATTGGGCCTTGGCACTGGGGGCTGACAAACTTTTGCAGGCCCTGGAAGACCGGTTTGCAGACAAAGAGAGAGTCCGCAAAGCTGCTGATAAAATAGTACGCCTGGGCCAGCAGCGTTACAGCGGCAGTCTGCAGGCTTTATTTGCTGAGTTTGAGCAGCTGACTTCCACCCCTAGATTGGTTATGTCTGCTGATGATTTATTGACTAACTTTTGCAGGGCTGTGCCTGAAAAGTTTTGTGTTGCTTTGTACAGCACCGGACACAAAGACTGGCGATCGTTTGGACGCGCAACACTGGACATGGAAGCCAAGCTTCATGTCCAGGCCCCCTCCAGTGATAGGAGGACAGGCGTCTTCCCTCGTGGTGGTAGAAAGGGAAAGGCGGCCTTTGCATATGCGGGTTCTGGGTCAGCCTCTGAGACAGGATCCCAGCCTGGTACACCGCCTGCTGGGACTGTTTCAGCTGCTATCCCAGATGTTGCAGCAGTTGTCCAGCAGCTGCAGGCTGCGCTGGGGGCTTTCCAAAAGGCCGGGTCAACCTCCAGCACAGCCTCCAGCAGCAAGGGGAAGAGCCAGGGACGTCGCTCTTCAACCCCTACCCGGCGCCCTAACCTGCTACGTGACGTCCACTTTCCAGCAGACCCTCTGAACCCCAACACTCTCCCATGGCATGATCTGAAGATCCAGGAGGGAGTGTGGAGGAAGAGGAAGGAGAGAGGTGTCTGCTTGAGGTGTGAGGGACAACACTTCTTGAAGGATTGTCCCTACATGCCTAGCCCAGCTCAATAAAAAAACTGAAGTTGAACCTGGAGACTGCAGTTCCCTCCAGTGCTGCACCTGCAGCTGTAGCTGCAGCTGCTTCAGTTGAGACTTGTTCCTTCCTACCCAGTGCGGGGCCTGAGCGGGCAGCATCCTTCATCTATGAGGATCTTGACCCGGATCAGGAACCGGACCAGTCTGAGTGTCAGGCTCTTGCTGCTTTTTTCTTTCATCTGAAAGAACAAAAGCAGAACAAGTCAGATCTCATACTCCTCCGGCCCCTGATCAACCACAGCAGGATCAAGCGGTTATTAGACTGTGGAGCCACCCGAAATTTCATGTCTCCCAGTGCAGTCAAAAAACTGCATCTGGGCATGAAAGTAGTACAGTTGCAGCAACCGCTGCAGGTCAGAATAGGTGACTCCACTGTTCTGACCATCAGGGAGAAGGTCAGGGGTATCCCTGTAACCTTCGACAGTGCTGGAGAAGTCAGACATAGTCTGAACTTCTACGTATTCCCTGATCTACCCTTTGATCTTGTATTCTCCATGTAGTGGCTGAAAGCAGTCAACCCAAGGATCGACTAGCAGATCCCCGAGGTTGAACTGCCAAACAGCAAGGGGGTGTATCAGCCTTGTATGATTGCTGCTGATCACCACCCGAAGACATCATGCTTGTGCCTGAGAGCGAGGGAGTTTTATGCTCTCTCACACCAGTACGACCACGAGTGTCTGTTCATAGCTCTGGTCAAGCAGGCAGACGCTCCCCCTACTCCCTGTCCTCCTAAGAGACAGCAGGTTGTGGACCAGTATGCTGATCTGATGCAGGAGCCCTTTGGGTTACCCAACCGGCCAACCAAGCATCACATTGAGCTGCTGCCTGGAGCGGTCCCTCCCAAGGGCCGCATCTACAGGATGTCACCGGCTGAGCTTGAGGAGCTCAGACGACAACTTGAGACCCTGACCAACAAAGGTTGGATCAGGCCCAACACTTCTGAATTCGGTGCTCCAGTCCTCTTTGTTCCAAAGGGGAGTGGTGAGTTCAGAATGTGCATAGACTACAGGGATCTCAACAAGATCACTAGGAAGAGCACAGAGCCACTTCCTAGGTTCGATGACCTTCTGGATATGGTTCATGGCTGCACCATCTTCAGCAAAGTCGACCTCAAATCTGGCTATCACCAGATTGAGATGGCAGAGGAGGACGTCCACAAGACGGCCTTCAAAACCAGGTATGGTACCTATGAGTACCTGGTGATGCCATTTGGACTTTGGAATGCATCTGGCACATTCCAGACTGAGATGCACCGCATATTCAGGCCGTACCTGGATAAGTTTATGGTTGTCTACCTGGATGATATCCTGGTATTCAGCAAAACTACCAGGGAACATGCGGAGCACCTGGCTCTRGTCCTTCAGTCGTTGTGTGACAGCCAGTATAAGATCAACAGGGAGAAGTCTGCTTTTGGAGTTTCCCTCTGTTATCTATCTGGGTCATGTAATCTCTGGAGATGGACTGGCCCCTGAAGCAGCCAAAGTTGCTGCTATTCAGGATTGGCCACAACCCCAGACAGTGAGAGATGTCTGGTCTTTCTTAGGTCTGGCCTCCTACTACAGAAAGTTCGTCAAGAACTTTTCTGCAGTGGCTGCACCCCAGACTAACCTTACAAAGAAAGACACTCCCTTTCTTTGGTCCCTTCACTGTCAGATGGCCTTTGCATGACTCAAACAGGCCTTGATTCGTGCACCTGTTCTGAAGTTGCCTGACCCCACCTTGCCTTTTGTGCTGACTACTGATGCTAGCCAGTACGGCATTGGGGTAGTCCTTCAGCAGGACGATGGGAATGGTCTGAGACCTGTAGAGTTCATGAGTAAGAAGATCAAGACTCAGAAGCTTCAGGACTCTACCTACGAGAAAGAGCTTTATGCTCTTGTCAGTGCCCTGAAACACTGAAAACACCTTCTCCTGGGCAGGCACGTCAAGATCTTTTCTGATCATTCCACTTTGCAGTGGTTGAAGTCCCAGGGAGAGTTGAATGATAAGTTGGCACGTTACACCCAGTTTATTGATCTGTTCGACTTTGAACTGAAGCACAAGAAGGGCTGCTACAACAAAGTAGCTGACGCCCTCTCTCGTAGGCCTGACTCTTTTGCGCTGATCTCCTCTACTCATTCCTTTGGGGAGGAGGTCCGTCAAACCATTGCTCGTTCACTGCCTCAGGATCCGACTTATGGACCCATTGTCAAGAATTTGCAAGCAGATCCCAACTCTGAACCTGGCTATGCGTTGAGTTCAAATCTGCTGTATACCTACAACAGAGGAGAGGAGCACTTGTGCATCCTTGAGGATCAGCAGCTGCGGACACTGCTGATGTCAGAGTGCCACGACGCGCGTGGACACTTTGGGTTCCTAAAGTCGTATGCAGCCCTGTCGCAGCGCTTCTTCTGGAAGGAGATGCGGAGTGATATGCTGCGCTATGTGGATACCTGTGAGCTCTGCCAAAGGAACAAGGTTCAGCGTAAACCTCCTTTGGGATTGCTCAAACCCTTGCCCATACCTGATGGTCCTGCACAGTCTGTATCCATTGATTTTACAGACTTAGGCAAGACTACCCCTCGTGGCATGCGTCAGGTTATGGTCTGCGTGGACAAGTTTTCCAAATACGCAGAGTTCATCCCTTTGCCAGAGGTAGCCAAGGTACCGGCTGTGAGAGCAGCCTTTTCTGAGAGGTGGGTCATGCACCATGGACCGCCCACCTCTATTGTTAGTGATCGAGACCCCAGATTCTGCAGCGATGAGTGGCAGTCCTACTGTAAGGACTATCTGCACTCACGCCTGGACATGACTTCTGGTCGTCATCCTGAAGCCAATGGATTGGCTGAAGTGATGAACCAAGTCCTGTTCCAGTTGCTACGTCCTGTGATCTCTCCAGACCAGCAGGACTGGGATCTCCACTTGGCGAGGGCACAACTCATGTATAACATGTTTGTCCACTCCTCGACAGGGTTCAGTCCCTACCGGTTACATTG
>BFEA01000065.1:3065535-3078686 GCA_003427395.1 Chara braunii
GGTGCGGTACCGGCCTACCTGCTACTTGAGTGCTTTTTCCCCGCTGCAACCCTTTGAAGCCACGGCCACAGGTAAGTACCGGCCCTGAGGGCCCAGCGAACGAACAAGTGCCCTGGCGGGCCACACACACACTCATACCAACCAGCACTCAGATAGGCACAGTCACACACACGCAAGCCAACTAACACTCAGACAGACATGCAGTCCAGCAAGCACACACACACACGCAGACTTAGCAGGCAGGAACTCAGTAGGGCATTCAGTCTATGAGCAAAACTCAAAAATCAGCTGTGTTTCAGTCCGTGTTTGGACGAGTTATCACACTACCCCCCCCTCAGATAGGCACAGTCACACACACGCAAGCCAACCAGCACTCAGACAGACATACAGTCCAGCAAGCACACACACACACAGACTTAGCAGGCGGGAACTCAGTAGGGCATTCAGTCTATGAGCAAAACTCAGAAATCAGCTGTGCGTTTCAGTCCGTGTTTGGACAGGTTATCACACTACCTCCCCCTTAAGAGCGAGGTCCCTTCGAGCGAGTAACTCATTCTGAGTCCTCGACAAACGCATCGTAGGCGAGCAAGGCAAAGAGATTCATGGAATACTCTGTTGCAGAGAGCCTTGCTGAGATCTTCGGTGTGGCGTTAGCAGCGATCTGTCGCTCGTAAGCTTTAACAACGCGCGGTGCGCTGCGTAGCAGTTCCTATTTGGAGATCCGGTAGAGATCGTCTAACAGGTGATACATGAAATGAACCTGGTACTGTCTGTTTCTCCCCTTACCTACATGCTGTTTAATTCTATCTATCTCATGCCCGCCCTTGATTGCGCGAGGGATCATATCTTCGCGGTAATCGAATGTCTCGGCATCACGATGGAGGTACATCCAAAACTTCCCAAGGCCTGTAGTAGAGTGTGAGGAGTTTGCGTGAGACTCCCTCCTCCTCTGAGAATTCATACATCTTCACCCAGACATAGCTTCCTACCTGAATCTCCGATGGTCGGCGCTTTTTGTTTGCATGGTGGATCATGGCATGCTGTCGCTTGGTCATAGCTGCAACAGCAACTTTGAGCAAGCGATCATACTTAGCCCTGAAGTCGGGCCTGCCGGGTGTTAAGCCAGCTGACTGCTCAGGAAATAAGTAGGAGAGCGGATTATGGATCTGCCAACCGTAGTGCAACCTGTTGGGTGTCATGGCGGTGGCAGAATGGACAGAGTTGTTATACAACCCCTTGACAGAATACAGCTCTTCATCCCATGTCTCCTGGTCCGGAATGATCAACGCACGGAGAAGTTGGAATACAGTCCGGTTGATCTCCTCAGCCAAACCGTTGGCTTCGGGGTGTTGGTCAGATGTCATGCACAGTTTGATTCCTAGGTGGGACGTGAAATCCTTCCATTCAGTGTTAATGAAACACGGATCCCGATCGCTCACAAGAGTCTTCGGGGTTCCGAATTGCGGCAGGTATTTCTGTTGGAATTCACGAATCACTAGATCTATTGGGGCGTGAGGCGGCAAAGGGATCAGATTAAGGAATTTTGAAAATTTGTCAACAATCACCATGACTTGCGAATAACCGTTTTTGCTTACCTTACTTATGTCAGTGAAGTCGATGGAGACAGACTCCCCGGGACCATCGGAAATGGGTAGAGGTGTGAGTAGCCCCATGGACTTTTGTCTGCATGGTTTGATCCGTTGACAGACTTGACATTCAGCCACAAACTTCTCAGCAGTCCCTTTCATGCCAGACCAATCAAACTGTCTCAGCAAAGTAGCGTACGTTTTTGCCATGCCGAAGTGCCCGCTCCGGCCATGAGCCAAATCCAGAAAGTGTGTGCGGAGAGGCTCATGGTTGGGTACACATAAACGGTCATGGTTCCCATAGTGACGAAAAATCAGTCCTCCAAACTCGTGGAAATCAGGCTGACTACTAGGATCAGCCCGCAGTTGCTCAAGGATGGAACTAAGTTCCGGATCCTTGGTTGTCTGCTCTACGAGCTCCTCCTTCAGTTTCTTCCAGAGGTCGTAGGATTTCACAAGGCAAGTCATGTACTCAGGGTGGCGAGACAATGCGTCAGCGACTCGATTATAACAACCCGTTTTGTGTCTTAATTCGAAATCAAAGATGTCAATCTCATGGAACTAGCGAAGCAAAGTAGGGGACAAAGTAGTCTGCTGTTTGATCCACTTCAAGGTCTCATGATCTGAGAAGACTTTGAAGTGGCGTCCCAAAAGGTAATGTTTCCAGTGATCCAACGCCATACGCAAAGCGTAGAGCTCGGGCATGTAGGTGGAAGTGGTTACCTTTACGCTGGGCATTCGTTTGCTCTAGTACTCGAGTGGCCGCAGGCCATCGCCGTCATCTTGTTGCAGCACTGCACCAATTCCATACTGACTCGCATCCGTAGTAACTACGAAGGTCAGTTTGGGATCTGCAATGCGGAGTACCGGGTAACTTACCAAGGCTTTCTTGAGAGTTCGAAAAGCTTCCGTACACGCGGCATCCCAGGAATAAGACACATTTTTACTGGTTAGTCGCGACAACGAACGAGCAATGATAGAAAAACGGGGTTCAAACTTCCGATAGTACGACGTGAGACCAAGGAAAGAACGCAATTCGCGAATGTTCGCAGGCTGAGGCCAATCACGTATGACCTCAATCTTAGTTGCCTCAGGCTCTAGGCCTGCAGCAGACAACCGGTGCCCAAGATAGATGACGCTATCCTTCCCAAACTCGGATTTCTCCAAGTTGAGATGGAGCTGCGTCTTCTTGAGGATAGCGAGCACCTCCTCAAGATGCTTGAGGTGTTCCTCCATGGACTTGCTGAAGATCAGAATATCATCCAGGTACAGTACCACAAACCGGCCAATCTGTTCGTGGAGTACCTTGTCCATGAGGCTTTGGAAAGTGGCTGGTGCGTTCGTGAGACTAAAGGGCATTACGGTGAACTCATAAAGCCCGTCGCGTGTTTTGAACGCAGTCTTGTGCTGGTCCGCAGGATCGACTTCAAGCTGGTGGTAGCCAGACTTGAGATCGATCTTGGAGAAGACCTTGCACCCGCCTGCGGCATCAAGCAAGTCGTCTATACAAGGCAATGGATAAGCATTCTTTCTCGTGATGCGGTTTAGACCGCGATAGTCAATACACATGCGGAGTTTGCCTCCTTTCTTTGGCACAAACAACACAGGAGCACCAAATTCAGATTCACTTGATTTGATCCACCCTTTGTCAATCATCTCATCGATCTGTCGCCGGAGTTCCTCCAACTCGCGGGGTCCCATACGGTACACGCAGCCCTTTGGAGGAACAACACCCTCGACCAACTCGATGGTGTGTCAGACCGGTCGTGTGGGGACTCCACGTGGCTCGGCCAGGACTTCCGGAAACCGATCGAGGAGGGTTTGGATGTCTCATGGGACAGGTGGGGGTGGGGAATCAGCAAAGGGATCACCAAGGTCCGGTCGCAATTCGCGTATAGAGACGACCGAATCTGAAGTAGGATCATTTGGACTATTAGAGGGTAGAGAGGTAGAGGTGCTAGTAGTAAAAGTACTAGAAGTAGGATCATTAATCAAAGTAGTAGTGGTACTAGCCGCAAAAGTAGAAGGCACATGAGCAGAACGAACAAAGGCAACATACAATTGTTCGTCCTCTTTGTGCTTGCACCACTTCTTGCAGAACTTCAATGCATTTAGAAAAGTCACTGGGGACTCGTGATTCTCATCCAAGAGGACAGGAAGTTCGTTCCCCTGAGCATCTTTGACCATGAAGAGTGACTCCTTCCACTTGGTCCATTTGCATTGGGACTGCAGCCAGCCCAAGCCACGGACAACGTCGAAGGGGCACTTGTCAAGGACAAAGAAGTTCAGTGCATGGGTGACAGTCTTACCTCTGTCAAAGGTAGTGCGCACACCTTTGACTGCATGTGTAGAAGAGACAACTTCCTTGTTGCCAACTTGGGTCCGGCAAGGGTTCTGCAGGGCCACTTGCTTCATCCCCAAGCCCACCTTGTGTATCCCATGTAGTGACATGAAATTAGTTGTAGCGCCACAGTCAACCAGCACACGGAGATAGCGGTGGTTTATGAGAAGCTTAAAGAAAATCAACTTCACTGTCCCTTGGGCACGCTGCTGTTTCATCTCAGCCCAATGCTCCAAGTGGTAGTGGAAGTCAACCATCTCAGACTCCTCCCAAGGCTCGACATACAATACATTACTTACCTCAGCCTTGTCTTCAGCAGACGGTTGGGCTTCAAGGGAGGGCAGCTGATTTTCATCAGAACCTGACTCCCCTGCTGTAGAGTTTGTTGAATCTGACTCTACGCCCGGTTCTGGTTTCCCTGCAGCCTATAACAGTCCTGAACCTTATGATTTTGCTTTTGGCAATGCAGGCAAACCCCTTTCTTGAGTCTGCCCCGCTAGTCATTCTCAGTGATCCGGAGGTCAACCCAAGGTTTGGTAGTTGCATCCTCCGGTTTAGGCGGCATCTTAACTCCTTTGGGAAGTTGGACGTAACTTTTCTCGGCACTCCGATTCGGTCCCTTAGTGCTGGCAGTCTTTTTAAAAGCAGAAAATTTTTCTTCTTCTTTATTTGCGTCGGACTCATGAGCTGAAGAATAAGTTGTATCGGAGTCCTGTTCTTGGTCGTCACCAAGAGTGGGGTCATCCGCATCAGCTTCTTCTTCGGCCTCCAACAGGTCATGCACAACAAAACGGTTGCTGCCCTTGAACCGTTTGCCGCCCATGGGCTTTTTGCTGCCTGCCGTGCTAACGAGGTCCATAGCCTCCAGACTGACTACGTCCTTCATTAAGGCGAGCCAGTCAGTGTATGCAATGTAGTCCCTGCCCAGGCGACTAGTGAAGTTAGTTGGAACCGCGCCCTTAACCACATCCAAGCAAGATTGAGAGGACAATTCCAAACCAGGAGTGACAAACATCTTGCTTAGATAGGTCTGCAGGCTTTTCATGGAGCCATTTCACTTGTTGTGCTTTACTTTGTCAAGTTGAATCCTTGCTTTAGCAGCAACATGCGGGTCTTGGTATTGTGAGATAAGGAGATCTTCGAGGGAGGCAACCGGGGTGGTCCTTAGCCATTTGGCTAGTGCAGCCTTTGGGAACCCAGCCCGTGTCGCTTGGACTTCTAGGAAGCCCCGTACGACTGGGTCGACATTCGTTCCCATGATCACCGCCTGGTTCTCAGGTTGAGTTCCCAGAATCTCAAAGTAGGCCCTCATGGAGCCGATCCAGGACTCGATGTCTTCCTTGCTGTCGTACTTAGACGGCATTTATACCGCCTTTCGGTCCACATAGGGACCAGCGTAGCTGGGACCGGCAGCAGCTGGTTCCGGTCTTGGGGCTGCAACAGTTGTAGAAGTTCCAGCCTCATTGCTTGTTATAGCAATAGTGGAATCTGCACCTGCTGCAGGTCCTGAGGGGGTTGCCATCACACTCGAAGAAGAGGTAGAAGAAGATACAGTAAGAGGGGCAGAGGTAGTTTCGATTGCAGCTTCAGACCCAGGAGGTAGAGGAAGAGGGTTGGCCACTTGGGCCTGTCGCAGGTCAGCCACCTCCTTTGTCAATTCATGGTACTTGAGGGTCATCTCAGTCAGATCATCTTGAAGTGTCTGCAGCTTCGCAAAGACTTCAGTGATCTGAGTGGTATGGTCCTCAAGATTCCTGATCTCAACAAAGGCTGTGAGGATGGACTTCAGCTGCTCCCCGCACTGCTCTTCAGTCAATGAGGGAACAGTCTCTAGGAGAGCTACTTGCCTTCTCATCAAGGTCTCCTTCCTCTCCTTCTCTGACTCCTGTTCCCGTTTTATTGCACCATCTAAAAGTGCCTGCAGATGAGGTTTCTCAGCATCACTGGCTACATCTAACAAGGCATGCCATTGCAATGAAGTTAGCTGGGCCATTTTTGGACTGTCAGTATGGACAAGTGGGTCAGAGAGTCGCCAGTCAGCAAAAGAATCAATCAGACTTTCAAGAGGTTCACTCCCCCTCTCGCTTGGACGAACACTCCTTTTCCCAGTCCTTGCTCACTTCAGACAATCACTTTCCCTCTCTCCCTATTCTCTCTCCCTCCTCTCTCTCTCTTCTTTCAAGTTGCGAGTCTCCACGGGCATCGGAAATGAACTCAGAAAAACAAACTGGAAAGCTCAGAGAAGAGAAGGTAGAACTCCTCGCCGGAGCGGCATTTCATTTGGAAGCAGAGAACAACAAAAGAAACAGTCAAACTCAAAGAGAGGTCTGATCCAGCGACCCAATCTGATCAGGCTGCATACGAGGTCCTCTCGAGTCCAGTCTGATCAGCGCCGTGTCCGTACAGCAAATCAGACAACGAGTAACTAAATGCAACAATGGAGAATTGAGTGGTGTACAAGGTGCGAGTCAAGCCACGGATGGTGCAATCAGAATACAAGTGAAACGTCAAAGCCAAGATCCCCTCGGCAGTGGGTGTCCTAATCCAAGAAGAACGAACTCATATCCCAGCCAAGAAGACAAGAGGTCAATGCCTAACCGATTTGGGTCCAGAGGCTCTCCTTGTTTGGGCCCGGTCCTGCTGGGTCTCAAGGGTCCCGCTTGGTCCCAAGGGTCCCACGTAGGTCTCAACCAGGTCCCAACCAAGAGGAGTCCCACTTGAACTTAGTTCAATCTCTATTGCACTAAAAAACGAAATTTCAACTTCTGGCAGAACCTACAGACTACAACCGTTCAGTGATGAAAAGACAAAGCACTGTAGAAAGACTCGGCATGTATAACAAGATACTTCATTTTCCGTCCATCAGGTGAGTAGGTAGATCACATGCATTCAGTCACACAATCAAGACCACAGAGGAGTAGGAAAAGAAACCCAGAGTACCCCAGCAGGACAATCAATACCATACACACATACATGGGCATCCCGTAGGTGCACGACACTTACCTGAGTGGCCTTGAGCTTCGAGATGAAGAGAACTCACCCCCCTTCTCATATGGTCCTCCTGACCCATCTAACGCTACCCCTACACTAGTGTCCTATCTCCTAGGAGGGTCTGACTCCAACACCCAAGTGCAACGCCGGATCCCCCGTCGATGCTGAAGAACAAAGTAGCAACTTGCAGTCCGTTGATGCAGAATGGCCGCTGACCCTCAAGCTCGCCTACTTGACGGCAGCCCTTAAATTGCCAAGTGTCTCCCTTGACTCAGATTCCAGGTGCGAGTGCCTCTCACTGTCGCCTCTCTCAAATCGCCGCATGAAGTCTCCTCGAAATGTCTCGCCACCCTAATCTCACTCTCAAGCAACCTGGTTAGGTTCTATGTTAACCCCACATGACCTAACCAGGTGGGGGCAGCTTCCCTTAGCCACGCTGCCCCACTTCCCTCAACCATCCAACCCTATCCCTAAGTGTTGCCCTCAACCACTTAGGTTAGGGTTAGGGCAGCAAAGTCAAATCTCACCAGCAAGTAGAATCCGCTCTGATACCAATGTTATGACCCTGGCCAATTTCGAGATACACATCCACTGGAAAGTACAACGCCATCCAATTGCAGAAAGAAATGAATGAACTTTGAGAGGAGAGAGAGGAGTAGAAGAAGAAGAAGTAAGAAAGAAGAAGAAGAAGATGTACACCAGCAAAGACAATGACAAGGCTCTTCTTCTTCGCCCAACAATCTCCTCCTCCTTATCTCCCCCTTCTCTTATTCATACAAGAAATAATGATACAATGTTGAATGACTGGTCCAGAATCATGTCCGAGTCCCTCTTCTACTGCAGGTATCACTCAAGGTCCACCATAGCCATGGCCGCCTCTCCCACGCTTCACTCTCATAGGCCGAGGCTATGGCGGACTACTTGGCCTTGCTCAGATGTCCAAAGGACAACCCAAAGCAGCTATGGCTGCTCAAGCTCTGGCCACCATGCCCAACCCTGCCTAGAAGCTTCTTGGTGTGGCTCTCCCCGGCTGGGGACTCCTTGCTGCAGCGCCCACCAAGGTGATGAAGATGGCTGCCACCATAGCCAGGTAAGTACCCCTGGCGCTCCTCCCCCTTCCTCCTTCCTTCCTCCTTCTTAAAAGGGCCTTTACCTGATACAGGCCTTGTAAAAGTAAAGCATCGTGAAGGGGTATCTCGCGAGGACCCAGAAACGTGAAAGCAGGTCAAAGGTCCAGTTCTCTATCAAAAGGCACATCCTAAACTAAAGCAAAGGTTATTGCCGAGGGACATACCTGTTCGTCAGGAGATATACATGTCATGTCTGTTCAGATATAGGTGTGTCTGTACGTGCAGTCAGTGTGTCTGTTCGTGCAGAAAGGGAGTGTCTATTCAGACAATGTGAGTGTTTGTTCAGGCAGTGAGTGTGTCTGTTCGTTTAAAGTTGTGCCTGTCCGAAAGTGAGTCAATAGGTAAAGTCCCAGTTCTGGTCTAAGTCGAGGGGACAGTCCAGATCCAGACATCCAAAGTCCAAATCCAGGCCGAGAGGCCTCAGCAGCAGTTGACTTCATTGGGACTGTACTGGGA
This sequence comes from Chara braunii, assembly GCA_003427395.1. Taxonomy (NCBI): domain Eukaryota; kingdom Viridiplantae; phylum Streptophyta; class Charophyceae; order Charales; family Characeae; genus Chara; species Chara braunii. Next base: position 3,074,040 of record BFEA01000065.1, read on the forward strand.
CACATGCAATGCAGGGTCTGGGACAAAGGAAGGCCGAAGCAGCCAAATGCAGACACAGCGAGGAGAGGCCAGCATTATAAAAGAAGCAGCCAGCCTTATTCCTCGCCAGATCTCCACTGGCATTCTACGCGTGGAAGTGCTGAAGCACTTGTGTGCCAGTCAATAGGAGCAGCGCTGGAGGATGAAGATGCGCTATGAGAAGGGAGAAGATTGTGCGCTGGGATAGATGCAGCCATAGCTGCCCAGCGAGTTAGTATAGACATAGAGGGTTAGTAGTAGACAGCTATGAGTAGCATTCAGAGTAGATCCTTGGGAGAGAAGAGTGTGTATGCATCGTAGGAGGAAGGGACTGAGACAGAGAGTGTTCAATCAAGGTTTGGCTATGAAAGATACTTACCTCCCTCTAGTCCTTCTTCTTCCTCCCCAGCAGCGCAGCTCCAGCCCAGCGCTGCTCCCTCCAGCGCTCCACCAGTGTGTCGCCAAACTTGCACACCGAAAAAGAGGTCGGGTCTTCCGCCCGGCCGGAAGATATAGCGGCCTGCTTTGCCTCTTGGGCAGTGACTTCCAGGCCGCTGGCCTTCCCAAGCAACCGGTACTTCCTCCTCTTTTTGGAGGGAACATCATTGCAAAATCTGATATTGCCCCTACAGGTCCTAGACTCAGACTGGTACCCGCTAGACCTAGCCTACACTACCGGCCTCTAAAAATGCCACTTTTGTCTTCTTCTACTCGGCCTCCGGTACCTGCATATTTACCCCCCTGCCGGGTGCGGTACCGGCCTACCTGCTACTTGAGTGCTTTTTCCCCGCTGCAACCCTTTGAAGCCACGGCCACAGGTAAGTACCGGCCCTGAGGGCCCAACGAACGAACAAGTGCCCTGGCGGGCCACACACACACTCGTACCAACCAGCACTCAGATAGGCACAGTCACACACACGCAAGCCAACCTGCACTTAGACAGACATGCAGTCCAGCAAGCACACACACACACAGACTTAGCAGGCGGGAACTCAGTAGGGCATTCAGTCTATGAGTAAAACTCAGAAATCAGCTGTGTGTTTCAGTCCGTGTTTGGACGGGTTATCACATATATATATTATATATATATATACACCATCAAATGAGGAAACTTCTTTTATCCAGGGCTATGGTATGTCCAGAGAGTGTGGGGGGGGGAGCATGAGTAACCAGCCGAATGAATATGCCCAGCATTAGCTTGCTGGTTCAGAAAGATGGTCCTAAGAATTCAACACTGAATGAATACAAGGCACAACTAAAGTGAATGAATGCAAGCTGCAGCTTGTACCCAAGGTATTTGGTGAGGCATTTTCTACAGGATCCCTAAACCGTCAGCACACCAATTAGGAAAATTATTTTTTGCCTGGTGCTATGGTACGTCCAGAGTGCATGGAGGAATTGATGTGTTAAGAGGAACAAGTGGAGATCAGGAAACTCATACAGACAGTGAAGGCATGCTTAAAAAAGTTGCCAAGACCTTCCATGCTGAGCTACACCAATGTAAGACGCCGACCCCCACCCCGACCAGCAACCAGGAAGACCGTGCCAAAATGCTGCCGTACCTAGACACAACGATCTCTCCAGCAGAGCAGGCTGAAATGCCTGGACAGACCACTTTCGCTAGAGGAACTCAAGGCCGCGGTTCAAAGCATGAATAACAATAAAACACCCGGAATAGATGGTTTACTAGGGTTTAGCAAAAAAAATTTGGGAGGAATTTTGGCCTACACTAGGGAATGGCCTACTGATTTTCTACAAGGAAAGGGGGAATGGCCCGAATGGGCGAATTCCTTAGCAGAAGTGTGGTTAGTACATTGTTATACAAAAAAGGATGGCGCAAAGATATTCGGAACTACAGAGCTATATCTTTGGTTACTCCACCCTATAAGATTCTTGCCAAAGCGCTAGCCTTACGGATTCTAAACCTAACGGACAAGTGCTACCGTATTCACCAAGTCAAGTAGGGTTCATACCAGGAAGGTACACCCTTGACAGAGTAATGACACTAATTTTTTTTCTGGAAACATAACAAAGCTATCAACACTACGCGTCAAATCTTCAGGGCTTTGCAGGCGCTCACAAGAGATCACTTTTTCAAAGTAACGATGCGCCGCAGCCTTGGTGTCATGATTAGAAACACATGCTATGTTTCCACAAATGGATTGAAAAGTAGCGGCAAAGAAGGTCATGGAAAAAAGAATTCAGACGGCCATTCTGTTCTTTGATTTTGTGAAGGCATACGATCAGGTCAATTGGGCATTCCTTAACACTAGCATGAAAAAGATGGGGGTGGGCCCCAACTTCACAAAATGAGTGAATCCTGTATAGTGAATGATGCGGCGTGCAGAGTCTGCAGACTGCTATCCCATTTCCCAATCAGTGCGACAGGGGGACCCTCTGGTTCCTCCAATCTTCATGTTTATAATTGAAGCCACAGCGTCCTTCCTTTGTAAGGACCCCTTGATTTAATGACTTCCGGAAGTCGATGCAGGTAATGCTTTCTCATCACATGAAATTCCCCATGATCATCATGTTTGCAGATGACCTGACAGTCTTGATTGGAGCTTCAAATTCATCGTTGGTCCGAGCTATGGAAGCTTTCAAATTAGAATCAGAAATGAACGTAACCTGGGGAAAGGCAGTTGGCTGATGGTTGTCAAATGAGGAAGGCCCGCAGTTGCAGGGACCAGAGAGCCAGATGATGTGGGAGAAACTAGAGAGACCAACAGGATACTTTGGAGTCCAGGTCACCAAGGATCGCCCCTTCCCACCCACAGATAGCATAGAACATGTTAACCAACCAGATTAACAGAATGGTGAAACGGGGACATACGTTCTCTCCTCATTATGGGGAACAACCCTAATCATCAACACCTTGATCTGCTCCACGATGTGGTACATAGCCTCAATATGGATGATACCAAATGACACATTGAAAAGTTAACAGAAGGGCCAGAGCTTTCCTCTGCACAGGTGCAAGGAACCTGACTGTTCACAGCTTGCTGGAGTATTACACATCACATGCTTAGATATCATCACACAGATAAAGAAGCTTCACACAAAGCCAAGTCGAAATGAGATGAGAACCAGATATCGCAACTCATATTATCAAAATCACATTATATAAAGAGTATCTCCAGTTCAAGAGTTCAGCGCCAACAGATCACAAGTCTCCTTCAATCAATCGCCAACATAGGGCCTGGCTCAGCCAGCGTATGCCCCAGATCACAGGTATGGCGCCAGCCGGTAAGTATCCACCATATCCAACTTAGGAACCTGTCCTCCCTCTCTCTTCTCTCTCAAGATCTCTGTTCTGTTTCTCTCGTCTCATCATGCATGCGCACTCCCTACTTACGAGAATCTACTTTGAATGCTAATCATTGATATCCTACCACTAACCCTTCTACTACTAACAAAGTTGGCGCATCTATGGCTTCTCCTTCTAGCCAGTGCCCAGCACTTCTCCTTCCTGGCGCAGCTCTCAAGCCAGCGCTCCTTCCCTGCACTCTAGCGCACAAATGCCACAGCACTTCCACGCATCAATGCCAATGGGAATCTGTCCTGTAGGGAGGCTAGCTTGGTCTCTTATAGTGCTGGCCTCCCTTCGTGAGGGCTGAATCATTCTTCCTTGGATCTTTTCCTAGTCCCAGACCACTGCAGAATGTGTCCCGGTACCTTTCCCTCAGGGTCTGCAGCTGCTGCGGCCTTTGGGCCTGAATTTTGGACTTCCAGACTGCATCTAGACTCCCTCTTTGACTTGGATCTAGACTGGGACTTTATCTCTTTGACTTCTTTATGAACAGACACATCTACTGCACGAACAGACACATTTACTGCACGAACAAACACATTTACTGCACGAACAGACATGACTTGCACAGCCCCTTGACGAACAAACGTGACTCTCACAATTGAATGTTGCAACTATTCGTCCTGGGGCACGACTGTGACCTTTGGCACAACTCCTCACTTAAGTTAGGATGTGACTTTTGACCTAGAGAACATGTCTTTTGATCTGCTTTTCACGAATTGAGTTCTGGCCGAGTGGGCCCCATTATGCTGCGTTCGTCATTCAGGGTCTGAACAGGTAAAGGCCCTTTTACTCTCGCCGGCCTAGTTTCGAAGTCCTCTGAGAAAGCCTTCATCTATCTATGATACTTATTCCTCGTCTGGCTCTTTCATAAGCAGATACAATATGAGGTGCATACTCAATCAGTTCTTCCCTTGTGGACCAGCGATCTTCGCTCGGGTCCTGATATGCAAATCTTACTTTACATTGCCGCTGGGGTCTGCCTCTACGTCCAGTTTGAAGAGTACTTTCAGCAACAATCTTGTCAAAATCATATTTCCCATCCATACTAGGAGGTATCGCCGATTTGCGACTGGGAAATAACCTGAGTGGGGATCCGGGCCGCTCGGGTGACCGGCAGGGGCCCGGGGGAGGTCCCGGGCGGCCTGGCCAGGCAGGGCACCCGGTTGGGGTCCAGGCCTCCCCAGCGCACTCACCTGTCGGGGGATTTCGGACCCCCTTCCGGACCGCCTTTGTGTGTGTGTGTGTGTGTGTGTGTGTGTGTTTGTGTGTGTGTGTGTGTGTGTGTGTGTGTGTGTGTGTGTGTGTGTGTGTGTGTG
>BFEA01000065.1:3079688-3096720 GCA_003427395.1 Chara braunii
CCCCATCCCCCCACCAAAACCAAAATTTTATTGCAGATTCAGGGTCCTCTCGCCGAGCGCAGAACGACCCCGGTTTCAAAAAAAAAAATAAAAAAAATTCTGGGCGTTTTTTTGTCCTGCCCGGTTTACCCGGGCGGCCCCCCTGAGCCCAACCGGCTGGGCCCAGCCCGGCCGGGCCTGTGGCGTCCTCACTCACGAAACAACTCATTCGTCACGCAAGGTAAGAGCTTTGAAGCATGAAACACTGGATACGTATGCAAATGTAGAGGAATCTCAATCACGTAAGAAGGTTCATCCACGTCTCCAATCACATCTAGAACCTGCCACGGTCCTCTGTAGGCTGGTAGCAGTTGTTGGGATATGTTCTCTTCAGGAACGAACTCCTTAGACTTAACCCATACCAGATCACCTACAACAAATTGAGAAGGTCTCATGTGCTTGTTCGCCTGTTCTATCATTTGATGTTGTGCCTTTATGATATTCTCCTTTACTTTCTCAATATCTTTCTGATATTGTATTGCAAATTCACTTGTTCCTAATGGAAGCTTATGCACTTGATCCGGGTTTAGGCGATCGATAGGTCTATGTGGACGCCATCCCAAATGCAACTCCATCGGAGTCTTGCACGTAGATAGGTGAACAAAGTTATTATAAGCACTAGCAATTTTGGGCAAATGCTTGTCCCAGTCAATCTGGTCGGGACGTATGTACATACGCAGCGTTTCTTGTCAAATCTTGTTCATTTGCTCAATCTGGCCATTTGTCTCAGGGTGTCGACTTGATGGCATAGTCAACTAGAGCCATAAACGTTCATCAGTTGCTGCCATTGTTCACTCGTAAACCGCGAATCTCTGTTACTTACAATCGTTAAGGGATGTCCATAATCTTTCACCCAGTGATTAAAGAATTCCCGGATTACCAATTTTGTTCTTGCTTCCGCTGGCAATGCTACGAAGACAACATACTTACTAAACTTGTCAACAATGACCATAACTTGCATTTTTCCATTCCTGCTTTTTACCTTGGTGTCCATAAAGTCAATGGACACAGAGTCTCCCGGACTTGTTGGAATTGGCAAAGGCTTCAATAAACCAAGGGGAGGTTGAGTAGTGCTTTTATTCCTTTGACACACTTGACAACCCTGCACATAAGCGATGCAGTCGGGTTTCATACAAGGCCAAGTGTAGGAACGCAAAAATCAAAAGAGCAGTGCGTTTTTCTTACTTAAATTGCATTGTTTGCATATGTCTTTTTCCACACGAAATGGCCTTCGGTATCATGGCATTCCCCCAAGATCAGACTTTTGATCTCTTCCACATTTGGAATACAAAGCCTATCATGCACATCAGTCTGCTCAAACAACACCCCTTGTGTAATTCGATAATTAGGAAACTCTTGTGGCGCTTCTTGCACACGTTTAAACATAGCGCCATAGACAGGATTTGTGGAATACGCATTTCTAATATTTTCCTGCAAATCGGTGCCTACATCTAGATATGTTACAATTGCACCGAAGAAGTCAGATCTTCGACTTAAAGCATCGGCAACAACATTATATTTCCCCTTGACTGGCTTTAGTTCAAAATCATATTGGTCAATCTTAGTGGCCCACGTAGTCAACTTAGGCGTCATCCGGGCCTCCGTTTTAAGTCAGCGAGGTGTCTTATGATCTGAGTACACTTTGAAGTGTCATCCTAGGAGATAGTGTCGCCAGTGATCGAGAGCTTCCCGGAGAGCGAACAACTCTCTCTCATACGTAGAAGCGGTGACTTTCTCATTAGGCAGTCGTCGGGACATAAACTCAATAGGCTTGTATCCATTCCCATCGTCTTGTTGGAGTACAACACCTATCCCATACTGACTGACGTCGGTTGTGACGACGAAGGGCAAAGAAGGATCAACAACCTTCAAAATCGGATAATTAATTACACCTTTCTTTAGACGCTTGAACGAAGTCGTACAATCTGAGTCCCACTTCCAGATGGTTTCTTTCTTTAGCAATTTGCGAAGGGGTGCAACAATTATCGTGAAGTGTCTAACGAACTTCCGATAATAGTTGGCTAGCCCAAGGAACGACCGCAACTCAGTCAAAGTGCGGGGGTTAGGCCAATCGCGAATTGCTGCAATATTTGCGTCTTCCGGTTTGATCCTATCACCATCAAGCACATGCCCCAGATATAAAACCTGACGCTTAGCCCATTCACACTTCTTGGGGTTCAATTTCAACTTTGCCTCACGCAATTTATTTAGCACAAGTCGAAGGTGTTCACAATGTTCTTTCATGTTTTTACTAAAAATCAAAATATCATCACGACAAACAACGACAAATTTATCAAGCCACTCGCGAAAAAGCTAATTCATCGTTCTTTGGAAGGTTGCAGGTGCATTAGTAAGACCAAAGGGCAACACAATGAATCATAGTGTCCATACCTTGTTCGAAAGGCAGTTTTGTATTGGTCTTCTGGTTCTACCTCAATCTGATGGTAGCCAGACTTCAAATCAATCTTAGTGAAGTACTTGCTTCCCTGAACTCTATTCAACAAATGGTCTATTCTTGGCAGTGGCTCAACATTTTTAACTGTTATATCATTCAATCGTCTATAGTCTATGCACATGCGGAGCCCGCCATCTTTCTTTGGCACAAATAGCACTGGGGCACCATAAGGCAAGAAGCTAGGTCTTAGCCATCCCTTTTCCAACATTTCATCGAGTTGGGTTCGCAGTTCATCCAATTCTTTGGGTGACATTCTATATATAGGCCCCTTAGGAATATGGTTTCCTGGTACAATCTCAATAAGGTGTTTGATTGGTTGTTCCACCAGACCACTTGGGGCCTCTGCCACATCTGCGAATTCTTTCAAAATCTTTTCAATTTCGGGGGACTTTGCCTCTTCTTTGCCTTCTTCTTCCTTCACCGGGCGCACATATGCTACAAACACTTGATCATACAAATTATACTTTTTCACATGGCGGGCGAACGCGGGGGCACTCATACAACAATGAGCTAAGCTGCTTTCCTTACCAGATTCATGGAACAGGCGGATTCTCTTCTTTCCACCCTTCGGACTAGGGAGCCAACACTCATGATCCCTTAACTTTATATCCACATCTGCAGCTTCAACCCAATCCATGCCTAAAAAAATGTCAAAAGGAAGATTATCCTCCACCAAGAGAGTCAGAGAGTGGAGAACGCGTTCCACCTTCCCCTCTGCTTCGAGCCGGAAGTATATTTGGACCCCTTCAACATATTTATCCATTACAGTTACAGTCTTATTAGCTAGTTTACTTACCACAGGCTCATCTAACTTTTTTACCTTAAACCCGAGGCACAACTTTTGCAAACCCTTTTTACTTATATAGTTGCGCGTTGACCCACTGTCAATCATACCTCCAACTCTTACTTTATTTACCTCTAGATCTGCAATTATTAACTGTCCTTTTCGTTTTTTCATCTCAGTCCAGGCTTGGCGACGAACGACCAACTCATCACCCATGCCAGCGAGGGATCCACCTAGAAAGGTACACACACTTACTACCTCTGAACAGTTAACTAGGTGGGGACTGTCTGTCTTTTCAGTTTCTGCCTGAGGAACCTTCGGATGGGAGGATGTTTTTCTGTTTACATCCGAATTTCCGGTAGAGGCAACTGAAACCTCTACTGGTTGTTCCCTTTTGGTTGTTTGTAATCTGGACAGAAGGGAACGATGTGGTTGGGGTCACCACATTTGAAACATTGATCGACAACTTTCCTTTCTTGCCAAACTTTTTTCTGTAATCCCCAATTTCTTTCAGGGCTCCTCTTCGGGCAGACCTGGATGGGGCGGATATGGCTTATCCCAGTTGTTATACCAAGTGCCTCGTCCTCTACCCCAAGTGAAGTTAAAACCTCAGCCACCTTGCGAGGGATCATTGCCCCTTCCACCCACGTAGTAGCTACCTTCACCACTACCCCTCTGGGTACCGGGTCCTCTTCCACCATGTCCGCGGCCTCCTCTTCCTCGGCCACGGCCTCTTCCTTGTCGCCCTCCCCCGCGGGCTGCAACGGCTGCGTAGTCCCCCTCCTGAACTACCGTGCCGTTGGGTCCTCCCTCCAGACCATAGTCTATCTGGTCATAGGAGAGAGTCTCGACACCTCCTTCTTTAAAAGTTAGAAGGAGATTGTCTTTCCAGGTATATTCCCTGAGATAGTGCGGTTTTGCCACTTCTTACCCGCTTGCAGATGTTTCTAGTAATGGCAGTAGTTAGCTTCAGCTAAGAAGCCAGCATGATCTATAGCGATCTAATTGACCTTCTCGTATGTCATCCCCTCTTCCTTTGTGCAGGGATAAAGCTGAGTACGGAGAGGGTCGGGCAGTGCCCTTGCGAAGTTGTTAAGGATTTGAGTAGGAGTGAGTCTATGTTCAGCGCATTGTATGAGTTCATCCATCGTTGCTTAGAGTGTTGACGCACTCTTCCATTTTCGATCTGCAATGTTTAAGATTAACATTTTTGTTCGGCGAGTCAAATTCTTATCTTCAAATCTTTCTCTGATAGCTTTGAAGAAATCTTCAATTCTCGTTTGCTGTGAGTATTCAATCATGGTCTGGCAATACGCTTCTTTTTGCAACGATATGGCGAAGCTCATTGCATCGCCGACCATACACGAAGTGGTCATTAAGACTCTGTCCCAGTACGGGATGCGTTGTTCGTACACACACGACTCTACGGCAGCAATCCAATGTAGAACACTCTCCTCTTTTTTGCCGGTATAGGTCCACGACATTTTAACTTTAATTTTTCTTATATCCCCACTGTCTTCTCACAACACCCCCTTTCCTTTCTTGTCACCATCTCCCCCATCTCCGTCTCCATCTCCTCCTCATCCGCTGCCACGAATTATCTTTTCGATCACGGCGGGAGTAAAGGTTTGGTTGATGTGATTGTCTAATTTTTCAATATATGATTGTATATGCTAATCAACATCTTTGGCGAACTTTTGCAGGAAAGTGTTCCAGACTCCCTCAAATTCATATTGGTGGGTTTCAACTTTCTGCAAAGTTTTGTTCATCGCTGCTAATTCTTGTTTGGTATGGAGGACTGTTTCTGTCAAGAGGGCCAGTTTTTCTTCCGTTGCAGTTTGTTTTTCTTTCTGGTCTTGTGGCTCTTTTTGCAGCCTCGCACGCTCTGCTTGCAGCCTTTTCCTTTCGTCAAGTTCTTGCCGCTTCGCTCCTAACATTTTAATATGCAGTTCTTCACGTTTTTCCTCCAGCAAGAGTTTTTTTTCCCTTTGGTCCTTAATGGATGTCAGTTTCGCAACGAACGTATCTCTTTCCTCCTCTGTTTCTTCAATTCGATCGCTGAGATATGCATATTGATCATACCAATCCAGCGGTTTAACTTGAAGTCCTCCACCTGTCTGGCTACTTTCCCCCCTGTTTGTCCGTCGTTGGATGAGCCTGTCATCAGCAGGTTCATCTTCTTCTTCTATAGTTTGTAGTTCTTCCTTCAACTCCTTTTCTAACTTTTCGTTCATTTCTTTTTTCATTCTTTCTTCCTCCATCTGTACTTTCTTCTTTATTTCTTCTTCTTTCTGTCTTTTTCTTTCTTCTTTTTCTTTCTTCTTTTCGGCCAGGCGGCGATCTATTTCAACCTGCTCTGCAGCCAAGGGCCCAGGCTTCGCAGTGCCGGATCTCATCATCATCCGGGAGGTGCATGTCCTGCCGAAGCCCAGGGGAAAGAAGACTCTAAACAATCGACCCAACAAAACTAAGAGGGCCAATAACCCTTGCATAGGATAGTCATCCATGTTGGGTGACAGCACAGGAACGGCCTCTGCTGGCCCAACAAGTAGACAACCCCCATTACTATACTAACCTTGTGTGGATGGGATCTGCCTTGTTTTTGTTTTTTGAAACTCTGGGTATTGCTGCTTTCAGGAATAACGAATTTCAGAGAATATAAAACTTTTATAACTTCAATATACAATAGGACTTTTTTTTTTTTTTTTCTTTTCTTCGCTTGCTGTCTGTCTTCAACTTCAGTACACCTGGATTTGTACTTACACTTTGTCTGGTTATATCTTGTTTTGTTTTCCTTTCTTTTATCTTTATTATCACTAATAAGTCTGGACTTCTGTGCAGGGATAGACTGGAGTTCTTACAAAGTCAGATGCTCTATATAGCACTTCAGTACGGATCAGATTCGTCTAGATCACTTATGTGATAACCCGTCCAAACCTGGACTGAAACGCACAACTGATTTCTGAGTTTGCTCATAGACTGAATGCCCTACTGAGTTCCCCGCCTGCTGAGTCTGTGTGCGTGTGTGTTTGCTGGACTGCATGTCTGTCTGAGTGCTGGTTGGCTTGCGTGTGTGACTGTGCCTATCTGAGTGCTGGTTGGTACGGGTGTGTGTGTGTGTAGCCCGCCAGGGCACTTGTTCGTTCGTTGGGCCCTCAAGACCGGTACTTACCTGTGGCTGTGGTTTTGAAGGGTCGCAGCAAGGGAAAAAGCACTCAAGTAGCGGGTAGGCTGGTACCGCACCCGGTAGGGGGGTAAATATGCAGGTACCGGAGGCCGAGCAGAAGAAGACAAAAGTGGCATTTTTAGAGGCCGGTAGTGTAGGCTAGGTCTAGCGGGTACCAGTCTGAGTCTAGGGCTTGTAGGGGCAATATCAGAGTCTGCCATGATGTTCCCTCCAAAAGAGGAGGAGATACCGGTTGCTTGGGAAAGTCACCGCCCAAGAGGCAAGCAGGCCGCTATATCTTCTGGCCGGGCAGAAGACCCGACCTCTTTTTCGGTGTGCAAGTTTGGCGACACACTGGTGGAGCGCTGGAGGGAGCAGCGCTGGGCTGAAGCTGCGCTGCTGGGGAGGAAGAAGAAGGACTAGAGGGAGGAAGAAGGAGGAAGGAGGAAGGGGGAGGAGCGCCAGGGGTACTTACCTGGCTATGGTGGCAGCCATCTTCATCACCTTGGTGGGCGCTGCAGCAAGGAGTCCCCAGCCGGGCAGAACTACACCAAGAAGCTTCAAGGCAGGGCTCGGCATGGCGGTCTGAGCTGGAGCAGCCATAGCTGCTTTGAGTTGTCCTTTGGACATCGGAGCAAAGCCTAGTAGTCCGCCATAGCCTCGGCTGACGAGTGTGAAGAGTGGGGGAGGCGGCCATGGCTATGGTGGACCATGAGTGATACCTGCAGTAGAAAAGGGACTCGGACATGATTCTGGACCAGTCATTCAACAGTGTATTATTATTTCTTGTGTGAATAAGAGAAGGGGGAGATAAGGAGGAGGAGATTGTTAGGCGAAGAAGAAGAGCCTTGTCATTATCTTTGTTGGCGTACATTGTCTTCTTCTTCCTTCTTCCTTCTTCTTCCTTCTTCCTTCTTCCTTCTTCTTCTTCTTCTACTCCTCTCTCTCCTCTCAAGTTCATTCATTTCTTTCTGCAATTGGATGGCATTGTACTTTTCAGTGGATGTGTATCTCGCAATTGGCCAGGGTCATAACACTTATGCCTTAGACTCACTTTGGATCTAACGTGGCAGTCTGCCACAACTCCCTAGTTCAGTCCTATCTCCTACTACTTCATTCCAGCGCAGACGTCAGACCAGATGTCAGGAAGATGGGACCAGATGACTCTGACACGACCCACTCTACTACCCTGACTTTATGACCAGACTGGATCCCAGGTGACTCGATCAGACAACAGCAACAGTGACCACCAGAGAGGTAGGGGGATGTATAGGTACTCGACACACACTCAGCATGCAGCCAGGTAAAGGGTAAGAGGTTCTTCTCTCTTCTGAAGTCGTCGATGAAGTCTCCTCGATCGCTCCACGCTCCACACGCAGGTAAGATCTCCTCCTTAGCCCCTTCCTCTTCGGCTTGCTTCCCCCTCCTAATTCCAACCACTTCTCTTCTCACACTTCCACCATAGCCAGCATCTTCAAGCCAGCATATCCTTCTCGCCGTCCTTACTCATGCTAGCACTTCAGTGAGTGCAACAAGTCACTGCTCCGATACCAAATTGCAAGGAACCTGACTGTTCACAGCTTGCTGGAGTGTTACACATCGCATGCTTAGATATCATCACACAGATAAAGAAGCTTCACACAAAGCCAAGTCGAAATGAGATGAGAACCAGATAGCGCAGCTCATATTATCAAAATCACATTATATAAAAAGTATCTCGAGTTCAAGAGTTCAGCGCCAATAGATCACAAGTCTCCTTCAATCAATCGCCAACATAGGGCCTGGCTCAGCCAGCGTATGCCCCAGATCACAGGTATGGCGCCAGCAGGTAAGTATCCACCATATCCAACTTAGGAACATGTCCTCCCTCTCTCTTCTCTCTCAAGATCTCTGTTCTGATTCTCTCGTCTCATCATGCATGCACACTCCCTACTTACGAGAATCTACTTTGAATGCTAATCATTGATATCCTACCACTAACCCTTCTACTACTAACAAAGTTGGCGCATCTATGGCTTCTCCTGCTAGCCAGTGCCCAGCACTTCTCCTTCCTGGCGCAGCTCTCAAGCCAGCGCTCCTTCCCTGCACTCTAGCGCACAAGCGCCACAGCACTTCCACGCATCAATGCCAATGGGAATCTGTCCTATAGGGAGTCTAGCTTGGTCTCTTATAGTGCTGGCCTCCCTTCGTGAGGGCTGAATCATTCTTCCTTGGATATTTTCCCAGTCCCAGACCACTACAGAATGTGTCCCGGTACCTTTCCCTCGGGGTCTGCTGCTGCTGCGGCCTTTGGGCCTGAATTTTGGACTTCCAGACTGCATCTAGACTCCCTCTTTGACTTGGATCTAGACTAGGACTTTATCTCTTTGACTTCTTATGAACAGACACATCTACTGCCCGAACAGACACATTTACTGCACGAACAGACATGACTCTCACGGACGTGACTCTCACAATTGAATGTTGCAACTATTCGTCCTGGGGCACGACTGTGACACAACTCCTCACTTAAGTTAGGATGGGACTTTTGACCCAGAGAACATGTCTTTTGATCTGCTTTTCACGAATTGAGTTCTTGCGGAGTGGGCCCCATTATGCTGTGTTCGTCATTCAGGGTCTGAACGGGCAAAGACCCTTTTACAGGAGACCTGAACAAAGAAAAATACATCCCAAAGATAGCTTGGCATTCTATTACAAGGAAACACCCATCCGGAGGACTGGGTATGTTGGATCCTAGGCAAGAAACCAAGGCTCTCCAATCGAAATGGATGATAAAAATTGTTACCAATCAGTCCCTACCATGGATCAAGATGGCATTGGATGGCATTCGGTCCCTAACACCCATTGAAATCCACAAAATATGTCTGGGCTTTTTTGGATCATGAATAAAGAGTGGGGCCAAAAATAGGAAGGTGACGAAGAAGACGAGGACCCCTTGTTGGGGAGGATGCAGCAGCGTCTCTCCACTACTGGACAACACTTTTTTTTTTTTTTTTTTTTACTATTTAGAAAGACTCCTCCCTAACTGTTTTAATTAGAGCCACCGACTCGTCATTCAGGACTTTGGCTAAAGCAATGGAAGCATTCAGATTGGCCTCAGAAATGAAGATCAACTGGGGGAAAACGATAGGTTGGTGGCTATCAGACGAAGAACCCTTACTACTACAAGGAGAGGAAGCAGCCATGTTGTGGGAAACGCCAGACACCCCCACCCGGTACCTTGGTATATTCATGACAAGAGAGGGACTAGCGCCTCAAATGGGCCTGACCAAACAGATCAACAAACTAGGAAGATGGGGCAATATTTTCATGTCCCTTATCGGGCGAGCACTGGTCCTCAACACCTCGGTCTTCTCAATGATGCGGTACTTGGCCTCCATCTGGACTGTCCCGGATAACTCCATCAAAGAATTGAACCAAAAAGCCAGGCTCTATCTATGGTCAGGAAACCCCAATAAAGAGAACAATATATCTAAAGTCGCATGGCACTATGTCACAAGGAGCCCACTAAAGGGAGTTCTAGGGATTATAGACCCCGGAACAGAAACAAAAGCCTTGCAGATCAAGTGGATCATCAAACTCTTTATGGATCCAGACAGCGCATGGCATAAACTAGCTTTGGACAGCATCAGATCACTAGTCCCGGTACCCTCACCAGAGAATATGTCAGGACTGTTTTGGGTAATGAATAAAGATTGGACCATAGCCACAGGCAGAAGAAATCGAACAAGAGACACCAGACTAGAAGGCTATAGGCCAGCTACCCCATACTGGATGGCCCTACTTCGAATCTGGAGGAAAATAATCCCAAACAAATCCAACAGACCGAAATCTAAGGACGAAGTACAAAGGCAGCCACTATTCGGGAACCAATGGGTGACAAATGAAGGTAACAACCCCCTTTTCTTATAACACAGATGACTCTCATGGGTCCAAAGTGGCGTATGGAAAATCACCCACATATGGAATGAGGACGGGAAAGAATGGAAGACAGAACAGAAAATTAGTTCCCAACTGAAAGGATGCCACAAACGAGGACACAATTTTCAGTATGTTATCAGCCTTATCCCACAAGAATGGAAAGATATCTTAGTTGAGGCAGCCCCATGGAAAGAAGATGGCACAATCTACTGGGCCAAGAGGCAGACAAAATCACACAGATTCAGTGGAAAAAGTTCAAACTCATCAGGCCAATCAAAATCCGAAGCTTATATTGGCTAATCACCGAATCACCGACGCAGCATTACCAGTGAACCAATGGCTACACAAGAGGCGTAAAAATTCAGACCCTAACAACTCAGAACTATGCATGATCTGTAATAATGGGACGATAGAGGACATGATCCACTGCCTAATACATTGTAGAAAGGCGACAAACTACTGGGCAAAAGCATCAGCACTCTGGAACTCCCTTTTCACGACTCCCTTTCCCGATCATCCCCTCCAACTTCTCCTCTTGACTAACATCCCTCAACAGTTTCATAGGACAAAAAAAAATTGGTTCGGTCTCATCAGAAAGACCACACCATGGGTCCTATGGAAGGAAAGATGCAGCAGAACAATTTGAAGGATTGTCCAACTCACGCGAAAAAGTGTGGATAGAGACAAAAGTGATGATACAAGCCGAAATCCTCTGCAGATGGAGGAAGACCAAGCAGGCGTGGATAGAGGACGAGGAACAATGAAGAAAGGAGAGATCGACCTTCAGCAAAAACTGGTTGACAAACGGCAAGGTTGCAGAGCTACGAGAAGATCATATTCACTGGAAAGATTGGCATATTTCAATCCCAGGAAGGAGCCACCAACAAGAGACAACTGCTGAAAGACAAGATGTTTCATGATTAGGCACCTAAAATGAATGGCCAAGACATGAGTAAGGGTGTCATAGAAGCTTGACGATAGTTGAAGATCTTTGCCGGCCTGGGAAGTTTTTATCATCAGACGAGGGTTTAGGGTTCAGGGTTTTTCGAGAAAAGGGGCTTAAGGAACAGACAAGAGATGGGTTCAGATAAACTAAGGGACCACAGGAGAGGTGGAGAAGGAAGAAGAGAGAAGGAAGAAGGGAGAAGGAGGGGATAAAAACAAAACAGGAGAAGAGGAAGCAGCCAGGTAGGAGAGATATAAAAGGAGAAAAGGTAAGATGGGATACGGGGTATAGTGGATCACGGGCAGAACGGTTAAGTGTGAGTATAAAGGCTAGCTTGGACAAATGAGGGAACTCTTTCTAGGTAGCAGGGTTGTATCGGACAGATCTGGTTATCAGAGCTGAGAGGAAAGAGTGAGGCACGACAAGCTGACAGTCAATCCTCCATCAAGGTGGAGCAATCAATGTTGATCAGGGATCCTTCGGCCAGACGAAAGGAAGAGTGGGAGTTGTATGTTTATTGTAATGTCTATTTTGACTTGCCGGTGGAAAAGGAACCGGACTGCCGCTCCCCAGAATGGAAAGGAGCCTGGACCATAAGGCCCTTTAAAAAAAAAAAAAAAAAAAAAAAAAGACTTTTCTCCTTGGCTGTCGGTCGTTCTGGTGTAGCTGAAAGAACAGGGTTGCGTTTGTTCTGATTTGTGTTGTTTCCTCTCCAATTAAAATTCCGGCTATTGCTTACCCTGCCCATCGACTGCTCTCTATATGTCGAAACATGCGGTTATAGGGTTTAAGATCCAAGTTATGTGAGTGTTCTGGAAGGCGGACGACGCGTTGAGGCCGGGAGCTTGGAGTGTTCATCTTGGTGGGTGGTGGTGTTAGGAATTAGTGTGGTGTGGATGACGTAGGTGAGTTGGGTTTGTGTTGTGGGAGTGAGACCTGCGGGATGGTGAGGTATTTAGATTGGTGAGGTTGAGTTCGGGGGAAGTTTGATGGTGGCTGGTGGTTGGAGGGGGTGCGATGGTAGGTGGTTAGGCTGGGTTAATAGAGAGGTTCATAGAGCGGTCTCTGTTCCAATAAGTGAGATAGGAGGTAGGGTGTTTGCTCGTGCGGAGTGCGTCAGAGTGATAGGGTTTTGGGTGTTTAATGTAGGTATAACTAACCAGTCTTTTAAGCGTAGTCTTTCTCTTTCTATTGTTCCTAGTTTCCCGTTGCCTAGATACAGGGAATGGAATTTATTAATGACCTCTTATTTCTTATCTGGGGCATTGTGTAGGGACTGGAGTTTCACGTGTGTTCTGTTCCATAATGCTTGGATTTCGGTATTCGCCATTTGTCTAATGGCTATGAGAGGGTGTTCAGGGGTGTTCCTAGACTCCTTGAAGGTTGCTTTGCATCTCCTTTTCCAGATAGCCCAAAGGGTTGATTTTTTTATGAGTGAGAAGAAGAAAAGCTCGAAACCTTCGAGAGGTGGGTCTTGTCCTACTTCTAAAAACAGGGTGCCTGGGTTGATCTCGATTGTTTTATTAGAGTGTTTTTTCTAGGTTAATTCTATATCGTACCAGAGTTGCTTTGTCTTTTGGCAATCTATGAAGCAATGATTGAGTGATTCTTCGAGTTGGGCGTTGCACACCCTGCACCAAGATATTTGCTCAGTGTCATTATCTTTCTTTCTCCTTCGCGCTAGCCAGAGGTTGACAGGTACTACTCGAAAGGTTATGAGCCATGGCAGGCTAGCTAGTTTGGGTGGTCTGGTGCTAAAGATAGAGGCCCATGATGGATTGATGTTGACTGTTGTGATAGTATTTTCCTCCTTTTCCCATCATTTGTGTATGATCGTGTGTATGGAAGGGGGTTTGTTGTGAAGCTTGTAGCCTAGTTTGGGTGTGTAGTCGTTGAGTGCATAGCGGCGTTCTCTTGTGGAATGCGGGTTGATTCTGCTCCAAGACCATTCGACTAAATCTATTTCCAGGTGTTTTGTTTTTGTTTCGGGCCGATACACTCTGTTTCTGTCTACTTCTATGACATGGATTCTTCTGAGGTTGGATCAACTTGGATGATTTGAAAGTCGCTTCTGCTCTTGGTTCTTTGTTGATGAAACTAGCTGGGTTTCCTGGTTCCTGTAGGGGATGAATGGAATAGAGTGTCCAATTCTTATTCTGTAGGTTGTTGTTTGTCACCCTTAGTATTTTTGAGGGTTGGGCTTGTTCCCTGTTCGTTGCCCACTCTCCCCACGTCCATTTTTGGTTAGTCTTCAGTAATTGACATCATTCTACAGGTATGTTTTCGATGATGTGGGTGATGTTGGCCTGCAGGTTGTGGCAACCTTTTAGTGGGTTCCGTAGGTTCTTTGCAGTCTTCCACTTGTTTGCTGATTCATTCCACAGATGTTGAACTTGCCATACGCCTTTCTCTACCCAATGTCCCCATTTGATGTCTGTTTTGGTGAGGGAGAAGTTGAGGCCATTTTCGTCCTTGATCCATAGATTGCCAAAGAGGGGTTGCCTGAGAACTTCATTTTTTTTCTTCTTTGGACCGATCTTATTCTGTGGGAAGATTTTTCTCCATATGTGGATGAGTTGTTCCCAGAATGATTTTGTGTTTCCTTTCTCTGTTTCCTCATCTGCACTGCAGTGGGGGTTGTCGTTGTTCTTTTCCCTTGGCAAGGGCCATGACTTGTTATAGATCCAAAAGAGGCCTGAAATGTTGGGTGGGGATTTATAAGGGGTGAAGTCCTTGATGTGACTTAGGGCCAGTGGTACCCATTGTAGGTTATTCTGCAAGGTGAGTCTGATTATCCATTTAGTCTGTAGAGCCTCGATCTAGCGAGCCGGGTCTAGAATTCCTAGTCCTCCTCTGTCTTTGGACTGAGTGACGATTTGCCTTTGTCTTGCCGTGTCCTCGGCCTTTGTCGGGGCGGCCACCATCCCGGGCGGCTGCAAGTCTGTCCCCTTCATTGGCAGACACGGCCTCGCTAGAAGGGTCGGTTGGCGTTGTCGCCGCGACCACGACCACTTTCGGCCGATGCTGATCTCTGCTCGGACCTATCGCAGACGAACGGTTGAGGTTCTTGGCCTCCTTGTTCGTGACAATGATTTGCGCGGCCTTGTCAAAAAGCTCCGCCGTTGTTGTCAGGGTGTCGTCCACGTGAGTCAAGGCGTTGCCCAACGCCGGACACGACCTCGTGATAAAGTAGTGTTTGACGACCTTGAAGCCCATCTGAATGTTTGGGATGGATGTCAAGCGTTGGTACTCGGCAATCCAGTCAACACTCGGCATCGTGCCTTGTTCGAATGTCTGCAATTTGTCCATTGCCTTGGTCTTCGGCGGATCTACTTGGAATCGCTTATGCCACGCCGCCTTTGGATCATCCCAGCTGATCTTGGTGTACAAGCCGGCAGCTACCACCCCGTACTTGGACAAGAGATTGTCCAACCATGCTTGGCCCGCCCCCCCCGACCGGGAGTATAAGTACGCGTGATGCTTGTCCTCGCTGACGTGGTGTAGCTGCAACTTGAGCTCGAACTTGCGGAACCACGGAATCAGGTCCGTCTTCATCGAATCATAGAAGATCTCCTGACCATCGAACTTTGAAGTCGTCTCGCGCAGTGCCAAACTCAGGTTGGCAGCGGCAGCACAGATCCGCTGCTTCAGTTGTTGCGTGGCGGTTTGCCGTAGCTGCGCGCCGTCCTTGAGGGCTCCAACGTCGATCCCCAATGCATTGAGGCGATCAGAGGTGTTGGAAGAGCTGGCATCGGGGTCGGTGACGGGTCGTTGCTGCAGCTGCTATAGGCGGCTGTTGACTTGATCAAACACCCGTTTGTGCGAGTGAACCACGTCCTCGAGGCTGTGAATGTCCTCCTGCTGTGCAATGCACGTTGCCAGGAGATCCGTGAAATGGGAGAGGAGTAGAGCGATCTTGCTTTCACTCTCTTCCATCTTACCATTCTCGGCCTCGGCTCGCCAGTCCGCTGCCATTGTGAGCAAAGCTCGCTCTCCGTTGAATATCTTCTCGCGTCGTTGATTTCGTTCTTCATCGGTAGCCTTTGTTGCTGCCTCGTCTTGCTAGCGCTGCTGTTCGATTGCCAACATACGTGCCTTCTCAGCATCCTCTGCCTTCTTCTTCTCTGCGCCTGCTACCTCATCTGCCCGTTTCTTGGCTTCGGTAATCAAAGCCAGCATTCAGGGCTGATAGGCCTCGGCCGTTTCCCCGGACTTCTGATCCATGGCGGCTGTTTGTAAGCGTGTGAGCATAGACCAGGCCGGAGGACTGCCGACGTGGCACTGTTCAGCTGCTGATGTGGCGCGCCTGTCGGCTTACGTGTCCTGCTTATGTGGCCTGCTGACATGGCAACTCACCAATGTCGCCGCAGGGGGTACCCGGAGACAGATAGAGAAAATAAGACCAGAGGGGGCAACAACATAGGTGGGGACGGGTGGGTTGATCGCCCAGATAAGGAGCCACTAATCAAAAAGAAAAGTTTGAACTTTGCAAAAAAAATCGAGAGAAAAAAATACTCGTTTGCAAGTTCAGTAGGCCTCCCAATGCCCCCTGAAGTGTGAAATTACCAATGAGGAAAAAGAATTTCAAGCTTTCAGACTGCAAATGATTATCTGATAAAAGAATTCCGAATATAAAATAAAAATATTCGGAATTACTCATATGAGACTCATGAGAGTACGTGCAGTTTGGAAAATGGTAACTGCAAGAGGGATTTCCTGTACCGTTAAAAAAAGAAAAAAACGAATTTCGAAAAAAAATAAAATATTCTGGATTTCCAAATAACGGGAAATCGCAAAAGGAAATCGAAATTTTCGAAAGAAAGATATTCCGGATTTCCAACAACGAAATTTCGAATTTTCAGAAGAAAAATGAAAATGGAAATTTCAGGTGTTGAGCTATTGCGATTTCCACAACCGAAATGGCGGGAAAACAAAATCCAAGAAAAGGAAAAAAAATCCGATTTTCGGCAGTTAGGTCAAAATTGCGATTTTGGGGGCTAATTAGTATGCTCTAATCAATCAATCAATCAATCAAAACTAATTAGCTACTTAGTCCCCGGACACGTGTGAGATCAGGTTGTCCTGATTCACGTGCGGTGCTCCGATACCAACTGTTACATGCCCAGTTGGGCAATGTATGTATAGCCAAGGATCCGCAATGTGATAAAAAGTACCGAATGGACAATGGGGTGTTAGTGGAATCCCAACAAGCAATGTACATCCTGATACATACAAAATGGCACCTTGTAGCACAGTGGAAGACTTAGATATAAGCCCTGACCTGACCGGGACTGACCTCTCTCACGTAGTACAAGACAGCGAAGCGGAATGCTAGAATACCAATGACCAGCCCAATCAATGTTGCAATGCAGACCAAACATACATCATCCTCATCAGAAGGTGTGAAGGGGGCCCGGAGCTACACACAGGAAGAATGCGCCAGGTCCAGACCATACATAGACGAAGAGGAGGGGATCAGACGAAGAAGAGGGGGAAGATGGGAATGTCGTCAACACCAAGTCTTTGGTACAAGTCCCAGATAATCCCTTATCAAATGTCTGAAGCCCAATGTCTAGTCTGGATCCCTCTCTCTCGTAGTCTGCTGATGCAGTGAAGTCAGGTCGCGAGAGGGTGAGGGGGAGATGGTGGACTGAGAAGAGGAAGAAGAAGAACTCTCTCTCTCTCTCTCTCTCTCTCTCTCTCTCTCTCTCTCTCTCTCTC
>BFEA01000065.1:3116821-3139851 GCA_003427395.1 Chara braunii
AGCGAATCGGGAGCTGGGGGACAGATCGGGGATGAGCGTTGGGAGAGGGAGGTGTCGAAGAGGAGTCGGGGGTGGGGGCGGTGTGGAGTCGGGATGGGGTTGGGTTGGTATCGGGGTGGGATCGGGTCGAAGTCGGGTAGAGTTGGGACGGGGACAGGGTCGGGATGGGTTCGGATTGGGATCGGGATGGGGTTGGGAGTGGGATGGGGTTGGGATGGRATGAGMTGGAATGCAAGGCGGTAGTGTTGACGGGGATGAGAGTTGGGAGAGAGTGGTTTCGAAGATGAGTCGGGGGTGTGAACGGTGTGGAGTCGGGATGGGGTTGGGTTGGTATCGGAGTGGGGTCGGGTTGAAGTCCGGTAGAGATTGGGATGGGGTCGGGGTGGGTTCGGATTTGGATCGGGATGGGGTCGGGAATGGGATAGGGTCGGGATGGGGTGCGCAGGGATCGCGAAGCGGTTGCGTAGGGGTCGGGATAGGACTGGGATATGGTCGGGTTTCGTTCAGAGAGGGGTCTGGGGTAGAATGAGGTGGCGACGGGGTAGATGCACTTCAGAGTGGAATGGGATAGGGATCGAGGACGGTTAGGAGAGATGGAAGAACCGATGAAAGAACCGAGCTGCGTTATCTACGGAGCCGATTGGAGGGGTCGGGTTGGGAGTAGGCACGGGTTGGAATGAGATCGGGTTGGGATCGGGGTGGGGTCTGGGTTGAATCCGGTTGAGGTCGGAAGGGAAATGGGAATGAGATGGGGTCGAAATGGGATCGGAATGGGGTAGAGTTAGGGTCGGATTGCGATCGGGGTGGGATCGCGGCGAGCGCGAGGGGGGGCTGAGGAGGTTGCGTTTCGGAAGTAAGATGGGGTGAGGTTGAGAAAGGATTGGGAGGGGAGTGGAATGGAGCCGCGATTGAATTGAAAAGGGAAATGTTGGAGTCAATATCGAAAAATGGAAGAACAACGGATTGAAATCGAGATTGTCGTCGAGGTTGAGATCGGGGGGAAGGAAGATTGAAAAGGGGAGTTGGGATTAAGACTGAGAGTGAAATTGAAGAAGAGGTTGAGATCGAGGTTGAAAAAGAAGAGGAGAATGATTAAGAGACGGGGGTAATCGGGATCAATCCGGGGGGGAGATTGAGTTGAGGTGGGGTTGAGCAGGAACGAGATTGAAAGGCAGTCGAAGCCGGCGGTAAGCGGGGATGGAGTTGGGAACAATGTTGGGATCAGGAGTGCAGTCGAAACAGATCAGGTTTGGGGGGCGCCACGTTTTGGGGTTGAGGGGGAGAAACAAACTATGAGACGCAAGCGAAAGCTATTGAGGGGGGTGCGTAGGCGACGGTGGCGAAAGGGATGGTCTCAGGGTTGGGTCGGACTGAAAGTCGGAAGAGAGTTGCGTGCGAGTCACGCTGAGTCGAGGAGGATTACAAAGTGAGGGGGGTTGAGGTAAGGTTGGGATCGGGTGAAGAATTGAGTGGGATGAAGTTGGGGGGGAGAATTAATACGAATAATAGGGATCAAAGTGACACGGAAGGAGGCTGGAAAAGGATAGAAAAGAGAAGCGATCGGAGGGTGAGTGGACAGGAGTCAGTCAGAGGGGGATGAAGAGTTGAAAGAAGGGATGGATAAGGGTTAGACGAGGACGGGGGTCGGATGTGGGAATTAGCAAGTTGCTCTCACTGGCGATGTTGGTCCTCTTGGAGTACTGGGATTCGGTGACGACTGTACTTGATTGCTTCAGGCTGTTCGACGTTGTCCCACTTTTGTGATGGCAAGGGCGCGTGCGCGCCTCTTAAAGTCCGGGCGATGCCCTCCTAGCGGCTTCCCTCCTGCTTCATTCTATTCGGTGACCATGGCGGAGCGCGCGCGCACGGGGCGCGCGCTTGTGGTGTCCGACGTGGGTCGGGCTATGGCGAGAGCGCGGCCTTCAGTGCAGTTTGAGACGAAACCCGTGCGGGGCCGGGGGACGGCGCGGCGCGAGCGCAGTGATGCGCTAACCGGGCGGCGCTAGCGCGAGTTTTCATAATCTCAGATTCTCCACCATTTTCGGCCTGAGTCTTTTCTAGGTATTGAAAATATTCGTCCATGCTTTGTATAGGAGGGTGACTACTCCCGTGCTCTGCCATCTACTTCTAATTCCCGGGCCTGGGTCTTTTGTTGTGATCAAAAGTTTGTATCCAAATCTAACTGTGTAATCAATATTGGGACCTTTGATTTGATGTTCTTGCCTTTGTCCGGAATCCATTCGCATTTTGCTGGGTCAAACTCCAAACTTTTAACCGCCGTATCTGGTCTAAACATCAGCTTTGGCCATGGACCTAGTACTCTGATTTTCCTGAGTAGGTAAGATTCCATCACTACCGTCTCGACTTCCTTGTTAAGTACTGATGACGTACCATGTTTGGAAGGGGAAGTCGGGAAAGAGCAAAAGACAGCTTGTGTAGTCGATCCCGGTTGCATGTGTGAAAATTGGAAGGCTCTTGAGGGATGGGGCTCTTGTACCTTCACCCCCCATTCACCTAATTTCCATGGTGCAGCCTCTGCCAGAATATCTTTCTAGCTGGATGGGATTCTGTCGATAATGTACTGCAAGTTGGGCCCTCTTTTGTGACATCCTTTCAGGAGTGTGTTCAGTTCCTGTTCAGTAATCCAATTCTTCCTCTCTTCGTTCCAAAGATGACCAACTGTCCATACCCCGTTTTTGACCCATAACAAACATCTATGTTCTAAATATATAGGGTTGTTGCCTTCGTCAGTTACCCAGTTGTTGCCAAACAGTGGTTGTCTTAGGACTCCATCTATTGATCTTGGTTTGTTCATCCTTTTGGGTAGTATATCTCTCCATATTCTGATCAGGGCCAACCAGTAAGGGGTAGGGGACCTGACCGTGTCTACATCAGACTCTCCCCTTCGTTTTTTCCTGCACTTTTTCAGCTTCCATTCTTTCGTCATGACCCAGAACAGACCTGCCATGTTATCAGGAGAGGTTATAGGTGCCAGGGCTCTAATGTTGTCGAGCGCTATCTTGTTCCATGGGCTATCTGGTTTCATCAGCAGCTTGATTATCCATTTAACCTGTAGGGCTTTTGTCTCAGCCCTGGGATCATTGAGACCCAGACCCCCATAGAGTGGTTTCCTTGTGATGTACTGCCATGCAATCTTTGGTATTCTGCCCTTTTTGTTCGGATTCCCTAACCATAAGTAGTGCCTAGCTAGGCTATTTAGTTCTTTGATTGAGTTGTCCGGTATTGTCCATATTGAGGCGATATACCACATCATCGCAAACACCAAAGTATTAAGCACCAGGGCCTTACCAATCAACGATGTAAAGACATTACCCCATCTCCCTAGCTTGTTTAATTGTTTGGCTAGGATGTTTTGTGCCATTTGTGGAGCTAAACCATCCTTGGTCATCAGGATCCCCAGATATCGAGTGGGGGTTTCCGGTGTATCCCATGTCATTGATGCCTCCGGTTCCTGTAAAACCGGGAAGTCTTCGTTTGAGAGCCACCACCCAATTGTTTTTTTCTAGTTTATTCTCATCTCGGATGCCAGTCTGAATGCTTCCATTGCTTTAGCTAAGGATTTAAAGGAGGAGTTCGAAGCCCGTATCATAACGGTTAAATCGTCTGCAAAGCTCATGTGGTGCGGGGATCCCACATTCACTTCTGGAAGCCTCTGGATGGAGGGATCTTTCCGTAGGAATGAAGCGATAGTGTCCATCATAAATAAGAAGATCGATGGTGCCAGTGGATCTCCTTGCCTAACTGATCTAGAGACTGGATAACGCTCTGATAGGAGACCATTCACTTGCACACATCCCACTGCGTCATTATACAAGATTCAGACCCATTTCCTAAAGTTCGGTCCCACTCCCATTCGTTCCATGCTAGCCTCCATGAATGACCAATTGACTTGGTCATACACTTTTTCAAAGTCAAAGAAGAGTATTGCTGCTTTTATTCTTTTTTATGTGATTTTATTTACCGTCTCATTCAGAGTTTGGACGTTGTCCAGTATATAACGACCTGGGATGAAGCCAGTTTGGTCAATATGAAAGCATTTGTCTGTTATGTTCATGATTCTTGCTGCCAGTACTTTGGTCATACACTTTTTCAAAGTCAAAGAAGAGTATTGCTGCTTTTATTCTTTTTTATGTGATTTTATTTACTGTCTCATTCAGAGTTTGGACGTTGTCCAGTATATAACGACATGGGATGAAGCCGGTTTGGTCAATATGAAAGCATTTGTCCGTTATGTTCATGATTCTTGCTGCCAGTACTTTAGTCAGGATCTTGTAAGGGAGCGTCAGTAATGAGATTGATCTATAATTCCTGATATCTTCTTTGTCCCCTTTCTTGTATAGAAGTGTGACCACACTGCTGCTGATGAGATTGCCTAGACCCCCTTTGGCCCAGTTGTCTTCGTAGAAGTTCATTAAGTCTCGCCCCAGGAGCGGCCAGAATTTTTCCCAAAATTCCTTGGTCAATCCGCCAATATCTGGCGATTTATCGTTGTTCATGCTTTTGAGTGCTTGGTGTAGTTCTTCTATCGTAATTGGTTTGTCTAAAGCCTCGGCTTGTTCCGCCGTTATCGTCTTTTCCAAGTATTGCAACATTTTTTGTCTTGCTTCTCTTGTGGCCGTTGGGATAGGATCACGTGTCCTGGTTTGGTATAATTCTTGGTAGAAGCTCCTTGCTACACCTAGCATTTCCTCACTGGTTGACACCCTCTCCTCTGGCGGCGAAAGGGTTTTTAGTCCTATAATATTTGCCCGTGAATTTGCCTTGATGCGAGCGAAAAAGTGTTTTGTCATTGATTCACGAGTTCATAATCGTTCATTCTTGCTCTTATCTGTAGGCCTTTCAGGTCCCACCATCTCCATAAAGCTAATTCCTCACGTGCTTTCTGGAAAATTTCTTTGTATAATTGGGAAGAAGCGTTATTGCTCAGGTTGATCTTCACGATCTTCAGTGCTGATTCCAGCGTCTGCCTTCTTTGCTTCCTTATGGAGGCAAGGTTTCTGTATATCTTCGCCACTGTCTTCAAAAGATCTAGGTAACTATCTTGAGACCATACCCATCGATCCTGAGAGGCTAGTACCGAGTTTCTTCGCCCTTGCCAGCCCTTACCCCTCCCTGGAAGATCTGACTTAAGAGGAGGGAGTTGTTCAATTTGTGGAAGCTGGTACCTTTTTTGACCAGCTGGTCAAAGCTGATTATTAGTTCTATAGTTTTATGATCCAGCCCTGGGTACGGGGCTAAGGGTAATATCTGGGTGTCTTTGACTGCCCCCATCATTATCTCTGACACTAGGAAGTAGTCAATACGTGAGAAGGCAGTGTGCAAGGCATTGTTCTTCTTGACTAGCGAGAAGGCTCTCACTGACGGGTACGTAGTTCTGAAGGGATCAATCAGGCCATGGTCTATCATCAACTTCTGAATGGATAATGCTTCTGACGAGTTGGACACGTTAGGAGATCGGGATATACGGTCGATTGAGGGATCTAAAGTGGCGTTCCAGTCTCTTGCCAATATGCATGGTGTCAAAAGGGGGATTAATCTGTCCAAGCTGGCTATGAAGGATGTTCTTTCGACTGGATCATTTGGGGCATAAACGTTGAGTAGGAGAAACTCCTCTTCTTTCCACTTCAGATGCATAGAACACCACCTCCCGTTGTTAAGATCCGCTTCTTTGTTTATAACCTTCCCTGCTTGAAGGAAACGAGAAGAGTTAGGTATCAAAATGGTCGTACCTTTTGTGCTAGACGTATTATCCTCCGCCCATACTTCTTCTCTAATCCCGCCTAGCTTTCTTGCCACCAACTTTTTAATCCTAGTATGTTCAAAAGCTTCCATTGCCCTTGTTAACACCTGAAAAGAGGAGTCTGATGCTCTAATAAGCACTGTTAAGTCGTCCGCAAAAAGAATTGTAGTAGGAAGATGTATCATGTGTCCGGCGGCGCTATCAGTCTCTGGATTGATGGATCCTTACGTAGGAAGGAGGCTACTGCCTCCATTATGAAAAGGAAAATGGGAGCAGCCAGGGGATCCCCCTGTCTAACCGACCTCGACATCGCGTAGGTCAGAGAGAGATGCCCATTAACCTGCACCTGCCCCTGTGCATGGTTATAGAGGACCCTTACCCACTTCCTAAAGTTCGGGCCCACCCCCATCTTTTTGATGCATTGCCGCAGGAATGGCCAGTTGACCTGATCATACGCCTTTTCGAAATCAAAAAACAATATTGCTGCGTTAAACATCAGTCCGGTTCCTATTCCACCGGCAAGTCAGAAATAAATATTACATCATGACACACACTCACGCTTCCTTCCGTCTGGCCGAAGGAACCCTGACCAGCATTGATTACTCCCGCATCGTGGAGGATTGACTGTCAGCTTGCCTTACTTACACCTTTCCTCTCAGGTCCGCTACATGAGCCTGCCATATAATTAATAAAGAGCAAGAAAGATAAGAGAAGCTACATAAGTTGCAGTCCCGGGATTCGCCCTCCAAATGTGACATGTGATGGATGTTGTCCCTCTTCTAGTTGGGATCTCTGCCTTTTCCACCCTGTTTCTGAGTCGTGCCAGTCTTTCCATCGTATGCGGAAGTCATTTATCTCTGCAACTTTGCCCCTTGCAAGCCACACTTTAGTGAATTTTGCCTTGACTCTTCTCTGTTGCTCTTCGTCATCTGGCATGGACTGTCTCGTCTTGTGCCACTTGCAAAAGATCTCCGTTTGAATCAAAGTCCTTGTCTCTGTCCATACCTTCTACCTTGGAGTTGAGAGTCCCTCAATGGTTCTACAACACCTTTCCTTCCAGATGGACCATAGCATTACCTTTTTGATCATTCCAATCTCCGTGTTCCACAGATGGCTCACTTTCCAAACTCCATGTTTGATCCATGATAACCATCTCCTTCCTCTAGGCTTAAGGGATAGTTGGTGATCACTTTCATCCACTTCTTTGGATTTGGGTCTACCCAGTACCTCTTCTTTGGATTTGGGTCTACCCACTTTTCTTGGCATGACTTCCTGCCATATCCGTAACAATGCAGTCCAATATGGTGTAGGGGGTCTGCCTTCATTTGGCTCAGTTGCTCTTCGTTGATTTCTGCGCCCTGTTCTTGGACTCTATTCCTTGGTCGTTACCCAGAACAGTCCGGACATATTTGCTGGTGTGGCTGTAGGTGCTAGGGCCCTAATGCTATCCAAGGCCAATTTATTCCATGTCGTGTCAGGTTTAGTCAATCGTTTGACTATCCATTTGACTTGTAAGGCTTTGGTTTCCTGTTTGGGGTCTATGATACCAAGACCTCCTTCGGTTGGTTTCCTTGTGATGTAATGCCAAGCTTTCTTTGGTATGCAGTTCTCTTTGTTTGGGTCACCCAACCACAAGTATGCTCTTGCTTGACAGTTAAGTTCCTTGACTGTATGGTCAGGAACGGTCCAAATTGACGCTATGTACCACATCGTAGAAAAAATAGATGTATTAATGGCTAGTGCACGCCCCAGCAATGATGTGAATGTATTACCCCATTTGTCGAGTTTGTCAATTTGTTTGGCGAGTATATTTTGGGCCATTTGAGGGGCGAAGCCATCCTTTGTCAACAAGATGCCTAGATATCGCATAGGTGTCTCCGGTGTCTCCCATGTCATGTCTGCCTCAGGGCCTAGAGGTTGGGGAACCTCCTCCTCCGATAGCCACCAGTCGATTGTTTTCTTTCAATTAATCTTCATTTCTGATGCCAGTCTGGACGCTTCCATTGCTCTTACTAACGCGTTGAACGACGAGTCTGAAGCTCTTATGAGGACCGTGAGATCGTCTGCAAACATTATTACCGTTGGGAACTGTAAGTGGTGGGTTGATCCTACATTAACCTCTGGTAGTCTGTGTATGGAGGGGTCTTTGCGTAGGAATGAGGCTATTGCTTCCATAACGAAGAGGAAAATTGGGGGAGCCAGCGGGTCCCCTTGGCGCAATGACTAAGAGATTGGATAGCAGTCAGAGAGCAAGCCATTGACTTGGACACATCTTATGGCGTCATTATACAGAATGCGCACCCACTTCCTGAAATTCGGGCCCACTCCCATCTTTTTTATGCTTGTATTGAGAAAGGCCCAGTTGACCTGATCATAGGCCTTTCCAAAATCGAAGACGAGGATTGCTATGTTTATCCTTTTTTCTTGGACTTTGTGCTACGCTTCACTTAGAGTCAGTACGTTGTCCAGGATGTACCTTCAAGGGATGAAGCTTGTTTGATCTATATGAAAGCATTTGTCTGTCAGGTCTAGGATTTGGAAGTTAAGAGCTTTGGCAAGGATCTTATAGGGAAGTGTTAGAAGCGAGATGGGTTTGTAATTCTTGATATCTCCTCGCTCTCTTTTTTTGTACAACAAAGTGACCACGCTGCTACTCAGTAGGTTTCCCTGTCCCCCCTTGAGCCAGCTGTCGTTGTAGAAGTTTAGCAGATCTCTTTCTCAGAGCGGCCAAAACTTTTCCCCGAATTTTTTTGTCAGCCCGTCAATTCCTGAAGACTTATTGTTTTTCATACTTTGGACAACAAATTGCAGCTCTTCCATGCTGACGGCTTGTCCAGACCTTCTGCTTGTTCTTGAGATATCGCTTGTTCCAGGTATTGCAGCATCCTAGTCTGTGCCTCTCTGGTGTTGGGCGGAGTAGGCATAGGGGTCTTCGTGTGGTAGAGCTCTTCGTAAAATTGCTTTGCTACGTTCAACATTCCTTCGCTATCTCTTGCTGTTTCATTTGGATTGGAGAGGGTTTTCAGACCTTCTATCGCATTGGCACTTGAGTTTGCTTTGATTCTTGCAAAGAAGTGTTTTGACATTGACTCACGTAACTCATATTCGTTCATTCTGGCTCTTATTTGTAGTCCATTTAGTTCCCACCATCTCCACATAGTGAGTTATTCTCTTGTCTTTTCAAAAATGTCTCTGTAGAGCATCGAAGAGGGTTTATCGATCAGATTTGTCTCTGCAATCTTCAGGGATGTTTCTAAAGCTTGCTTCCTCTGTTTCCCATCGGCCGCTAATTTCCTTGAGATTTTAGCTACTGTCTGTGATAATGTGGAGTAGCTTTCCTGAAACCACTCCCACCGATCCTGTATGGGTAGGTAGGTGCCCTTTAAATTCTGCCAACAATCATGAACTCCCACTTGAAAATTCCGGCTCGATAGGAGGGAGTTATTCAGTTTGTGAAAGTTGGACCCCTTTTTAATATACTGTTCGAAGATGATTATTAGTTCGATGGGTTTATGATCGAGTCCCGAGTATGGTGCGAGAGCCAGGATCTCAGCGCTTTTGACTGTCCCCATTAGTGTCCCTGAAATCAGGAAATAGTCAATGAAGGAGAAAGTGGTATGGTGGGCATGGTTCTTTTTAACCAATGTGAAGGCTCTTGTCCCTGAATGCAAAGTCCGGTATGGTTCAACTAGATTGTAGTCCATTATCTACTTTTGGATGGGCACCGCCTCCTGTGTATGCTAACCAACTGCAGACCTAGATATGCGATCCGTGGTGGGGTCTATAGTTGCGTTCCAATCACCGACCAAAATACAGGGCGATAAAGGGGGGATCAGCTGGCTGATGTTTGTTATAAAAGTTGATATGTCTGAAGAGTTGTTCGGTGAGTAAACATTGATTATTCGAAAATCTTCGTCCTTCCACTTTGCATCCATAAGGCACAATCTACCTTCTACCGTGTCCGCCTCTTTGCCCAATATCAACCCTGCCGTGTATAAGCATGATGACTTGGGTATAAGGATGGTTGTACCTTTCGTACTTGTCGTATTGTCTGAGGACCATATTTCATCTTTCATTCCTCCCAATTTCCTTTATAAGAGTTTCTGAATTTTGTTGCGTTCTGTTGAGAAGGTAAGGTGAGTTTCTTGTAGCAATATGATATCTGCCAGTTTGTTTGTGTGAACGGTAAGACCTTTGATTATATCTTGCATTTTTTCTTCATTGTCGATAATATTTATGAGCCCATTAATATCCCAGCTCCTAATGACTATCCTTTCCGTTTTCCAGTCCACCCGGTCTTCCTTTTCGCTTGCCCCTTTTCTAAAAATCTCCATCATTGAGGTTGTGGGGAAGAGACAGGGGTGCGATCATAGTATAGACGTCCCCTGATCGCTTGCATCCATCTCTGGCGACCCATCACCCGGCGGGTCTTGAAGCACCATGGTGAGAGAATCATTTAGCTTATACTCCCCCACACTTCCACTGGTTCCCTGTCCTGGGACAAAGACCGGTTTTGATCCTACTCCTTTGTCCTTATCTTCCCACTCCTCCATATTACTCTCGGAGTAATCACTTTTGTAATATCTGTCCAGATCAATGGGGAACGCTCTTGAGTCCAGATCGCTATCTCCCTTCAGAATCCCATGAGTCAGGAGGTGTGACATTGAGACCGTCAACAGTTCCGCTGGAATGCCTGGTCCCGCCAGCACGCTATATGCAATCGTTGTCATTTTTCTCCAAGGCCTCCTATCATCCCGCTCTTCAACTTGGTTTCCTCTGACAATTTTGCAATCAAAGGGGAGAAGGCACAAGGGGAGTGTCTCTCTAGGTCCATATGATGATCCTGTTGGTCCTCTTGACCTGCTTGGGAGGACCTGTCCTCCTGATCATCGTCCAGGGCAATTGTTTCGTACACGCCCATTGAGTACCCCTGTGTTACCTTTTCTTGAAGAATACTGGCCACGTTCTGTCCTTCCTCAATCCTTGGGATTGTGAAGGACACATCTGTGGCGATCTGCCATTCTCCCTCTTTCTCTACATACCTGGCCGCAATTAGCGGGCGGGTGCCCATCAATGTCAGACATGCTGATTTGGTTGAGGCCACTACATGAGGTGCCTCCCCATTTGCGATGTGTTGAATGGTAGTGAACTCTGGTGTGTATTCTACATTCCACTTTATTAACTTTTTTACTTGGGCCACCACCACAGCCACTTCTTTTTCCAAAAGTGAGCGTGCTGATTTCTCTTCTGCCTCTGCTTGATCTGAATTCGATTCCTTCTTTTTCTGATTTTTCCCAGTCTTCCATTTCTTTGGGCGCAGATCCTGAAAGTGGTCATTGGTGTTGAAAACTGTTTTGTCCTTGTCCGCTAAACCTTGTTCTCCCGCCCTCTTCTTTTCTGCATATTTGAAGTCGGTGTATTCAGAGAACTCCTCTGCCTTCCTTTTTTTAAGCGTGTCATACTGATTTTTTGACCTCTCAATTCCAGCGATTGTCCCATTCTTCCCATTTTTGTGGGATTTCTCAATGTGCTTCAAACAAGCTGCTATGATGTCAAATGCATGTTCTCTCTCCCTCTTGGCCTTTTGAATGTATTCCCTCAACCACTGCAGAGACTGTTGGGGCTCAGACGCACTGTTTGTGGCTGTCCCCCCTGTCCCCTCACGGTCCTTGCTTGCTTTGTTGTCTGTAGCGTTGTTGGGGGAATCAGTAACCGTACTTTTCTTTCCACTTCTTCACGGGTCTGTTTTGTTCCCTTCTTCTCTTCTGAGTTCATTGTCGTTCTTTTTTTGAGACCCACCTCTGCCATCCTCTGACAGTCGACTTCTTCCAGCGTTCGTTTATTATCTGTTTGCGCCTTGGCCCTTCTTTCTTGGGCCTCTTGTTCCAACCGTCTCAACATTTCTTGAAGAGTTGTCGGTTCTTTGTTGGTTCCCGGACTGCGTCCAAGTCCCATAGCAGATCTTCCCTGACTTATTCTTCTCTAATCACACGTGAGTCAATTACAAGGTTGGTATTTATCTTTGTTGGATTTCCTGTTACTTTGCTTGTCGCTTTCTTCTGCCATCTGTTGTTTGTCGGGGGGAAAATGTTGGGTTTTTTCACTGAAGGTTCCTGATCAACATAGTGCGAGACCCAATCTGGGTCATCCAAATTGTCATCGAACACCCAGCCATCGTAGTTGGAATCTACGATGAACCAGGTACCCGGAGCATCCTCAACTTCCACTAGCATGTTGGGATGGAGTTTCCGTTCCTTCGACTGTTTCGGGGACTTCGGGCAATTCGGATCAGTTCCCATGTCACCACATTCCCTGCATCTGAAACAGATCGGAGAAGTCTTGGTGGAGACCTTGACTTCTAGTACTCTGTTCTCGATCTGGAATTTCCACGTCAGCGGAAAAAACGGGGGGTCATCTGTCTTGACTTCTAGTAGGGCTGTCATGGAGCCACAGTGAGGTGCACGAAAATATGGAGTCGGCAGGATCCATTTCAGGATTTTCTTTGCTGGATACTGTCTCTCCAGTCTGCCCACCAACAGACCATGGAATCCCGGTTGAATGTTGTCGAACTGTACCCAGAAATTTTCTTTCATCGGTGTTTGTTTGTAAGAAACCGTGAAAGTCGGATTTTGCCTCTGAACAGTCAGTTTCTTCCATTTGGTGATCGTACAGATCGATCTGTTGCAGTTCCAGGACTGCATTTCTGCTGCGATCCGTGCATGATCTTCATTGGTGAAGAGCACCATGATGTTGTTCGACCCAAATTCTGCAGAGAAAAGGCTTCTCCAACGTGTTTGAGTTTCGTTTCCTTCGTGATTGTTTCTATAATCCATTTTCTCTTCTCTGACGGCTTGAGATCTTCTCCGTTGCGAGTAAAATTGAAGACCACTCCATGCCTTTCGTGAAGATCGTCCAGTTCGGGTACTTTCCCATCGGGGTACTTGCATACAATCACATCTTCCTCCTTCCCTTCAATCTTTTGCTTCTCTGTGATAGGTTCGCCTTCAACTTTTGTTTTCTCAATCAAGAATTGAAGTGCTTCGTTGTCTATGGTATTCAGTGTTGATTTGTCCATTTGTTGGTTGAGGTGCATGGGGAGTGCATTCTGAACAACTTGTTTGAAAGAGGCCGTGTCCCGGCCTGTGGTTGGACTGGCCATGAAAGCAGCCCCAGTACAAGTGGGGGGGGGGGGGGGGGGGATGCAAATAGTCAGCAGAACAGATTGTAAGATAGAAAGTTGGGTGTATGGCAATCAGTGAAGGGGTGGGTTAGTAGCACAGTAAATTGCGGTCTTGGCGGACTGTGGAACTCTTCTTTTTTTTTTTTACATGGCTATGGGGAGGGAGTTGTTGTCAGATGGGGTGAAGAAGTAAGATAGCTGGTAGAGTGTCATGTCTTGTGACGGGGCAGGTGGGCTGTGAGTAGATAGTTAGGGCTGTGGATGGTCAGTGTGAGCACTGACCGGTCAGGTTGGTAGCACAGTGGAGGAGGCAGTATGGGAAGAAGTGATTATCTGGCTACGGCTAGGCTAAGGTAAGATGAATAGCTTCCCAACGAATGGGGTGGGGGGGGATGGGAGGATGTGGGGAGGGGGGGAAGCAAATAGTCAGCAGAACTGAGCGCAAGACAGAAAGCTGGGTGTACGGGTATTGCTGAAGGGGAGGGATAGACGCACAATAAATCGGGGTCTAGTCGGACAGTTCTTTTTTTTTTTTTTTACTACGTGGCTGTGGGGAAGACGATGTTGTCAGCTGAGATGAAGAAGTAAGATAGCAGATAGAATGTCGTGTGAGGGGGAAGGTAGGCTGTGGATGGTCAGTATGAGCACTGAACGTTGGGTATATCTCACCTGAAAAACGAAGCAGGCTTGTCTTCTCTTGGATGCTATTGCAGCCGCATTCACTCTTACTCGCGGTAGTGGTGTTCAATGTCGTAGTGCACACCCTCGTCGAAAGTCGCCCTTGTATTGCACTACCTCGTCGAAAGTCGCCCTTGGGAAGTACGTCCTTCAACAAAAGCAGGGCAGTGTTGTGTTTTCCTTGGTGGGTCCCTCGTGTCAGTAACACGCCAAAGCTCCGTGTGGCCGTAACGCGCCTTTTCTGTGATTGGAAAGGTGTGTTGCGGTCTTCTCCCAATTTAGTCGTTTCTCCCTGTTCCTCTTCGGTGAAGTACCACAAGAATTCACGGGAAGAAGCCGCCTTTCCTTTTTTGGACCTGTCACCTTGCTAAATCAATCTCACTTCTCTCCTTGCCTTCCTCTCATAGGAATCTAGTCCCTGTGGGCCCTATCCCACCGTTTGCCCATTAGCAGCGAACGGCTGGATAGTGTTCACCCTCCTCCTTTTCCTCTTCGGTGTGTACGGACGAAATCGTTGTATCGTTTTGTCTTGTGCTCCTTGTAGTCTTTTGTCCTGTAGCTCCCTCCGTTCTCCTTCGCTCCCGTAGCAGCTCGTGAAACTTGGTATCCCGTATACACTCAGAGTATGTATTGATGCAGCAAGATTCTGTCCGAATCTCCCTCGTCTTGTCGCCTCCTTTGCCCTATTCTGTTTCGACTCGATGAGGATTCAACTCGCTGAGGATCCAAGATCCTGTAAGCCCTATCCCACCTTCCGTTCTGGTGAGTGGACGATAGGTGTTGGATTTTTCTCCCCTAGATGCAGCTACACGTAAACAGCGCGTTGCACTCCTAGGTGCTAGGCTACGTCCACTCTCCCACGTGGCACGACACTCTGCGTTTGCATGCAGAGGGCGGCACACTCGGGGGGCGCTACTCGGCGCGATGGCGCAGCGGCGTGGCGTGAAGCCTAGTGCTGCAAGAACATTGCGCTAAACCCTTTCACTGGCATTTCTTACAATGCTAGTTTTCTAATTTGCCTCGTACATAATGGAAAGCAAGGCAGGTTCTGCTGAGATTATAGCTTGGTAAATTAGTTATCCACTGGTCTGCAAAGAGGTATGACACTCATTTGAACATCAACAGAATTATGAGATGATGGCAAAGACCAAGGCAGGAATGACATAGCAATGGTGTCAAGTTCTCAATAATGCAAAATGAACATGATCTCTGTGTGTGTGTGTGTGTGTGTGTGTGTGTGTGTGTGTGTGTGTGTGTGTGTGTGTGTGTGNGAGAGAGAGAGAGAGAGAGAGAGAGAGAGAGAGAGAGAGAGAGAGAGAGAGAGAGAGAGAGAGAGAGTTAAACACATGCCAGATAGAATGACGAGGACCTGGGAAAGTGCTCAATCACCCATTGGCCCTCTTTCCTGTCAATTAGTCAAGATTCATCTCTTACCCTCACTCAATCTCTCCCATTTCGCTGTTTTGTTCGTCATGCTCTACATGTGCACCTACAGCTGGATGGTCTTCTTTCAAAAATATGCTGCTTGTTGATGTTAGAAGTGACAACTTCAATGCCAAACTCCCATTTGCAGTGGAGGAATTCAGGAACTGGCAGACCCAGCAGTGCAACAGGTTGACAGAGCTGCTTAAAAAAGAGTAAGAGGCTAAGAGCCGAACACCCATCCTGTATGACTCGAATTTCTGTGGGGAAAGAAATACGGATTTGCTTTCTGTGCTTCAATGTTGTAATGGTTTTTACCACCAGAATGCATTTCTGTTTGATTTTTCTGTTCACTGGATTTCAACAATCAAATCCCTGCCACCCAGAACGATTGCACATGTAGTGCCACAATGATTATCTTCAGCCACCATGTTCCGTTGCCTTTGGCAGGTCTATGGGAGGTAAGCCAAACAGCAAGTGAGAAACCGACAAGGCTGCAAATGGGAGCGGACTGATGATAGTCTTTGTGAAGGGCAGGATTCTTGCATGTATGGTTAGAGACCATGTGCTGATGACCGCCTAGATGACGCCATCTAGGGTGCAGGTTGTTTCCAGAAAGCTGCATTTCGTTTTTTCAACGGAGAAAAAACTGTGTGATATGTGTGTCAAATTGTGTGATGTCACTGATGTGTGTAAAGTTGTGTCATGTGTGTGTGTTGTCATGTTCGCTATACACAACTCCACAGAAAAAGCATTACTGTGCCAGACTGTTCCGTGGGACTTTCACCGGCGCATCAAGGAGGTAGAATTCAACAGTCTGCCCAGGATCACGTCACCCAGAGTTAGTGCTACCTGTAATGACCCACCAAAAACACAGACTGAGAACACTGCTGATTTCTGGGATTTGCCACTGGAATGAATGCCTTGCTGTGATTCCCGCATTCTGCTGTGGTTTCCAAGTCTGTGTGCGTGCGTGCCTGCTGGTTTGCATGCCTGTCTGAGTGCTGGCCGGTTGAGTGTGTGTGTGACCCGCAACGGTACTTGTTGGTTGTAAGGCCCCGCAGGGCCGGTACTTACCTGTGGCCGTGACTTTGAGGGTTGCAGGGGGGTAAACACTCAAGTAGCGGGGGTAAGCCCGCGACACTTAGAGCAGGGGGGAAAACACTCGAGTAGCAGGTAGGCCGGTACCACTCGAGTAGTGGTATGAGTGTCGGGTACTGGAGGCCGAGCAGAAGAAGACAAAAAGTTGGCATTTTTAGAGGCCCAGTAGCGGTAGGATGGAGGTAGGCTGGTACCAGTCCAAGTAGCCCGGGTCTAGGGCCTGTACGGAGGGTAGCAGAGCCTGCAATGACGTTTCCCTCCAAAAGGGAGGAGGTACCGGTTGCTGGGAGGCCACTCGGCCTAGGAAGTCACCGCCCAAGAGGCCAGTAGGCCGCTATATCTTCAGGGAGGGCGAAGAGCTCTTCCTCATTTTGCGGTGTGCAAGGATTGGCGCCATGCTGCTGGAGCACTAGCGCTGGACTGGTACAGCGCTGCCTGGAGGTGAAGGCAGCTGGGCGCTCAGCCTGGCTATGGCGAGCAGCCCAGCCTGAGGAGGAGGAAGAAGGGGGCTGAGGAAGAGAGTGGCGAGGTACCTACCTGGATATGGTGGACACCATCTTCATCACCTTGTTGGGCGCAACATCTGGAAGGCCCCAGTTGGGGTAGTGCCGCACCAAGGAAGCTCAAGGCAGAGTCAGACATGGCGGTTGAGTCAGCAGCGGCATAGCTGCTTTGTGTTGTCCTT
Source organism: Chara braunii (assembly GCA_003427395.1). Classification (NCBI taxonomy): domain Eukaryota; kingdom Viridiplantae; phylum Streptophyta; class Charophyceae; order Charales; family Characeae; genus Chara; species Chara braunii. Next base: position 3,133,649 of record BFEA01000065.1, read on the forward strand.
TGGACAGGAGGCAGCGGCATAGCTGCTTTGCGTTGTCCTTTGGACAGGAGGGCTGAGCCCTTGGTAGTCCGCCATAGCTGGGACCTGTGAGAGATGAGAGAAGGGGGGAGAATTCATAGCTATGGTGGACCTGCTGTTGTCAGCAGTAAGAGGGAACTTCGGATATTGATTCTGGTTCATCCATTCATTGTTATTATTATTATTTGGGGAAGAATAAGATTGGCGAAGAGAAGGAGGAGGAGGAAGGTGGAGAGAGAAGGGGGAATCGTCATTGGTCTTGCTGGTGTACATCTTCTTCTTCTTCTTCTTCTTCCTCTCTTCTTTGGTCTCTATCTCTTTGCAAGTGCTTTCGTTTCTTTCGCAATTGGGTGGCATTGTCTTTCATTGTGAATTTGCACTTGGAAAATTACCAGGATCGTAACATACCCTCGAGAAAAGTGGTCGACTTTATTCACACCAGCCTGCAATCCTAGCAGACTGCCGTCCATACCCCTGGACGTGTGTGTGGTGTCATATTCGCTATACACCAAAACAAGCATGATTGTGCCAGACTGTTTTGTCGGGCTTTCACCGACTCATCAAGAAGTTGTGTGTGTGTGTGTGTGTGTGTGTGTGTGTGTGTGTGTGTGTGTGTGTGTGTGTGTGTGTGTATGTGTGTGTGTGTGTGTGTGTGTGTGTGTTAACCTACAGATAGCACTTCGTGCTAGGGACTCCACAGCAAGCTGTGGCATGACAATTCAGTTCATAGGTTGTTTATCATCATCCGGACTCAGACATTTTTTTCTCACAGGATGGAAGATTCCGAAGGTCACCTCTGAATTTCCAGGGGGGATGCCGATTAACTGACAGATGTGAAGGACCTCCCAGTCAACAACACAGGCATGGGTAGCCTTGCAGCTTTTTTGAAGTCCGTCTATGACATCAGGGAGGGATGGAGCTTATTTGGCGCTTTCTTGAATGCGCACACACACCCAATCATATTACCTATAAATTTGTTTCTTCTGCTTGTTCTAAGAGCTTTCTCTGTGTTGTTCGCTTTCCCCATGTTCACCCATGCCCGTGTTGTTGAGTGGGAGATCCTACACATCCGTCAGCTGAAGATGTAGTCACCCAAAAAAGAGGATTAGTAGACACTTCACATTTCCCAACCGAGGGGCCAAAAACACAGGCCCACATCTGCCTGCAGTCCTGAGACCTATACGCAACACCAAAAACATTGTTGTCTAAAGCACCGTGTTTGCAGTATCGTGCCCTTTGAAACAACGGAAGCATGGCATCTGAGTTTGTTGATAAACGCCCCAGAAAGTCAGGTGACAACACAGACATGTGGCAGCTGGCTGTGACCTGAAGCCTTGCGACACCAGGGGCACTACTGTGTATCCTCGATGCCTTTCTGTCCATGTTTGCTGGAAATGAAGCCTTGTAGGTCTGTATCTCTGTGTGTGTATGTGTGTGTGTGTGTGTGTGTGTGTGTGTGTGTGTGTGTGTGTGCATGTGTGTGTGTTCGTGTGTGTTTGTAGGGTGTAAAGTCTGTCAGAGAATCCCTTCTTAATTGCAAATAATAATGCAGAGATCACCTTGGACCGGAATGGTCTGACTGCACCAGAGATATCCAAGGGTGTGAAGTCTGTCAGAGAAACAAGAGTACCACACAGGCATGCGTAGGACTGCTGAAACCATTAGCTATTCCTTCTGGACCTGGAGAGTCAGTGTCTATAGACTTTATGGATACGAACGTCAAGTGTAGAAGAGGGAACAGTCATGGTGGTAGTAGACAAGCCATTCTCAGCAGAAGCGATGTCCGGCCTAGTTATTCGTGAGTTCTTCGCACATTGGGTCAAGGATAATAAGCATCCTTTGACCATAGTTAGCAACAGGTATGTTAGATTCAGGGAGGAGCGGTGGCAGCAACTAATGAAGGTATACAGATCTCAGTTGCCTACGTTCTCAGGTAGACACACGGAGACCAACGGCCAGACTGACAGGACGAACACAACGCTGCAAAAGACCCTATGTATGTATATTAGGCCACACCAGATAGAGTGGAATGACCACTTAACGAAGGTAACCAGTGCGTACAATGATTTGGTACATTTTGTCGACAGGTACGTCTACGAGTTGCACAAAGGGCGGAAGCCGCAGACACCAATCAACTATCTGCATACAGACCAGATTCAAAGATTACCACCCACCACTCGAGAGTTCACACTCAAGTACCATGTGTGGGCGCAATTGGAGAAGATAAGCCTTGGACAGGAGAATTAAGCACGGAATAAGTCCAGATAGGGACACAGGGGTGGAGTGGCGGTAACCCCTTCCGGAGTGGAGAAACCAATACCAGCATCTCAAGGTCCCTCGACCGTAATGGAGGGAAGTCTAGTGTGAGTTCTACCGATGTAAGGGACGTTGGACACCATTTCCAGCAATATAGTGGAAATGAAAGTCGTTGGAAAAAAAAAAAACAGAAAACTCAAACTAAGTGGATCATAAAGTTGTTAACACAGCCTCACCTTCCATGGGTCCCATTGGTACTCGATCACATACGTCAGTTGGCAAGATATAAAACGCCATCCAATATGAAGGGTACATTCTGGTTATTTTGCAAGGGTTGGACTAAGAAGGATAGAATTGGGGATCAAGTAGTAGACCAAGGAGCAAATAGGGGTACCATACTTGCAAGCGCACGTCGTGCGGGCGGTTCCCTACGTGCGGCGCACACTCCCAACCAATCCTGTGCGGCGCACGAGGTATGCGGAGAACGACCCGTCACCCCCCTCAGAAAAAAAAAAAAAAAAAGACCGGGGTCGAAACGGTGCATTTGAGGCCCCCTGCCAAAATTATAAACGAGATGAAAAAAAAAATTGCAGGAGTACTGCCTCACCTTGCTCCTCCTCCCCTTCCTCATCCTCCATGTCTCCTCCTCCCTTCTCCGTTTCGTCTCCTCCTCCTCCTCCTATCCTTCCTCATCCTCCTTGTCTCCTCCTCCTCCTCGTACTTCCTCATCTTCCATGCCTTCTCGTCTCCTCCCCTTCCTCGTCTCCTCCCCTTCCTCACCGTCCATGTCTCCTCCTCCTCCCACTCCTCCTCCTCCTCCTGCCCTTCCTCTTTTCCCTCTGTCCACCTCTTCTCCTCCCCCATCTCGACTCCTCCTGGTCGTCCTCGCTATCCTCGTCGTCGTCCTCGTCCACATCCTCCTCCTCCTCCTCTCCATATCCCCCTTTCCTTGCCATATCCCCATCTTCCTGTCATACGCCCCCCTGTTCCCCCTCCCCAAAAGAGATAAAATAATAACAATAAAAATAAAAAACCTGCACGATTCCGCACAGGCACCCCCCGCACGGAACTCCGCACGAATGTGCGGCTCGTGCGATTGCAAGTATGAGGGGTACATACTGGGCTCAATTGTTCAAAATATGGGCGGAGGTCTTCCCGGCTAAAGTAGGAAAACCGAGGACGAAGGATGAGGTGCTTAGACAACCGCTATTTTGTAATCCGTGGTTAAAGGACTCTCAAGGAATGCCAAGAACACTTACAACAAAAGACGCCAAATGGGGGAAGTGGTTAGAACATGGTGTATGGCAGGTAAAACATCTCTGGTCGGACAACAAGATGGGATGGAAAACAGGTAGGGAGCTGAGAGAGGAAATGAAAGGATGTCACAGACTAACGGAAAACCTGAACGACATTCTCATCTCCATCCCGGATGAATGGACAAGGATATTGAAGGAACCGGACAAATGGGGAGGGGGAGATTGGGCAACATTAACCTCTACCAATGAACCAGAGGTAGCCTTTTGTATACGAAAGGAGGTCGGACCTTTTAACCAGTGGGTGGAAGCTGATATGTACACGATACTTTCTCCAGGACTCACGGTCAGTAAGTTGGATAGGGAATAGCGGGTTCCGATAGTCATCAAGAAAAGCATCTTGAGAAAGATCAGAGTGGTTGAGAATGAAGATTTTACGATATTTGAGCCACTGACATCCATTAGAGATCTGGAAATCGATCCAGTAGAGTGGGCGTGGAACATCATGGGAAGTTTGTCAACAGTAAGCAGGAGAATCAATATACTTCAGTACACCACTAAAGTGGGCTACCGTCTGAGGGGAAGATCATGTCAGTTGGACCAGATTTTGGCAAGAAGATGGGAGAACAGAATGGATATACCTAGGGACCAGGTAGAAAAGTTACCATGGTCAACTTTGCACARCATCRGACTACCTAAGGTCAGGAGTATGCAGTGGCTCATCTTTCACGTAGCACTCCCAGTCAATGTCTGGTTGTTCAATAAGAGAAACAGGATCAATAGGAATGAGGCCGATCAGGACTGTGGTATGTGTACGGGAGGTGTATCGGAAACTCTGATCCATCGTTTGCTCCATTGCCCAGAAGCAGAACATCTCTGGTCCATATCTAGTGCATTATGGGCACATACTACGGAGGTCCCCTTTCCAAGTAACCAAAAATTAATATTGATTGGAAGTGAGTTCCCCAAAGGATGGAGGTCAGGCCACAAATATATCTTTCAACTTCTGAGACAGTACACGCTATGGACAATCTGGAAACGAAGATGTCAACAGCTGGGAAGCCAAGGCGATTCTCTATAACTTGTTGGAGACGGAGATTAGGGCGTTGTGGAGAAGAATAAAGAAGCAACTGGCACTTAACCCAGAAAGGGCAAAGGATACCTTATCTAAATTTCACAAGAGGGTATTAGCCCAAGGCAAAGTCGCGACTGTTAAAGGAGAAAAACTTATCTTCCATTGGTTCAAAGAGGAGCACCAGGACGACACTATAGATGTTCAGCGGTCGACACAGGAACTTAGGCTACCATAAGAATCAAAGTGAGCCCAGCCAAGAAGGAGATGAAATGGAAATGAAAAAGGGGCAAATAGGGTTCAGAATAGCAAAATTTTGATGTGCTTCATATAGGGGATTTACAGTTTAGACAAAACAGGTGGCGTTGCTATCTGCTAGGACCTTTCTTGTTAGTCATGTTTTATATGACGGGTTGTAGCATTTGACCTGAGAGGAAAGGATGAAGCAGGGCAAGCTGACAGTCAATCCTCCACGAGGTTGGAGCAATCAATGATGGCCAGGTGTCCTTCGGCTAGACGGAAGGAAGCGTGAGTGAGTATTTATGATGTATCTTATATTATGACTTGCCGGTGGAATAGGAACCGGACTGACGCTCCCCAGAATGGAAACGGAGCCAGGACCATAAGGGCCTGTTTATATATATATATTAAAAAAAAAAAAAAAAAAAAAAACTCGAACTCAAGTACCAGAACGACCTACAAAAGTTGCTGAGAACACTAGACTTGCCCAACACAAAATGGTAGAACAGGCATATAAGCACTGGTGACTGCTGTGATGCCGTAAGTGACCTAGTCTGGCTGAAGTCTAAAGCGTTCCTACCCAAGGCAGGTATTCCTCAGAAGTTGATACCGGTATACAGAGGGCCTTGGGAAGTGTAAGATGTATGCGAACTTACCCAGTGTTGCGTGCCGCCAGACTGTTGTCTTGTATATCAGACAATGAATTCCCCATACGAAGATCTATAGACAGCCTGACATGAATGGCAGATACAACATTGACCTAAAAGTCGCACGTGACATACACCTATCAGGCAGAAGTGGAAGATCACAGCAACAGTTCAGAGTTCGTTGGCAGTATCAGGAACCAGAGGAAAACTGATGGTATCCTAGGAGAACGCTCCTAGGATAGTCTCTCACTATGAGCAGGCTCAAAGGGGGATTCTCATTCCAGACGGATGATAAAAAGGTCATAGTTTTTAACATTCCCCACCAGCTCAAGAAGACGGAGAGACTATGGTTCGGTTTGATAAGGAAGGTCACACTATGGGTCATCTGGAAAGAGAGATGCTGCAGAACCATCGAAAGGTTATCCAACTCAAAAAAGAAGGTATGGGGTGAGACGCGAACGTTGTTGCAGGCAGAAATCCTGTGCAGATGGCAGAAATCGATGCCAGAGGATGCAGAACTGCAGGAAAAAGCCAAGAAGAAGTTTGTAGCACAATGGCTAGTGGATGGTAAGGTGGCGGAGTTAAGAAACGATCGATTATATTGGAAAGATTGGCACAACTCAGAGACAGGGAGGAGAGCACAGGCTGCTCATGTATCAGACGAGCATCTGAGTTGAAGGGAGAAAGGGTTATCAAGGCCAGAAAGGAAGCCAAGGG
>BFEA01000065.1:3184243-3197812 GCA_003427395.1 Chara braunii
AAAAAAAAAAAAAAAAAAAAAAAAAAAAAAAAAAAAAAAAAAAAAAAAAAAAAACAGGAAAAAGAGAGGAGTGCAGTTTTGTTGTCATAATTGTCTGACAGCATAGCCATGAAAGTCCCTCATTTCAGAAAAAAAAAAAAGCTCTTCACATACCACCCAAACTGGCATGGGTTACATGCACGCTGAGAGATGTCAAGTTGTTGACTTAGGACCAGATCCCACTGGCAAAGGGGATGCGAAAAAGCGTCCGAATCTGGACGTGTTTGTGGAGATGTGCAAAACATTGTGAGTGACCTGCTTTTCTGCATCTCTGTGTGGAACACGTCCAGATTCAGCCACTTTTCCAATCCTCTTCGCAATGGGATCTGGCCCTTAATAACTTCTATCTGTCTAGGTCTTGCTGTAGATACATTTTGGTGTAGCGACCACTGCGGCATGATTCCTGTGGAGTTCGTTTTTTAGACAAAAGCGCCAGACTAAGGCTTGGATCCGTCAGTAGCTCTCAAATTCCTCAAGAAAGTAGACACCCCTACACGAGCTAATAAACAATCACAAGACAATAGCAGACATCAAAGAGGAGAGCATAACAACGTTAGAATTTAACTTAAAAAATATGAGGAAAGTCAGAACATGGAACCAAAAAAAGAACAAACGAGCACAAAGTAGCGGACACAATAATATTCAGACCAAGCAAGGACATCAGTGAGTTGGAAGTGGACCCATGGGAGTGGGGATGGTTCATTAAACTTGGCAGAGGAAGAGCAAGAAAACTAATCAATCTACAAGACTATGAAGTAACGCTAGGCTACAAATTAAGGAACAAGACAGAGGACCCACGCCCTGTCATAGCAAGAAGATGGACCAAACATCTAGGAGAAAAAATGGATGGCCATCCGAAATTCCATGGGATTATTACAGCAGCCTAAAGCCCCCTAGATTCAGAAGCCTACAATGGATGATTCTCTATTGGGCGGTCCCAGTCAATGAATGGCTGGACTCACGCAGAAGAGAAGATTAGAGGACGGAACATTCCTCTCACTGCGAAATGTGCAGGGACAACAAAGTAGAGTCGCTCATCCGTTGCTTGGTAGAGTGTGCACATGCAACTACTCTATGGGGATCAGTCAAAGAGACCTGGTCCAACATTTCCTCCAAGCCGTACCCAGAACAAACCAACTACCTACTATCCGCAAGAGACAAGGAAGGAAATCTGTCAGAAGAGGAGAAAACTATAGCGGACCTATTGAGAAGAGCGGCACTATGGGTCATATGGAAAACCAGATGCAATGGAACTCCAGGGGAGCAAAGAATAACAAGCGATGAGGGATGGAAAGAGACAAAAGAAATAGTAGAAAAAGAAATCAGAGCACAATGGAAAATAGAACTCAGGAAACAAGAAAGGATAACAGATCCGCAAAAGAGAGAGCAGAGTCTGAAAGCGTTCGAAGAAAAATGGCTATTAAGTAAGAAAATAGCAGAAATAAAGGACAGACACCTGAAGTTCCATAAGTGGGACACAGAGCAGCAGGACACAGAGGAACGACAGGTAGAAACCCCACACGAAACTGAAGAACACTAAGGAGTAGTAAGAACCCAAGAAGGGCGCTCGAATACAGGAACTTAAGAAAAACTATCTAAAAAACAAACGTCCGAGCCAGGAAAAGAAACCAACCTTCAGAAACAGAAAACGCAAAAAGAAAACAGGTAATACAAGAAAGTAGACCTCTTAATTAGGAGCTAACAGAAATTAGAGCTTAACCTACGCTAAAACCAGACCCATACTGGTAGACCCCACTCTCTCGCACAAGGTTTCTAGCCGAACAGACACCAAGTCAGACCCTGAAGATAAGAATAGAGTCTAATAATAATAGGAATAAAAGGGGAAAAGGACAGCTTGGCCCAATAAAAAAGGACAGACCCACTCCCAAAAATTAGAGATACACAACAATAATACCAATACAGATACACAACAATAATACCAATACACCCATCATCCACTTTATCTCAGCCATCACCGTTATCAAACCGACCTCATAACACCCAACCACCTCCACAGCAGCAACCTCATCGCCACCTCCTCTACACATTTCCTTCCACTCCCCCCCCCCATCCCCCAAACATCCGAGCAAACACATACTAACTCACACATCCCCCGTCCCCTTCCCACTCCCACGCACCGCAGCTACCCCGCAACCACCACTGATCCAAAACTCCCAACCCTACCAACCCACCTCCTACTACTCCAACCTCAAACAGAGAATAGGCCGCAGAACTCAAGCAGACCCCACATCAACAGTAGGCACAGTCCAGAAACAGCCATCAGGAAAAGTTCTATCAGCAGAGTGCAACCAAGCTAGGATTTAGGGTTATAGCTTCAAGCGACAGCCTCAAGATAAACTGCTCCCAAGGAGTCCAGAAGTAGAGTAAAGGAGTCCGACACACCCATTGTCACAGAAAAACACAGACATATCACAGGTCTAGTTGATAGAGAGGAATAGTCAGAAAAGAGACCTGATATTTCCAGTAAAGTCAACCAGCAGCTACTAGAACAGGCTAACTTAGGCAGGGGTGAAGATCGGTTCATCCTTCTTCAAGGAAGTAATAAATGCCGTCTTCTGGGCCTCCACACCATAAGGGGGAGGAGCGTGAGTGAGTAACCTTTGTACTATCTTGGACTTGCTGGGGGAATAGGAACCGGACTGATGCTCCCCAGAATGGAAAAGGAGCCGGGACCATAAGGTTCTGTTTTGTTTTTAAAAAAAAAAAAGAAAAAAAAAGGCTTGGATCCCACAGTGCGTTTTGAAGAAAAAGTCTGAAAAGTACCCTGAAAGTCGTCTCCGCGCCAACCGGTTCGTAAGAACGAATTTGGATCCCATAGGCCCAATGGGGAAGACACTTCTCCACAAATTTTGCCAACATGCACTCCATCCCAATGCCATCTACGGACATCCAACGGCCAACGACCACGAACCAACAACAGAAAAAAGGGAAAACCCAATTTTGCAGAGGCACCTACTTTCGGGGGGAGGGGGTAGGGGTCGGGAGCTTTTGGAAATTTGTTCACGAAACCAGCCACGACTCTCTCTTTTTTTTTTTTCACGAAAGTACCTGTACTAAAGATTGTGGGATCCAGGGCCTCTTTAACAGGCCCGGATCATTTAGACCAGGACCTAACCCAACAAGGAATGGATATATCTCCCACCAAAAAAGAGAAGGCAGAGAACTCAATAGGAAAGGGAGACTCTCCTATTTCGTGGCTGCAAGAATATCTCGAAAGAGCCAAAAACGAGAGAGAAAAAGAATTCGACATCCGTGTGCATGCATGAAACACCAAGAGAAGACAGGCAGAAACAACAAGACCACAATAGCAGGGATCCACACTTCAAAGAATTCATACGACATCCTGAGACAACAAAGCGAGCTATCGGAGTTCAGTGCTTTTCGTTACCACGAGAAGAAGAGGGAAAGAGAAGCCCCGGGTTCAGAAACGGAATCCAGCGCGGACACACAATCCCACAAGGACCGAATCAGAGACATGGTACCAAAAAAATGAAAGCCTTCGAAGGACAAAGACAAGAGGCCTAGGAAATCTCAAGCTGATACATCGGAAAAAGGTAGCGAGCAGCGATCCATCAAACGGGAGATAGCCATTGTCGTTGCTCAGACGAAATGTCTGTTCGATCAGAATGAGGAGTGCCGCCAGAAACACAACAAAAAGTACTGCACAATCCGAAATGTCGTGGAGAACAGGACTCCCCATGTCACTGAGAAAGCAACATCGGACCGCAAAACAATCAAAGTCGTCAGACCTTTGGTCCCCCCGTCAGGTACAGGAGGAAACCCGGCGAGTGGCAGGTAGCCACCGATGTATCCTTCACTATCCCTGGCCAGAACTATCAAAGAAGGGATCTCAGACAACTTCCCTACAGGCGTTTATGAAGTCCCAGCGGCCCAGGCAGATAATGAAGACGAAACAGGCCAGGCCCCCGACATAGCCAAGTCCTTCGAGTCAATCTTAGTAAAACTGGATGAGAAAGCCAGATTACACGAAGGACTGGTATCGAGAGCATGGAACACTGTGACAGCGCTGTCGTACAACACTCTTGCAGGTAAGATGTGCCCGACATAGGTCATGGCGGTCTCCCTGGCCTCCATTATCAGGTCCCACATCCTCATCACAGAGCACTTCCTGCAAGACGAAGCCAGGGCGCTCTACGTGGAGCCCAACGACGACGAGGGAAGTATGGCCGACGACGAAGACTACAGGGTGGCTGACGGGATTTCCCCGGAAGGAGTAGGGACTGGAGCCACATCGTTGCTCGAAGGAAGCGTGGGGGCATACAGCCTGAGCTCCATGCCGGGGAAAGAGATCAGCGAGGGTAGCGAGAACAGCGAGGACTCTGAGCGGGCCAGCCCCAAAACCTCCGCCGCTGTGGACAAAATATATCGAACCTCCAATTATCAACCCTGCCCAACAAACGCCCATCCCAACCGAGCAAAAAAAAAAAAAAAAAAAAAAAAAAACAATCTGAACACAGCACCCCGCCAGACGAAATCTAATGGACCGCAACAAGAATCAATCTGGGACAGTGAGGGTAGATTGGCAAGCCAAAGGACTGACGATCCACAACTGGAACGTCAACGACCTGGTTAACATTCTCGATGAAGACGACAAACTACGAGATATCAGACTCGGCCTCACAAACAAAAGAAAACCCAAACCCGATGTCATCCTTCTACAAGAGACCCATCTATCAAACCTCACCAACCACACCAGAATCAAGAAGACAGTGGAAAAAAGCCTAGGTGGATGCCCTTTCACAATGTGGTCCAACAAAGCGGACCAAAGCAATTGTGGCATAGCGATCCTTATACCAACTACATCCAAAATCTGGTCGGAGGGACAGGTAAGAAACGGCGAAGGCGACACAACGGAAGGAAGATGGTCATGGATCCAAATCACATGGCAAGAGGAAGAGATCAGGATCCTGAACATATACGCCCCCAACACGGAAACCGAATGCCTAGCTTTCTTTGACCACATCAAATCACTCTTCCCGAACCCCCTACCGCTAATCATTGCAGGCGATTGGAACACCATGATGGATCCCAGCCTGGACCACATCTCCCGGGCAACACTTCTGGTACCCACACGAGTGAGCACACACCAGATAAACATCATGACGGAGTTCGATCTGATAGACCCTTTTTGAATCTTCCACCCACGAAAGAAAGCCTTCCCCCTAGTCAAAAGAAACCGATCTACCCACACATCACTATCACAGATCGACTTCTTCCTAATCTCCGACATGTTGCAGGGAGCAATCAAGGAGTCTGATATCCTACTACCGCAGCTGCCTTCAAGGGGCTTGATCACAAACCGACCTACCTGCTCCTCAACTTCAACTCTCCGGTAGAAAAAGGGCGAGTTTTTTTCAAACTCACCAACTCACTTCTCTCCACAAATCGCATGACGGAGGCAGTCAGATGGAACTGGGCTCTCTTACAACAAGACGAGATGAAACGCCAGAACAGGCACAAGTGGTTCATAGACAGCTATACAGACCTATCTCAGACGGTCTCAACAGAGTCGAGGAGCATAGCAGAAGAACGCCAAATCATGAAGGAAGAACTGCAAATTGCTCTTGACATCGCTGAAACCAACCTCGCATCAGATCCTGCCAACTCCTTTTATCACGACCTACTACAATCTACCAAGGATGAATTAAATGAATGGAGAAGATGGGAACTCAGGGGCCTACAAATACGCACCCAAATGAACGACTACGCCCTGAACGAATCCATGTCCAAATTCTTCTTCTCCAAAATTAAGGACAATGCAAGGAACAACATGATCGAGAGATTGAAGGACCCACCAGACCAGGGGAAGACAAAATCAGCCAACACAGACATGGTAAGAATAGCCAGATCTTTCTACGTCGACCTCTACGAGTCCAAAACTACCTTCCCCCCCCCGAGCAGCGAACATCAATGCCCGTCAGCGCATGATGACCTACCTAGAGAGAACAATCAACCAGCAACAAACGAAGGACCTGGACAAACCAATCACCCTAGGGGAACTGCACGCTGCCTTGTCCCAAATGGGAAATGACAGAGCACCAGGAATCGACGACCTGCCCAAAGAATTCTGGATCCAGTTCTGGCCCACATTAGGAAACGACCTCCTTTTTTAACACAAATGCTCCAGTCTATTCGTGGCGAGCAGCATGTGGTGGGAACCGGGCCCAGCATCCCATATCAAATTGTACAAATCATTGAGAACATTTGAGATAATTTAAGGTACCGGGGCCATTACCCGGCTTCGGCTGAGATCAGTCTGTGAATATCTAATGACCTATTAAGGAACTACTCATGCAATAGGCTGCCACATAGGTCCTACGAATGCTCACAACCCTCAGGATCCCTAACAAGCCCTGCTAAGACTTTCCAACACAGTCTTATTCCCTATTGAGCTCTTCCAGGCCTCACACCCCCACCCTATTGGGTTACAGGGCAACACAACTCGCTCCAGCTCCGACCAGCGTCGTCCCAACAACAAACCTTGGCTGGCCCTTGGGATGCCCACCCCAAAGCATCCCCAGATCTCTCTACCAGGCCTCATGCTCCTGCATCAGCAGGTTACAGGGCAACACCCCAGCACCGGCCAGCGTCGTTCTGGCATCGAACAGTCGCAGATCACTGAGTATAACCGCTCCAAAACTGCCTAGGATGGGTTGCTAAGAGTCCCTAGAGTCCTAAGACATTCATAAGAACAACCGACAAATCCGATAAGTGAAACCTAGTCAATCCACCTACGACCACCACCAGCATGGCTGTTTTCAGCACGAACGGAAGCTCTTCCAGGCCTCATGCTCCCATCAGGTTAGGTTACAAAGTTGCACCACCTTGCTCCAACTCCGACCAACATTGCTCCAGTTACGACCCCTGATGACCACTGAGACTGCCCCCGCACACAGCCTACCAGAGCTCTCTACCAGGCCTCACGCCTCCGCTAAGCTAGGTCAGAGAGTTGCGCCACCTGGCTCCGGCTCCGGCCAGCGTTGCTCCAGCATTGGTCTTTGAGGGCCACCAAATTTTCAACCACCCTTCGCAAGATCATAGATGACTTGCCAGATAGTACCTATTCCTACAACCTCCTCGAGCGGCAAACCAAATGGAAAGAAATAGTAAACTAGATGATAGACTTGTTCAAGAAAGATCGCCCCTCCCTCCCCCTACCCCTCCCCCCTCAGCCCTACACTGCCTCCGCCGAGGTGAGTCACCCACTCTGCCTCGGCCCCAATATAGGACCAACCCTCTACCCCCCTTTCCCCAGGAGCACGCAGTTCCCACCTAAAGCATGCCCCCCCAGCCCCTTGCCCATTTCTGCCTCCGCAGGGACTGGTATTGACCCAAGCACCAACCCCTACCCCAGAATAGGGCAACCCCCTACTCCGCCCCTACCTTTATTAATGGTAGCAGGGAAAAAAGAGGCCTGGGTCAATATCTAAGCACCAGAGTAATCTCACTAATAGACAAGAAGGGCGACAAGGAGGAACTTAAGAACTACAGACCAATCTCACTTCTCACAACACCCTACAAAATCCTAGCAAAGGCACTAGCAAACAGAATCATAAAACTAACAGACAAATGTTTTCACATCGACCAAGCAGGATTCATTCCGGGTCGATATATTTTGGATAATGTGATGGCTCTAAACGAAGTTGCAAAGAAGATCACAGAAAAACGGATGCAAGCGGCGATCCTATTCTTCGATTTCGAAAAAGGCCTACAATCAAGTCAATTGGGACTTCCTACACAGTTGCATGGAGAAGATGGGAGTCGGCCCAAACTTTAGAGAGTGGGTAAAAGTACTCTATGGGGACGCCACGGGCAGGGTGCAGATAAACAGAATACTGTCTGAAACCTATCCGATATCGAGATCGGTCCGTCAAGGCGACCCCCTCACACCCCCTATATTCCTATTCATAATGGAAGCCATTGCATCTTTCCTCCGCGCAAGGACCCATCCATAGACCGCCTCGTTGAACAAAACCACAACCCCCTCCACAACTTCGTTCTCCCCACCGCATAGATGTTCGCAGATGATTTCACGGTCCTCATTCGCGCCAGTAACTCCTCCTTCCAGGCCCTAGCCCGCGCTATGGAAGCCTTCAGACTCGCCTCAGAAATGAAGGTAAACTGGTCGAAAACGAAAGGGTGGTGGCTTGCAGAAGGCAACCCCCCCCCCAACCTCCAGACCCAACCACCCCAATGTCATGGACCACAGGCGACCAAGCACTCCAATACCTGGGCATTATGGTAAACAGAGATGGCATCTTGCAAGGCATGGGAGAAACTTTAATTGGCAGAACAATAACCCGTTTAGCCACCTGCAACAAAGCCCAGGCCTCCCTACTAGGGAGAGCCCTGATTGTCAACACATCAGTGTTTTCCACTCTGTGGTACTTGGCCTCCATATGGTCCCCTCCTGACGACGATCTGAAGAAGTTGAAGGCTAGAGCCAGGTGCAACCTGTGGACTCAACCCCAACAGAACCACCTACATAAACAAGGTGGCCTGGCAAATCGTCATCAGGAAACCACACGAAGGTGGGCTAGGTATAATCGACCCTAAACAGGAAGCGATCGCCCTCCAAATGAAATGGATAATCAAAGTCCTAACCAAACAGGCCCTCCTGTGGACTAAGATGGCGATAGACAGCATAAGAAATTTGGCATCGGTAGCATCCCCTCTAAACATGAGTGGACTGTTTTGGATCCTTGCAAAGTAATGGTCCATCAAATCCGAAAGACCTACTAGGAGTAACCACGAGACCCCCAACCAGCCCCTCACTACGCCCATCCCCTACTATTCACCGATCCTGAAGGCCTGGCGCCGACTGATGCCAGAAAAGAAAGGGTCCGCGAGCAACAAAGAGGAAGTCCTAAGACAGCCCCTGTTCTGCAATCCTTGGATTAAAGATACAGAGGGCAGACCATGGACTCTCCGGGCCAAAGACCGCAGATGGTTGTCTTGGGTGGCGAGAGGAGTATGGCAGGTTAAACATCTATGGTGTGAGGGCCGACAAGAATGGTTAACCGTACAAGACCTCCGCACAACCTTAAAAGGATGCCACCTACTGACCACCAACCTGTCGAAAATCCTCCAAAGCATTCCCCCCCCATGGACGACCCTCCTTAAAGAATCACACACGTGAAAATCAGGAGACTGGGAACTGCTCACCACACAAACCCCACCAACAAGAGCCTACCGCTTCGTGTCCAAACCGGACCCGACAACTACCATGCCAAGTTCATATCCTACCCTATCATCAAACACAACATTTACGAACTGGAGGTCCTGAACAGAACACCACAGAAGGAACAAATAGAAACCTACCTTCTTAGGAAGGTTAGAGTCTCTCACAGGAAACCCTGGATCATCTTCCAGCCGGAACTCGACATTAAGGAGCTGGAATTCGACCCAAAGGAATGGATATGGGATCTGGGCGCCACCGGGAAATCGAGGATGATAACAGAATATGACGTAAAGTTCGGATATAACCTCGGACTACAAACCAGGGACCCAAATCCGAGGCTGACAGAGAAATGGAGAAGCATACTGAACCTAGGTGATACGATCCCCTTCACCATCCCCTGGACCAAATACCTTCTCATCAGACCTATCAGAATTTGCAGCTTGCAATGGCTAATAGCACATGCAGCCCTTCCCGTCAACCAGTGGCTACATACTAGAAGGAAACACTCCGACCCTGATAGTTCGGAATGCTGCTCAATGTGCAGCAACAACTCTCCCGAAGACATCCCACACTGCCTCCTGTTCTGCCCAGAAGCGACATGGTTATGGAAGAAGGTCCGCGAGCTATGGTCGATCCTGTTCGCTTCGCCGCCCCCTGACATTCCCCCTCTCTCTATCCTAATCCTAACTAACATCCCCAGCAACATCACAGGCAGCAGGGAAGTATGGCTTACCTTGCTCAGGAAGCTGGCACTGTGGGTAATATGGAAACACAGATGCACTCAGACAATCGAGGGTGCAGAGGTGGCTAGGGAAGAAATGTGGTCACTACTGCTGAGCATGGCAGAGACGGAAATCAGAAGCAGATGATGGAGAATAGTCAACTCTATAAGACACAGACTAGAAGGACAAGCAACCAAGAAACAGAACTTCATGAGGAACTGGCTGCCAAGGGGCAAGGTGGCGACGATAGTGGACAACAGGTTGAGGTGGAAGAAATGGCACCAGGCACGATCATGAAGTCTAAGGCCTCCCGCTGGGTGCCCTGGCAGAAGGTCAAAAAGGCCCTGAAGAGGGATTAACAACAAGGCTAACCGGACACACACCGAAGGACAAGGACAGGCAACAGGACACTGCGCGGGCCCCGCCACTTTTCTCGCATTGCAGGGATTCATTCGACAGGCTCTGACTAGAAGCTTGAGAGGAACAAGTGGTCAGGGCAAGCTGACAGGTCAATCCTCCTTCGGCCAGACGGAAGGAAGCGTTGTGTGGGTAAAACGTTGTAATCTTTTGACTTGACGGGGTAATAGGAACCGGACTGATGCTCCCCAGAATGGAATATGGAGCCAGGACCATAAGGACCTGTTCAAAAAAAAAAAAAAAAAAGATTGTGGGATCCAAGCCTAAGGGAATAGCGAGCTCGTGATTTTCTTTTTCTCATAGCCAAAAAAGAAAAACGAAAAATGATAAAACACAATAAAACTCAATTTGAAACTCCAGGAAACTATTTTTTATTGGGGTTTCTCGTGCCGGAGCTGTTGAGCTAGCTCAACACAATGGCTCAGGTGGGACCTAGCCCCTGTAAGTAATTTAGTGCAACATGGGAAATTCTGAAAGGGCCCTTTTTTTTATGTTAATACTCAGAACGCCCCCTGTAGTGCTAGTGGTGCTGGTAAAAGCAGGCACCACTACCATCTTCACCCGAATAGAACGCCCAGTAGTTATTGCCGTATCTAAACTGAAAGTTGTACCAAATACAGCTATAATGACCGGGCGTTCTATTCGGGTGAAGACAGTAGCACCTGGGGAGAGGCTCCATCTATTGGTGGGGAGCATCGCCTGCTGGAAAGCGGGTCCAGCGTCCCATATACAGAATGCATCAGAAATGTATCAGGAAGGATAGTAGGGACAGGGGGTGCGCTGGGAGTATTAATGTGGGGATGGCCAGGGTAGGTGGCCTATCCTGTCAGGACAACCATTGGCTGCCGCTACCAGCAACCACCGCAGGTCTGGTCCTTGGCCTTCTTCACTCCAAAAGGGGGCCTTCATATCTGACTGGCTGCTCAAACATGAATGCCCTTTTTGGTTCTTGATTTTTGTATTTGGCCGGCTGGCAGAGGCTGCAATCGGGTGCCCATGGCCGCACCCCGCCCAGCCCAACCGTGCCCAATGGGCTCGGAGCAGGTGCGGTTTTAAAATCCTAGCTGCAACTGGGTGCGACCGGGTGGAAGAATGGCCCAGGTATGGGCCATGGTTGGGTAGGGTTTCTACCCCGGTCACCCGAAGGAGGACCCTATTGAAACAAGATAAAATGAATATACGTATAGCTTCCTAATTTAGGCCATTATACCCCATCTTTTTTTCACAGACCATTGTTCCTGCTTTGCTGGCCTCTGCAGGCATCAATAAAAGAAAACTCGACACTGGCAGCACATCAGGCGGCGCGACTTCCCCTAAAACAATGCCTCATGAATATAATTACATGGGACTGCACTCATGGACTACATACGTTCATGTCTAGGGTATCTTGTCTTTGTGGGATGATGGTGCAAAGTTTCCGACTTTGGAAAGAAGACAACGACGCATCGATTTCGAGTCCGGTTGACCTCAGTTTCGGTTTCCATCCGAATTTTTGCTTCAGAAGCAGGGAGAGAGAGGGAGAGAGTAGTTGGGGTCGTTTGCTTCCATGGGTGAGTCCCGTGTGGATGCTGGCTGGGTTGGGTACGGTTGTGATAGTTTTTGGGGTTCCCGGGTGGGTCAGGTCGGAAAAGAACAGTTTTGGGCTGAGTGAAGTTGGATAATTTTTCAAAAAGTGGGTCTGGGTTGGGTGTGGTTGGAAAATAATTAAAAAATATTTTGAAGTGTAGGTCCAGGTCAGGTCTGGGCAGCAAGAAAGACACAGTTTGCAAGCTCTGTCGGCTGGCGGTGGAAGCACCATGGGTACGAGGAGTAGGCTTCCGAAGGGGCCTCCTCTTTGTATATGACTGGCTGCCAATTGTAAAAAATGGAAGGGCCTTTGTATTTGAAGGCTGCCGTGCCGACCAAGCCAGGAGTAGGAGCGCCTTGGGGCAATAAATAAGAAATCAGGTGTCATTGCAGGACTGGTTGTACTATAGAGGATAGGCATTTTTAAGTCTGAGGGACTGCTGGTGGTTTGTATGAAGCTGCACTGGAATTAGACTGTTATATTCAGGATCCGTGGCTGTTCCATGCCAGAACGACGCTGGCCGGAGCCAGGGTGATGCCCTGTAACTTGCCGAAGGTGAGGGCATGAGGCCTTGTAGAGAGATCTGGGGATGCTATGGCGGGGCATCCTAAGAGACAGCTGGGGGTTGCTGACATAGGATGACACTGGTCGGAGCTGGAGTGAGTCGCGTTGCTCTGTAACCTAGCAGATAGGGGGCGTGAGGCCTGGATGAGTTTGTCAGAGAATTAAGTCAGTTTTGGTGAGCTTTGTTATGATCTGTTTGAAATCCCTTAGATACTTGAGTGTTCAGAGAATGGTGGTGGATTTCAGGAGGTGTTTAGTGATCGTAAAAAATGGTTCATAGTTTTCTCATCATCTGTCCCGATTTTCAGTAGCTTGTTCATTATCTTGGAGGATCCTCTCAAGCTGAAACCGGGTAATGGCCCCGGTACCTCAATTTGTTCATAAATTGTTTTTACATGTCTTCATATGGGACGCTGGGCCCGATTCCCAGCACGTGCTGCTCCCCACGAATAGATTGGAGCATGTGTTACATGCTGCGCCTGCAAACGAGGGCCATTTTCAGGCCCTGGGCCGTTTCAGCCTGAAAGCCTGAAAACAAAGGCCTACAGGCCCTGTGTCGTTTCAGCCTAAAACAAGGCCCTCCAGGCCTTGAGTCTTTTCAGCCTGAAACGGAGGGCCATCTTCAGGCCCTCATAAGATCGACCTGCCCTGAAACTTAGGCACCAGACCAGATTTTTGCACAGACCATTTTGGGCCTGTTTTCAAGACAACCTTTGTTTGAACTTCAACGCCAGGGTCTGGCACGTTTTGGCATTGGGAAGAGCAGCCTCCTGGACGGGCCAGCACTATAGAAGACTGGCCCGCCCTGCAGGCTGCAGGTAGTTCATAGGGACTTCCCATGCACTTCACGTGCAGTTCAGGAGGCAGGAGGTAGTCTTCAGGATTCGGCAGCAGCACTCCGGAGGAGCGCTGCAGTAGTAGTAGTAGCGTTAGCAGAGTAGTCTTCAGCGTTGGGCACTATTAGGAGCTAGAGTAGCACTGGAGAGAGATAGAGATTGGGCGGAGGCCAGGGAGACTTACCTGCAGCACCATAGCTC
>BFEA01000065.1:3197962-3213039 GCA_003427395.1 Chara braunii
AGAGAGAGAGAGAGAGAGAGAGAGAGAGAGAGAGAGAGAGAGTTTCTTCCTCCTCTTCTCAGTCCACCATCTCCCCCTCACCCTCTTGCTACCTGACTTCACTGCATCAGCAGGCTACGAGAGAGAGGGATTGGTGACATTTGGATCCAGACTCGACATTGGGCTTCAGACATTTGACGAGGGATTATCTGGGACTTGTACCGAAGACTTGGTGTTGACGACATTCCCATCTTCCCCCTCTTCTTCGTCTGATCCCCTCCTCTTCGTCTGTGTATGGTCTGGACCTGGCGCATTCTTCCTGTGTGTAGCGCCAGGCCCCTTCACACCTTGTGATGAGGATGATGTATGTTTGGTCTGCATTGCGACATTGATTGGACTAGTCATTGGTATTCTAGCATTCCACTGCGCTACAAGGTGCCCTTTTCTATGTATCAGGATGGACATTGCTTGTTGAGATTCCACTAACGCCGCATTGTCCATTCAGTCTTTTTTATCACATTGCGGATCCTTGGTGTACATTGCCCAACTGGGCATGTAAAAGTTGGTATCAGTTGGTATCGGAACACCCCACGTGAATCAAGACAACCTGATCTGACACGTGTGCGGGGACTAATTAGTTTAGCCTTGATTGATTGATTGATTGATTAGAGCACACTAATTAGCCCCCAAAATTGCGATTTTGACCTAACTGCCGAAAATCGAAAATTTTTTCTTTTCTTGGATTTTGCAAGGAAAATGAACAGAAGCGAGATGACAATATTCAGATTGCACAATCACATTGAACGCCAAATCTTATCACACTGTTCAGAAAGCAGCATTGCACTAATATAACACCAATGGAGAATCGTAGCACTGAAAGTCAATGTCAATGAGAGCTTGCTCTCGCCACCACCAACATATGTATCCAGTCTCTATCTCCCTACTTGGCGCTCGGCGCCCAGCCTACTCCCTACACAGCTACTACTAGCCTACTAATTGACAATGCAACTGTTGACGGCAGCAGCCTCCGAAGTACTTGAAGATGTCGCCCATGCAGACCATCGCCAATACCAGGTATGTGCCCTCACAGCATCATCATCATCATCCTTCTCTCTCTCTCTCCCACGTCTTCCTTTTGTACACCCGAAGACCACCCCTGCGCCTCACTGTACATCCAAGCCCGCCAACTATGGAGGATGGGCTATGGCGCTGCCCTCAGCAGCGCCCTGCTCTCTGCGCGACCGCACGTGCTTGCAGCTCACCGCTCAGCGCTAGCAGCAGCCCACGAGCTTCAGCTCCAGCAGCGCTGCCGCCAGCATGCGAGTGCCCCAATGAGGCTCCAGGCAGCAAGCTCTTTCCTATATGGAAAGAGTCTGCCTGCCTTCGCAGCCTGGCTGGCCTGGACCTGGGCCCAGAAGCTTCGGTAGGCCCCAAGATGCTGCGCCTCTGGTGCAGCTACTGGGCCTCATTCCGTTGGGCCCCTCAACTGTCTGTGTATGAGGCTGCAAATCTCGCCTAGGGCCTGCATTTTCGGAAAAACCTAGAAGGTCGTGGAATTTCCTTGCTGCTCGGCCTGTGCTTCCCCAACCAACTCGCGCGACGAAACTGCCTGGACCCCAAATACGAATTTGACAGCTTAGGGCCTCTGGCGATTTGTTAGGCCCACCTTCACTTACGGCGGGCACATTTGTTGCAGGGGGCCCCTTAGGCCTGCCGAGGACCCATATCCTCGCATTCCCTCCTCCTTTTCTTCCATAGTCCTCTGAGAAGTCTTCTATTCTGCAGGCATCTTCCCTTTGAGATCTCTTTCATAGCCTGCAATGACTTGAGGTGCAGTTCTCATGAGTTCTTCTCTGGTGAACCACCGATCTTCGTTGGGATCCAGATGATGTCTGAATCTGACCCGGTATTGCATTTTTGTCTCTAGGAGGGCGGCCTCTGCCCGGTGGTCGAGGAACAGGCATCAGACGATGCTCCATGATTTGGTCGATGTCCACTTCGCCATCCATGGTTGGGGGCAGCATTGATCTCCTGGAGGGAAACTGGTCTGTGGCAGCGAAAGGTGCCAACTTGGATGCATGGAAAACAGGGTAAGTACGCAAGTGTGCAGGAATGTGAATCACGTATGAAGGCCCATCCGGTTGATCCCCTACAATGTCTAAGATCTCCCAGGGCCCAAAGTACTTTGGCAAACCAAAGTCCCATACTCAGTTATCCCTTAACAGACTGATGACATAGTCAGTTTTGGCAGTTTCAGGCATAGCGATAAGTCTTGCATACTTAGAAAAGCGGTCCCCTGCATCACGGCGGGCTGTGGACCCTGTGACACAGGTTGCTGTGCTAGCTGTTGGGGCTGTGTGCCCTGCGGCTGCACAGGCTGCGAGACAGCAGGCTGCGTGGTGACAGCAACCTGCAACGGAGATTGGGTGTACACTGTCTGTACAGGAACCTGCAAACTAGTTCCTGCTGATACCCCTCCTGATAGCGGCATGCCCAGGGAAACGATCGCAACCGATGATGGAGCTACATATGGGGATACCCCAGTCACCGGTGGGACATAAGGAGGAGGATGTACAACGGGTCAGGCACCAGGCCCGGACATTGGTGACGTTGCTGGCACTCGCCCAACCAACAGGGCCAGACTTTGTTGGATGTCCTGAAGGATGGTTGTTTGCTGGTCCTGCATCTCTACTACATTCAGCAGGACAAACCGAATGATCCTCACATCATCCGTCACGTGCGTCTGGTCCATCCCCTCTAACTCACTAACGTCCGCTTGTCTACGTTGCATCCTGGCTCTTCTTCTAATCATCCTATCTTTCTCCGCTTTTATATCTCCTAACGCCTTCTGTAGTTGTGCCTCCTGCAATGCTGCTTGTTGTATGGCGATCTCATCGGGAGTTAACACTAGTGGCTGGCTCGCCATGATGCCAGTGGACTGACTCTGGGTCTGCGCGACCGTTGACCCAACAGACCCTGAACTATCGGCCTCAGTAGACTGCTGCGCTACGGTGGCCATGGCTTCTGAAGCTGCGGTTTCACTCACAAGTGCCCTGCTAGCCTTTGCTGCTCTAACCCTCCTCTGCTGCTGCTGCCTCTCCCTAAGTTGGCGGAACAGAAATCTGTCGCCCTCTGGTCCTAATGCCAATCGCAATACCCTCTGGTCGTCCTCTCCAGTGTCCTCCTCGTCGCTCATAAGCTACAGCCCTGTACACAATCTGCACTAATACACTCTAGGTGCCTAATGCGGCGTAGTGCACAAACCAACTGGTGGCTATTTCGGAGACTTTACACAGGTAAGTCAGATTCCTACAAATAAAACTATTTTTAGTTTGACTAGTTCGCAAACAGAAGCATCATGAACAAGAAACAGTTCTAACTAATGTTGTCTGTCAGATGTCAATGGTTGTACACCTAACTAATCAAAACATAAAAATAGAATCATTTGTGTGGATAGGACAGCATGGAATTTTCTCAAACTTATCACCTGGAATCCACCCCTTCCTTAGTTCCTCTGAGTATCACTTGACGTCAGCATCCCTGAGCAATCTGGAGAGCGTCACGTGTCTAAAGGTGTGTGTTCGGTCCACCCCTGTGCCCCGAGTATCTGCTGAGCTGGCCAGCTCTGCACTGGATTATCTTCGCGTGCAGCGAGCCTTACAACCATTGGCTGATCCAGAGGCAATTTAACGTTCGCCCCCAAGTGACTCCAGGAATTCTTTTACGTCGCAGCCGGACGACGATCACAGCCAATGGTTCCCCTTCCGGTGCTTATTTAAAGACGCCCGGTCTCGTCTCCCTTAAGGGCTGACCTGCCCATCAGTACCCATCTAACAGCGCAGCAAGCCGAACAAAGGACAAGCAGCAAGGCATGCGTGCTCTACTCCCTGCGGGTTGGCAGGTGACCGTGACCCAGTGCTTCATCCAGGGCCCTTCAGAAAGCTCTGCCCATCTTCTCCCAGATGCTCCACGTGAACATTGTCGACTCTCAAGGTTGAGCGCACTCGACACCTCACAATGAGAGGACTCTCAAGAAGGAACACACAACCTCACAGTAAGAAGTGTCGAAGAGGGTAGATAAGGTTAAGAGCAACGTACCTCAAATAGCTGCCCCCAACCACAGGGATAATCTCACCAGATGACCAAATGGCGATTGCGATGACCAGTCATTGCGTCGGCACAACCAGCCTTATCTCGCCGTTCCACCTCAGCATCAATCGCACATTAGATAGTTCTCATCACAGTGTCCAGACCACATTACCCCACATAGCCTTCCTGGCGATCCCCTCACCTCCTGGGTCGCCACTCACTCGCCTCCGCCCTCCTCACTACACACCACTTACAGCCAAACTCGTCAAGCAGACCGCATGTATGTACCGTACCAGGCAGAAGACAAGCGCCAGATGAGCGCAAACGTACCACAACTCCGATACCAAATTGCAAGGAAGATGAGCAATAGCGAACTTCAGCAATCAAACAGCATCATACATATGAGTCCAGATAGTCGTGACCTCGAACCAACAGCAGAATTGCATCACGTGATTCACCAAATAAGAACACACCAAGAGTTCATAATTGACAATGCTGAAATAGTTCCATCATCATCAACGCCCAGACTACATGTGGCAGATCCTATCTAGCCTATACGACGATGCCGAAAGATGATGTCAACAGCTTTCCTGAAGTACGAGCATATGGCGACCAATGTCGCACGCTTCCAGCACCAGGTATGTCTCTCGCCACACTCACAACCTTGTTCCCCAACACACAGATGCGAATAGCACCCAAGGACCACCCTGGGCTTCAACCAGCTTACAACAGCGCAGCTCGGCTATGGCTGCGTGCTCCTTCCCTGCTCGCCCGTGAGAGCGTAGGCGCCAGCCAGCAAATAGCGCAGCATGCAGCCAGCACCCGAATGCCGAATACGGAGGCAGGCCCTTTGCTATATCGAGGTGGCCTGCCTGCGTCCAGTCCCAGGAAGCTTCCAGTAGGCCCCGGTAGCCTGAGGCCCAGCACAACGAGAACAGGCCTTGGGCCTGAGGTGGTTGCATGTGCCCAACTGCCTTTGGCCTGTGTTTGGCCCAGTACCCGTATCCAGCCCAGGGCCTGCTTCACATACATTCACACANGCCTGAGGTGGTTGCATGTGCCCAACTGCCTTTGGCCTGTGTTTGGCCCAGTACCCGTATCCAGCCCAGGGCCTGCTTCACATACATTCACACAGGCGGCCCAGGGCCTGGGTTCACTCAACCAACTGGCGCTGCGCAACTGCCTGAATTTCCCTGAGTTGCGTGGTGGCCAAAATAGGGCCCTGAGGGCCTCGTCGAGCCTGCGTTCACTTAGGGCGGCCGACGGGCTGCAAAATGGGGCCTTATGGGGCTCATAGAGGCAGTGACCTCGCAAAAGGAGATGTACCAAGAAAATCGAGGGCTCTGAAGTGGCCAAGGAGGAAATGTGGATCCTATTGCTGAGAATAGTGCAAACAGAGATCCGATGCAAGTGGAGGAGTATATCGACAGCAACGAGAGGCAAACCCGAAAGACTCGCACTCAGGAGACGAATCTTCACGAGAGACTGGCTGCTACAGGGGAAGATCGCGACAGTCTCAGACAATAAATTACACTGGAAGAAATGGGCCTCTCCAACTACGACAAGGAACGGAGCCCCGAGAGGGACAAATTGAGGCTCTAGCCTCAGACGGTTAGACATCTCTCCCGGTTTTCTGGTGCTTCAATTCCTATTCGACAGAACCAATAGGGTTTCTGAGAGGAAAGCTAGGTTAGGGCAAGCTGACACTCAATCCTCCCATACAGGAGTAATCAATGCTGGTCAGGGTTCCTTCGGCCAGACGGAAGGAAGCGTGGGTGTGGACTATGATGTATTCAATCTTGACTTGCCGGGGGAATAGGAACCGGACTGACGCTCCCCAGAATGGAAATGGAGCCAGGACCATAAGGACCTGTTTAAGATAAAAAAAAAAAAAAAAAAAAAAGGAAATACTAGGCAGAGAACTAATTCGACAATCAATTATGTATGAGAGAACCATTATGAACTACCGATTGAGATCAACTAAGAACTCCGGATTACCATCCAAGAAATTTTCTAAAAAATTCTCATATCAGGAAAAAAACAAAACGAAACATAGAACCCTAAACAACAGAGATAGGTCATGCCTCAAGAGTTACTAACGGCCAATCATCCATCACAATCACGCAAAAAAAAAGGCTGCTGCACCATGAGATTTCGTTGCTGCGTGAAGTAAGTCTCAGTCCGTGCAATCCATCACGTAGCGCTCCACTCTCGCAGTCCCTTGATCCAGCTGCCCCGCCGCTGTAGAGACCAAACTCAGCCCCTGCCTCTTCCTGTGGGAGGAACACGTTCACCTCCCCATAGCCCGTGCTTATATAGCCCCTCGGCAAGCTGTACTGACCAGAAGAGATTTGGTAGGACACAATCACCTCCTTATCACTGCCCAGATGCGATTGCGTTGTGAGTAGCCACGTCATACCTGTTGACGCGACCTCACAGAGAGTTCAGTCCCTACCCAACGATCTGGAGGCCACTAAGTCAAGAAAAAAGAGAGACGGAGTAAAGGCAAGTAAGGGAAATCCCCCACCGTCAACCCCCCGCTCGCCCCACCCACCTTCTGCTCGGCATAAGCCATCGCACGCCCCCCTCCTACCTTGCCTCCACGAAATCTCCAACGCACGCCATCGCTGTTTTACACCCCAGTGCGCGCCCTGACAATATTCCGCCGTAAGCTTACCAAAGCGCTTCGCGGTTTCACACCATGGTGGGCAGTAGTATCGTGAACGCCAACTTGGGCAACGTGACAATCTCCTCTCATCCCCATCCTCTCATCCCCTTTGCCGCCCGTATCACTTCCCCATCACCACGATATTCGCTCTTGCCCCGCTCTGTTCACACACCGCTCCGCGCTCGCCCTTGCCGCGCCGTACTGCATCGTGCTCCCGCGATTCCAGTACCAGGCGGGGCGCAGCGCTCCCGGCTGCGCTGCGCCCCTTCTCCTCATTCAATTCGAAGTAGTTCGGAAATTTAAGGGTGGTGGAAACAGAACACTACTTTCACAATCTTCTGCCCGACCATTCAGGTAGAGGACCTGGAGATAGATCCGGCGGAGTGGGTGTGGAAACTGAGAAGAGATACACTTAACGTATCTCGCAGGGTCAACATACTTCACTATACGACCAGGCCGGGTTACAAGCTCAGGCTTAGACCATACCCCCTGACGGAGACGGTACCGGCCGAACAGATGCCGACCATCCAATGGTCCTCGCTCACGGCCATCATCAGGCTGGGACGGGTACGAAGCATGCAGTGGGTGATTTATTACGTAGCCCTGCAAGTCAGCGTGTGGTTAAACGTGCGTACAAGTCAGGAACACAGACTGCCTCAGAATGAGTTGTGCATGGTGTGTAAGGATGGATGGAGTCAGGGAGACCACGGAGCATTCATTGCCTAATAGCATGCAGGGAGGCAAAGGGAATCTAACAGATAGCCAAGGAATGGTGGGAGGGACTTGCAGACATGCAGTTCCTGGAGACCTTGACGGCACTCCTCACCGGGGGGAGCTGCCGCCAGGATGGTCAGTCTTCGAGCAAAAATATTTCCTTCTGCTGCGTCAATATGCCCTATATGGACCATTTGCAAAAGAAGGTGCCAGATCACAATAGAAGGCCGTCCGATGCCAATCCTAGAAGCGAGGGAGTGCTTTAGGAGTTTACTGGAAACTGAAATAAGAGCCCAATGGAAGAGAGTAAGATGGAAGATGATGGGGGGTTGCTCACTGGAGGGTTTGTAGGGAGGACGCTCATGACGGCCGGCGGTTTGCACGTAGCGATTGAGGAGGCAGATCGGACAGCGCTGGCGAATACAACATCCGCTATAATCAAGAACAACAACAACAACAACAACAACAACAACAACAACAACAACAACAACAACAACAACAACAATGACAGCATCAACGGCAACAACTTGAGTGCGGAGGGTGAGGAGGCAGACAGGCTGGCGATGGCGATCGCAGACACCAGCACTAAGGACTGTGTTGTCTGCTACGGCGGCAACGCTCGATCTTCATCAGCATGGAGGCAGCTCGGTTGGAATTTGCGGAGGTTTGGGCGAATTTCATTTTTTCACCCCGCGAGGTCAACATGGCTTTACTTTCGTCCATGCTCCGAAGTTTGGCCT
Organism: Chara braunii; assembly: GCA_003427395.1. Lineage (NCBI taxonomy): Eukaryota > Viridiplantae > Streptophyta > Charophyceae > Charales > Characeae > Chara > Chara braunii. The sequence continues at coordinate 3,206,153 of BFEA01000065.1, forward strand.
CGCGAGGGGATTGGGTGGTTGATTGCCTCCTATTGATTACAGCCGACGGGGCATGGGCTGTCTCAGTGGGTGGGGTGGGTAATGGTTGAGGGGTCGCTAGCATTGCTGTCTTCTGAAGTAATCTTCGACTCTCCTGATTTTACATATGTTTGTTACCTTGATAGATGGCTTTTTACATTTTTTACATTTTCACGTGCATTTTTTTGTACACGTGTACACCATGCTACACTCGGAGGTAGGGAATTGTGCCACATCACCCTACAAGGAAATTAGAGTACATTATAGCTGGATGTCAATCCTACCCTTATGCAGGGAAGTAATCAATGCCTCGGCTCTTTTCTGAGATGTAGGTGCGAACACATAATAGGGAGGCTGGTCCTGAATTCCAGCTCATACACATCACAATGATATTTCCTCCTATCACTGAATAGGGACGCTGGACCCAATTTCCATCTGATACACATCACATCTTGTATAGGGACGCTGGAGCCAATTTCCAGCAGGTGCAGCTCCCCACCAATAGATGGAGCCTTCGACGCAGGGGCCTACTTACCGGGGCTGCTCTTATCACCTCGTTAAGTAGGTTTTCCCACATGCGAAGTTAAAAAAAGAAAAAAAAAGATGGAAGATGCAGCAAAACCCAGAGGAAGCCAAGAATATCCAGAATCATTTTGAACACATGACCCTAGGGTCTGGGAAGCTCGCCACAATAGAGGAACAACATTTAATCTTACACCTCTCCAACAGTTAGGACCATATAAGGAAGTGGGAGGAAGGGGGGTTAAAGGGAATAGGCCAGGGGTTCTGGACCATTGGTCTCTCGTTCCTGTATACTATACAGGAACGAGAGACCAATGGTCCAGAACCCCTGGCCAGGAACGAGAGACCAATGGTCCAGAACCGCTGGCCAGGAACGAAAGACCAATGGTCCAGAACCCCTGGCCCATTCCCTTTAACCCCCCTTCCTCCCGCTTTGCAATCATACTCGCATACTTTGTCACTCCACATGCATTCAAACAGATGGTGAATCAGACTGGCGCATAGCACCCAACTCAAAGCTCGAAGATATGGAAACCAAGACACAGTTCAGATGTAAGCTCGCTTCAACAGGCTATGGTGCATCAGCACCCACACATCGCAACTCTTGTCACTGTGTCCAACACCACTGTTCGCTTCACACTCCAACTCCGGATCACCCTGGATACCCCACGCACACACGCTGTACGCACACCACACTAACAGCTATGGCAGCTATGGCCGCCACTAACACTACCCTACAAGCAGCTATGGCTGCGCTAACTCCTTCAGCCCACTTCGACTTCAGGCTCCTCTGCAGACCACCTCGCACAAGTCACCGAGGCAGCGCTTCCGCATGGCTTCCGCAGGAATGAATGAATGGCTGTGCACTGCCTCTTGATTTATACTTCTGTAACTCGTTGGTCTGCCTCTTTCCACCGGGCCCAGTCCCCCTTGGTACTTGCTGACTGCGCAAAGAGAGACTGGGACTGGGTACCACTGACTAAGCGAAGTTGGACGCACCACTTGCCCACTTGCCTCTGGCCTTCTGTGGAAAACGTGAGAGGAAAACTTGAAAGGCCACTTCCGGACCTTCCGGAAGACCGTGGACTTGGCCTTTCAGTACTGTAGCACCTACGACCTTGACTCTTCAGGACTGTAGCAGCTACGACTTTGACCCTTCGGGACATCTACAGCTACGACTTCTGGAACTGTCTAAGACCTCTACTCGACAGGTCTACAGATCGAATCCCTATGTCCACACAGTCGTACGACAGACAAACAACAACTCATAAAACACAGGTCACGGGTTCAAGCGCTCAAGGGTCAACTCGATACTATACATGGGTGAGGTAAGGTCTGGGGATCAAACCCCGGGATCTGCATATTCCTCTGCAAAGGTGGAAACCGTTTCAGCTTCCTTATACGGTCCTAACTGTTGAAGAGGTGTAAGATTAAATGTTGTTCTCAGTTTTGGCTGAAAGAAGAAGAAAGGATAAGACACAGCAGGAGGTAGGGGTTTAGGGTTTAGGGTTTATAAGGTTAAAAAGATGCCTAGGGTTTCAAGAGGGGGAAAGGCGATATGGTCAGAAGGTTAAGGGTGTGAATTAGTCTGGTTACACTTTCGTGGGCGACAGTAGCATAGCTTTTTTCTTTTTATTTCTGTTTGTTTGTGCTTTGTTTGTCCATTTTTCACTTTCGTTGAAGTTGCAGATATTGGGACACTGGACCTGGTTTCCAGCACAAACCAAACCTGGGTAATGGCCCCAGCACTATCCAGGTTGAGATGTTGAGGAATTCCCAGCCTCATTGATTGTTCATATAATAAAACTGCAGCTTTCTTTAAAATGAAAAAAACAAAACTTGGTACCCAGATCATGAGTTCGAGTCATGCCTTGCTCAGATGAATACAGTAATGATAGGTGCTACCCCCTTAACAGGAAAAAAAGAAAAGGATTTCACTTGAAAGAAATGACGCAGAAGAGTCAAGTTCAGTCTGATACTTCGGAATCTTCTTAGCCGAAGCCGGGTAATGACCCCGGTGCTTCAGATTCTGTGTATAATTTTCATATGGGACGCTGGGCCCGGCTCTCAGCACGTGTTGCTCCCCACAAAAAAAGAATAATATTAATAATAAATCAGACCTCATCAGGGGCGAGGTCCCATTAGCAGTCGGATAGGAGTGTGGCCGATCCAGTGTGACACTGAGTGGCAGCGGCCAGACAGGTTCATTACGAATTTCTGGGCTGAGAAAACAGGAGAAAGGCAAAAAAAAAACAAAGAAACAGAGACCTCCCACCGGGAATCACGGAAGAGTGCTTCCCAGCCAACATATCACAAATGATCTGATGGTGGTGGTTCCAACAACAGTGAACAAAGTAACCGCCACAATTTCTGGAATAAACTTGACTTCTGTCAGCACTGATCCTGACACCCTCCATATGCTCCGTGATTGAAGGACGGCTCCACCCAATTAGATAATTGAACAACAGCAAGTAAAATACTGAAAATCTTCTATCCAGTGGGCCTAAGGCCAACCCCACCCTCCGTTGGGTCCGGGCACACCCCAAACCGATTGAAAAGATTCTGGCGGGAAGCTTTCTTTGCACGGGCATGCCCAGTGTTAAGGAGAGGAGGAGGGGAACAAAGATCTCCTTACTTTTTCAGGTAATACATGCAAAATACTGACCATGGGATCGCGAGTACTGCACAGCAGGATTTGGGTCACTCAACTGCCCCACAAACTCGTTTCTATCCTATCCCGTTGCTAGTGGGACCTCGCCCCAGACGACTGAGATTGGTTCTTTTTTTTTCCACACGACTGAGATTTGTTTGGCCCTCGGGAAAGAACTCCAAAGAAGCAGCACTTTGCAGCAGGGGTCCTCCCTCTTTTTTCCCCTTTTTCTTCTTTCTTTTGTAAGGAAAAAGAGTAGGGGTCCTCCCTCATCTTCCCTCAAGAGAGAGAGAAATCTAAATGACATTGGGCTCGACCTGGTTTCCAGCTATCAAAATATTATCCTTTTTTTCCTTTCTTTCAAGGGTCCTCACCTGCCCATTGACCTGACCTGACACACAGTGACCATTGCTCCTGCTGTTGAACTTCTGACATGTTCTTGAACAGGTGTCAGAGCGGGCAGACAATCTGTGTGAGATGTTTGTGGCAATGGAAAATAGAATGAGAAGTGTTCCTCAAGATGAGCAAGAGCTGGTTGCTGACAAAAAGTACATTTTGGGGTGCTCAAGCGAGTTGAACTCCATGCAGCGTTCCATTGACGACTGCAAAAAGTGTCTTGATTTCCTTGGTGCGAATAGCAGAAAGGTTTCTCATTCCTGCCTCTTTGTCTTCAAGCTGCTTGCTTGAGTTGAGCTACTAAGCTTTCCCAAAGTTTCTTCATCGTTCTTCTCTTTTGAACACGCGCAGAAAGTACAACCTTATGGGGTTAAAGAGGTTGCATCTTTTTTCCTTGGGTCAGCCTTTTTTTTTATATATATAAAACACCCCCATCAGTGTTAGCGGTACTGATAAGAGCAGCCACCGCTAGCACCTAGGGAGAGGCTCCATCTATTGGTGGGGAGCAACTCCTGCTGGAAAATGGGTCCAGCGTCCCTTATAAAGGAATTATACAGAAACATTTGAAAGCATCTGAAAAAACGAGACTGGAATATGCCTGCCAGCATTGATTACTCTGGATTCCAGAGGATTGACTGAGCAGGTTGTGGAAGGGCTCTCCGTCTGTGTCCACCCACCCTTTCTAACCTTCTTTCTTGTGAAAAACTGTCTTGGTCAAGAAGGCTAACCCTGCTATCCTGGCCTGGAGACGCCATGGGGCCACTGGGGGGCACCAGTGGAGCCCTGCGTCTCCCTGCCCATTTCTCTCCCAGTTCGCCTTATCCTGTGGGCATAGCCCATGCTGATCGCCCCTTCCTAAAGACGTAATTGGAAATTCACAAATCTACAAGCTTGAGGAAGTGGTGCTGCTGTAGCCAGATTTCAGGTCCATACTCTGCCATTTCGCCGGTGTCGAAGAGATGTCGCAACAGTTGTATTTCCAAGGACCGTGGGTGAGGAGGGAATGGATCTGGAAAATCCTCTGCTGGTCTCAAGAGACACTGGAGTCAATGGTCAGCCAATCTTTAAACTTCAATCGATAATCCCGTGGCACTGCCTCCCTTCCCTGTCCTTCCTCCCCATCCTCACTTCCTTTCCAATCCCCTGACCAGCAAACCTCTGCTACCCAACCCTCTCGATCCCCTCCCAGCCATTACTTAGAGAACTGCACTAGCCTCTCCGTGATGTCCTTTGGCCTGTGAAGGGTATCAAGAGCGAGCTTGACTGACATCCATCGATACGTAAGTTCCAGTTGAATGTGCTGTTTAAATTGTTCGATCCTTTCCTCTCCCTCGACTCAAACTTGGTCTAAGACTAGAGCACAGCATTGCCACCAGAGAACCCAAAGGACCGTTCTTCGGCCTGGGTGGAACATATTCCAGGCAAAAATGTCCCTCTGGAGAGGCGGGCAGTGACCCATAAGAATGGCTCGCCACTCCCACGGCCACCGATGATTTGGAACTATTTGCTGCCATACCCTATCCCACCATCTCCAAGTAAGGATTTTTTTCGGGCATTGTTGAAAGATGTGCTTTATTGTCTCTGCTCTCTTCCTTACTGGGAGGGGCATCGCTCGCACCACGGGAGGGTACGACCCTGCTGTTCGAAGTGCGAGTGATCGATCAACCAATCGTTTGTTGGTAAACAAAGATGCAGGATTTGCCATTGCAGAGACGTAATTTTGGCAGGCCTACACTTGATGTCACGAAACCATTGAATCGGTGTGAGGACTTGTTTTTCCACATTGAGGTGCCTATGCCATCTGTCGATCACTTTTTTTTTTTTTTTTTTTTACAACAGCCTGAGCTGCTAGGGGTGCTGATAAGAGTGCTAGGGGTGCTGATAAGAGTAGACACCACTAGCACCATCGGGGAGGCTCCATCAAACCAATTGAACTCATCCTTAGCTTTGAACAATTCATCAAGAAAGGCTGCCGCTTTCACAAGCTAAATAACTCCCTCCTTTTGAGCAAGACCTTTCAGGCGGGTGTTCAAGAATGCTGGCAAAACTCGAGAAGAGGATACCTACCATATCAAGGCAGGTGGGAGTGGTTTCAAGAAAGCTACCTCACTCTATCTTAGACAGTGGATAAAATCTCTAGGAAACTAGCCAATCATAGGAAACAAAGGAAACAGGCATTGGAAAATGCTCTTGAGATATCAGAAATAAACCTGATCGATAATCCATCTTTCGTGCTCTACAGAGACATTTTCAAAAAAGGGAGAGAAGAACTGACGATATGGAGATGGTGGGAGCTGAAAGGCCTGCAAGTGAGAGCAAGGATGAATGAATACGAACTAAGCGAGTCAATGTCCAAACACTTCTTCGCAAGAATAAAAACCAATGCTAGGTCTAGTTCAATTTAAGGCCTGAGGACTCTCACAACAGCATCTAAAATAGCTACAGACAGCGTGGGAATGTTGAACATAGCAAAGGAATTCTACGAAGACCTCTACCACACACAGACCCCTACACCTACCCCGCCGAGCACTAGAGAGGCACAAAACAAGATGTTATAGTATTTTGAGAAAACGATATCTCCAGAACAAGCACAATCTCTTGATAAACCGATCACAATAGAGGAACTACAAGTCACAGTTCAAATGGACAACAACAAATCACCAGGCATAGATGGATTGATGAGAGAATTCTAGGAAAAGGTCTGGCCACTCTTAGGGGGCGATCTGCTGAATTTTTCCAATGACAGTTGGTCTAAGGGCGGCTTAGGAAACCTGATGAGTAGTAGTGTAGTTACGCTATTGTACAAGAAAGGGGAGAAGGAAGACATAAGAAACTAAAGACCAATCTCGTTGCTGACTCTCCCTTACAAGATTTTGGCCAAAGCTCTAGCTTTTCGAATCTTAGATGTGACAAATAAATGCTTCCACATTGATCAAAAAGGTTTCATCCCGGGGAGGTATATCCTGGACAACGTACTTATGCTTAATGGATCAGCCAAAAAAGTCAGAGAGAAGATGTGGCATACTCCGTACCACACGGGCCCAGCAGAGCCCGACCTGGTGGACTAAGGGTCCGTAGGGGTAGGGCCTGTTTCAGGCCCTGTGTCGTTTCGGCCTCCAGCCTGAAAACGACGGGCCATTTTCAGGCCCTCTCAAGATCGACCTACCCTGAAACTCATGCACCAGACCGGGGTTTTAGCTCAGGCCTTTAAGGCTTATTTTGTGGAGCGTCAACCCCAGGGTCTGGCACGTTTTGGCATAGGCACGAGCAGCCTCGCGGACGGGCCAGCACTATATAATGC
>BFEA01000065.1:3213584-3231328 GCA_003427395.1 Chara braunii
CGACATTGGGATTTGACGACATTTGGGTTCAGACTCAGCATCGGGATTCAGACCTTTGGCGAGGGATTATTTGGGACTGTATCGAAGACTTGGTGTTGACGACATTTCCATCTTCCCCCCTCCCCCTCGTCTAATCTCCCTCTTCTTCGTCTGTGCATGATCAGGGGACTGACACATTCTTCCTGTGTGAGCATCGGCCCCTTCACACCATGAAATGATGATGATGTATGTTTGGTCTGCATGGCATCTTGATTGATCGGATCAGTGGTATTTGAGCCTTCCGCTGTGCTATCTTGTATCTGGCGAGAAAGATCGGTTCTTGGTCTGGTCTGCACCGTGATGGTATGCAACAGTTTGGTATCGGAGCGGATCTTTTTCATCAAGATCCGCCCAATCAAGTAGCCAGCTCACTTGATCTATTGCTTGCTTGCTTGCTTGCTTGCTTGCTTGATTGATTGATTGTGATTGATTGATTGATTGATTGATTGATTGATTGATTGATTGATTGCCAAATCAATTGATTGATTGATTGATTGATTGATTGATTGATTGATTGATTGATTGATTGATTGATTGGTGAATCAAGTAGGGTTTCGTCAAAATCTCTGCAAATCTTTTTTTCTTTCTTTTTTCGTTTTTTTTTTTTTTCTCTCCTTTCGCAACTTCGGATATTAACATTTCGTTTTATCTGGAAATTTCTGATATTGGCATTTCGTTTTCACACAATAAATATCTGAAAAATTCTGATATTAGCATCTCGGGAAATTTCTGATATTGGCAGTTCGTTTTCACGCAATAAATATCCAAAATTTTCTGATATTAGCATTTCGGGAAATTTTTGATATTGGCATTTCGTTTTCATGCAACAAATATCCGAAAATTTCTGATAATAGTATTTTGTTTTATCCGAAAATTTCTGATGCTTGCATTTCGTTCGAAAATTTTTGACAGCAGCATTTCGTTTTCTCTTTGCTATTAGTATCAGAAAAGTTCTGACGTGAGCATCTCGTTTTCTAGGCACGTTAGGGTTATGACGAAGGTTGTCATATTCAGGGAAGCGGGATTTATCCCTTTCTGAAAATCGAATCTCCAACCTATTTTGCAAAAAGTTGGTCTTTGAAAGCCGAACTTTTGCGAAGCCACCAACATTTCGTTGGTAGGCATAATCGGAGGTTGTCATATTCTCGGAAACTGGATTTATTCTCTTGCTGAAAATCGAATCTCTACCCTATCTTCGCACAAAAAAAAAAAAAAAAAAAAAAAAAAACACGCAATTTTTTTTTTTTGAAAGCCGAAATTTTGCCAAGTCTTGCCCAGATCTCACTTATAGCATTGTCCTTACAATGCCTCACTGCTAGTAGATCTGCAAGGAAAATAAGCAACAGCGAGATGACAAATCCAGATTACACCATCACATAAAAAGCCAGATAGTCACACTGTGTCCAGAGAGCAACATTGCACCAATAATACACCAATGGAGGTTCGTGGTACTGAAAACCAATGTCATGGAGAGCTTTCTCTCTCCTTCAGCAACACAAGAGTCTAGTCCCTTCACACTCCTACTTGGCGCTCAGCGCCCAGCCTACTCCTACACAGCTACGATCGACCTAATAATTGACAATGCAACTGTTGACATCAACGGCAACCCGAAGTACTTGAAGGTGTCGCCCATACGCTGGCCATCGCCAATACAAGGTAAGTGCCCTCACATCATCWTCATCATCATCCTTCGCCCTTCCCTGACTTAACACCCACACCTGTCGTCTCTTGCACCCGAAGACCACCCCTGCACCTCACTGTGTATCCAAGTCGAGCTCGCTATTGGAGGCTGGGTATGGCGCTGCCCTCAGTAGCGCCCTGCTCCCACACACGACCGTACGTTGTCGCACTTTTTCCAGTCTGGCCTCTCAGGGCGACTGGAAAGCCAACAGGCTGTCACGCAAGATTTTGTTGTTGGTTGCAATAAATAAAATAAATTAAGTAATGCAAATCCCTTCCTATTGTGTGCGTCCGGCTTCGAGCGAGACCCTTCAATTGCGGTCTTCGTCAGTCCCCGGTCTTAGGAATCTTTTATTTTGATTCGGAACAGGAGAGAATTATGCAAATAATAATCATAAAATTATGGGGTGTTGTGCATGCATCAATTATGTCAATCTGATTTTGAGAACTGCGACAAAACATCCACGAAGGCAATCATCAAGCAAGAATAATGCAGAAAATAAGACTGACTTACTCGAGCAAAAACAGGGGCAATTGAGTGAGGGAAGAATGAGAACTCATAATAATCTCAGAAAGTACATGTAAGCGGGCATGGTCAACACCTCTCAAGAGTCCTCACTCATCCCTCTGGTCAGTCTCTCTCAATCTCTTTTCACCGATCTTCTCTGGTGTCGAGACCCACGCCCACGTACAATTTGAGACTGAGGCTTCGTGACAAAATGCCATTTGTAGCCAACAAGCTCTGAACACGACCATCCGAGGCACATAACACGGTAGTTAACCATGGAGCAAAACTCCTCTCACAATGTAGGCAGCCCGTCCACTGAAAAGACCCCTCGTCTGAGGTAGGGGTACTCGGTGGGCTTAGTCAGCGCCTCAATGTCGATCACCGCCGGAGAAATGTACCTCTTTGCCAAACCGATCACGTCCAGCCAACTCGTACCATCTGTGAGAAGTGAAGGGACTGGAGGCCTAGGATAATCAGTGTAAAGCATCGGCCCAAAGCTGCGAATCAACGTAGTGCTCCCTCTCTCTCTGCTCAAGATATTCAGTGGATGAGATCCAGATTGGATCAAAAAGCTCATGAGTTTCCTTGCCCTTCTTCAGGTAGGGCCTCAGCATTGGCTCATCACTGGAGACAGTGGAGCAGGCCAAAGTGAAGCTCGGGTAACTGCAGAATGTGCCCCGACTCTTGCTACTGGTAATCCCTGTTGCCGAAACATTGCTCAGAACCCCGTCTTCTATTCAACGTGTCTCTTAATCAGACGATCAGGTTCATGACCAACATGAAGTAATCAATCCGATTTCTGATCAGCAACCAATTAATTATCAAGAACCCTCTTTCAGCAACTATTCAGATCAGTTCTCAGTAATCTGTCTCCAGAAAACCATCTTCGGCGATTATCCAAGTCAGTTTCCAACAGTTACTCAATCAACATTCAGCCAGCCTTTGGTCATTATGCAGTCTGCGGCCAGCCAACTACCAACTGTTTGGGCTACTTGAAACTACTGGTTAGAGCTAAGCGGCAAATCTCAACTCCTAGTACTTGATGCTGTTCTGTAAGCAGAGCTCAGCAGTGCTCAATACTCAGTGCTGTTTTCAGTAGGCAGTACTCCATCGGTATCATAACAGTACCCGGATGCATGAACTTTAGTCAACAAAACTGTAGTTGCCCCCAATCATTGAGGAGGCATAGCGTGAAGATTCATTATTTTGGAAGATCTCAAACAATATCAAACCTGAGTTTTATTCCATCATTCAAATATTCAGAAATCAGAAGCCAGTCAGTCTATCATGATTAAACAGCTAATCGGTTCCTTCATCAGTTTGTTTAACCAGCACACGGACAGGCGCTCTGACCGTTGATCCGACCAGTATTCAGTGTTATCCAATCTGGTAATTAATCAACGGTCGCTCAATCAACAATCATTCAGTCAACAATCATTCAACCCCCTAATCAGTATTGAGAGCCAGCATTCAGAAATCAGCAACCAATCAGTTTTTTTTTTCTTCGAACAACAGTCAGTCAGCTGTTGGAAACGGCCCTTCAGGGCAGCAATCTTGGTAGTAGTGGTCAAACGGCAACCAAGCAGTTAGGAAACGGGAATCTGAGAATAGCAATCAAGAACAGCGACAAGAAACAACAATTTGAGACAACCGTCCTAAAACGGCAATTTACCCAATGGACTTCTCATACCTGTATCATCCATGAGTCTTCCGTCTCGGGTTGGGTGAACTGACGTAACGAGGGACCAGTGAGAATATGGACCACAACAACACGGTTAAAGTCTCCTGTTCGATGTATCAAAGCACTGCAGAGACCTGGAGGGAGAGTGCAGTTGAGGAGTACAATCAGCAGACTGTTATGATGATGGAGCGCGTGCTGGTTCTTGTGAGAGATCATACAAGAATCGAATACACATACTACCTGCATGACAAGAATGGCAGGTTATGTGCCACCATAACTTTTGTAGGCACTATTGAGGAGGCAAGGAGAACTGTTAGCAGCCACTAGTGAGCGTTTTGTCTCTGAACAAGTACAACTCACTTATCCGGACAACTAGCTATCATCAGTCAGCAATCAATCTTCAGCAATCAGTTACTAGTGACTAGTTTCTAGCAATCAGTTCTTAGCAATCAGTTTTCTGCAACCGGTTTGGTGACCAGTTCTCCGGGATCGTTGGATCAGCTTGTATTGGCAAGAGTACTCATGAGCACAGTTCAGTCTACTCCGGTCAGCGAGTCAGTGCTGGCCAACCTCAATCAGATCTCATGCAAAGAGGCATTTCATTATCAGTATGTTAGCGCCATTGGTTTCAGACAGGGAGATCTGTCAATCTTCGTTGTCCAGACCAGTACTATTTCGGTCATAAAAATAGGAAACATATTCGATGTAGCTCTCCCCCTGGACTCTCTGGATTGCACTTTCTCTCAATGTCATCTTCTGGCTTTCCATCCACAGAATAGCATCGTCCTCCCAATTGCCTCTGTTTTCCATAACTACTCCACCCTTTACCACTAGGACTTCCTCTTTTTTCATTTCCTCTTACTTTCACGTCCCACTCAAGGAACGAATAGCTCAATACCTCGGCTGTCCCGATTAGACCTGCAGGTAGCCTGCCAGCAGCGAAACTCAAGAAACAGGGACTGACAAGCGAGTCCCAACGCCCTGAGTTGAAAGGTGCAGAAACTGTCCTCAGTCTGGTGGAGGTAGCTAATGAGTATTACTCACATATATATACACATATATATGTATATACTCGTCACTTGACTCTACTAGGCCGCAAGAACATGACTAAGTGCTACGTAGGTAGTGTTGACTGAGTGCTGCGTAGGTAGCCCCTTAAGCCTAGCTTAATGAATCTATAGCGGCTTACTTCCGAGATCTCCCATAACAGGATCAGCATCGACCGCCCAAAATATCTGCGTCCCCCCCCTTTTTTCTTTTCTTCTTTTTCCTTCTTAACTGCTGGTCCGAGACTCATTTGAGATAAGTGCAGCCCTTCGGGCACAAATTGCGGATCAATAGGGGGTGAGAAGTGGTATGCTCACACAGGAAAATACACCTGCTTTTCTGAGCTTTCATGCCTAACCATCAAGACAAAGCATGAATAATGCTAGGCATTAACCCTCGATAAGGTTGTTCTTAGATTTGTTGCAAGAGATGCTAATAACCAGGGGAAGGGTTAATATTAGTCCCTATCAGTCCGACCAAGTTTTAGATCACTCGCTCGTTTACTGAGARCCACTRCCCGTTTACTGRGAAGCGGGTAAGTTCAGAATRARYTGCTCCACATAACTCTCCTYCCCATACAGAGTAAACTCATGGGAAGGGTTTTGTTAATCTCCATCAATTARGTRTTTGGCGAGGAGATAAGCAACCTTCTTCAAGGCRGACTTACRCCYGCACATTGATCATAAGATGAAYGYTTRCTGCAAGCTTGAGCACACCAGATAATCAACAGAAAAAGAAAAACCAATCATACTAATCAACAGCCGAAGAAGCTGCCTCTTTAAGAACTTCTCCGACTGGCGGATCATAAACAAGAACCCGAATCCAGCTCACTCAATCTTATAATGTTGCGAAAAGAATTAACACAAGACCAAAGCACGAAACAGGGGGATGTTGATTTGACACTTCCGTCATCAATTCATCGTTATTAAAGAATAGCTCGTTGTTTTCCTTTTGAAGCTTCCCCTATTCCGATAGCTGCTCCTTTTGAACTCAATCCAGACGAACCACTGTTAGCCACAGAAGAGCTACAATTAGCCAGTTATCAACAACGTTAAACAGGCTAACACTACAGCGTACTTAGCTGTTATGCGATACCCAAGCCTGCCTCCCGGGTCTGTGTTCAGTCGCAAAATTATCCCGTCAAGGGAGAGCCAGGTCACACAGAAATGCAACGGACGTACACGGTCAGCTTTGCACGCTTGGTCCCATCTTCCGTCCAACTCACACTGTTAGATCCGATGTCGGGCATCACCCATGATAAAACGAGTCCATGCTTCGCCTACTTCTCCCTGTTAATGCCGCTCATGCCTCACCCTCTCTCCCTCAATCTTGCTGAGTATTAACGACGAGCTCATCACGCTTAGAATGCGAAGATAGGAAACCGTTGGCACCAGTAGCCCTCTCGGAGGAAAAGACCTCCTTTGCTGTCCCCACTCTCAGCTCATCCCTTCACGAGATTCCTGCGGGTGGTCGTGTGACTGAACTGCAATGGAGACGAGAAAGGAACAACAGACTTCCCGCCTAAAAAGTGCGGAGACATCATTCTTGTCGCTTTGACGAGAATAAAGTGAGACGTCAACCATATTGCACACTTTAGCCTCTCTCCTCTCCGTCGCTCGTTCACACGTGTGTATTCCCTCCACACGCCCTTTTTCTCCTGACTAAGCCACACCATAAGAGGCTTACTGCAATTGAACAAACACTGGACACCGCGATTGAGCGCAGTGATCGCGGTTGACGTCAACCATATCTTGCAAAATGGCTCACCCTGCTCGCACTCTTCCTACTCGTGCGTCCTCCAGGATGAAGTTCTCTCTTTAGCTTTTCCACACACAGCCCCTTCTCTGTGTTGCTCCGCCCCCTTTTCAAGTGTAGCCAACCACCGTATAGCCGCCTTGCCCTTCTTTGACCACTCCAACGCTGGATGGAACGGGGTCCCGAGTCGCACGCCACGCGTCGACTGCAAAGTGGCCGTCTCCGAGTGCACAACCACCTTCACCTTCGTTCAAGCTCAGCTCGTCATTGCCCGACTCTCTCTGATACTTCTCACACTCTTCCCGTCAGAGGGCAACTAAGAAAGGCGACGGTAGCGCATGCTACGGAGAGCGACTATGACGACATCCCTTGTGGGCGGCGTGAGAGAGCGATCTGACTGGCGCGTGAATGGTCATGGGAGTCGACAGTGCTGGGTCCGCTCACGAACTGCGCGCGAAAGCTAGTTCCAAAAAAAAGTTGACGTCAGTCGTGCTCTGCAAGCTCGTCTCGTTTCCCGCTGACACACACACTTGTTGATTGCCCTCCTCTTTCAGGGCTCGTCACCTGTCGCGCTTGTCGCCCTTTCCCCCTTTTTCTCACACCCGTTTCTTACCCTTACTCTGTTTCCCTCCGGTCCCGCGGCCTCCAGTCCCGCGGCTCCTGGGAGTCAGCTGTCGTGAGCTGGCCTCGGGTCCCTTCTCCACTGGTTCCGCGGCTCGGTGGTGCCTTTGGATCTCCTCGGGTCTGTTCCAGGACCTGAGATCCGTCTTACAGTCAGCCTCGCTCATTTCACTCTCCCCGCCTGAGTCTCTCTCGTTAGGCTGCTCCTCCCTTGTCTCGGTCCCAGTTGATGATTCGGTCTCGTGATAGATGACCGTCACTCTCAAGCCCACGGTCACCCCATCTCGTCTGCATCTCCGCTCCGCCCTGTCGCGCGCTTCGGAAATGGCAGCCTGCAGCCTCTGGTCACCTCGCATCTCCTCCTCTCTCCCCCCTTCAATGCAGACTTTCAGCCGGACTACCTCTCCCCAATCATAGTTCAGGGCCATCGTAATCTGAGGGCCTTCCCCCGACACTGGAACCCAGCACACTGTATGCCGCCAACACCCCGGCCTATAGCCGTGTACTGCCATTGCCACTCAGGATAGCCGAGAACTTAATCTCCAGGCGCTCGCAGAGAGATAGCGCCTTACAGGCCCCGAAGATCCGCCCTCTCTCTTGCCTCAAGCCCGCAGCGCTAGTGCAAAGGAAACACTCTGCGACAGAAAGTACTCTGCAACTAGTGTGTGTACCGCTAAACTCTCCTCCCCCTTTTCTTTTTATAGGCCGTAACTCTGAGTACTAAAGGAAGAGACCAGCTCTAGTCCTTTCAGAATTTTTCCTTCATATTAGCAGTTTTAATATTTCCAAAATGGAAAACAAGGCAAAACTTAATAATTCAAAAACGAAGATTCAACGGTCGAAGTACGGTCCGAAACCACTATGCCGCTGCAGAGTCACTAATCATTACGACGGAACGGCGACCCAATCCGGTATCCCATAGTGAAATACCGACGGCGCACCTCTCTCCTCAAAAATAGACCGCCGACATACTTCTACCGGGTGCCCATGTCCGATGGTAAGGAGGAGGCCTATGACCCTCCATTCGGGGTGATAAGTCTCCTACAGATGCGGCCGCGGGTTGCCCCTCTTTTGGGGTCCTCCCGCGCGACGCCCAGCCAGGCAAGCCCAGCACAAGCAGCTCATGAGGGGTCACTCCAATCTAGGCCGTAGGCAGTATTCGTAACTCATGCGAAGCGAACCGTCAACTCCCCGCGATATGACAGACCGAAAGAAAACCCATGCCTGACGCTCGCATGAAAAGAGAACCAAGTAATAATACCAATATTAACAATAATAATAATAATAGTAATAATAATAATAATCATAGAAAGGGAAAGGGTGGCGTTCTCAGAATCTCTTCACGCTGCAACCTCTCCCGAATAGCGTCCCAAGTTCGCGCACAAATTTAAAACCCGATTTTCGGTCTTTTTCCCTTCCTTCTTTCTTCTTCATATTTTTTCCCTTCTTTCCTTCTTTTTATTACCTCCCCGTTTCTCAGTCATTACTGTATCTACCCCTAAACTCAGCTTCTAGGGCCCAATGCGCAGTCGGAACATACACACAGGCTACCTTTTCCCCTTCCCTACACTTGGTCCGAATCACGACCATTAGGGCCAGACGGTCCTTTTCGACCCCAAGCAGGGCCAGGTTGAACTGACAGCGACCACGACTTGGAAACAGGACCGCTGGCCTCCCCCGCGAAGTGACAGGACCCCAACAAGGAAAAGGAATCTGCGTCTGAAAATCAGCGAACTAATAGTGATAAAATAATAGTAACAATAAAAATCAAGAGAAAAAGGGAAAACTCAAACGATACAGTAGACAACCGTCGCTGAATCTCTCTGAACTAAAGCAACAGTCCTGATCCACGTGCTGATCAGGTTTTCCACTTTCTTTTCTTTGCTTTTTATATTTTTGTTTTCCCCCTTTTATTCTCTTTCGTTCAGCTTTTTCTTCCCGACAGCAGTCGTTTCCACGCACCTAACCCATAATTTGGCTAGAAGGAGCTCGGCGCGCAGTAGAAAAGCTGCGCCAGTCCCTTTACCTTCGTGTCCCAGGGCGAGCCCGACGGCTACCACGGCCACAGGCCGGTTGTGCTCTGCTGTACAGCAGGGCGCCGAGCCTGCGTGGACAAATGGAAAGCCCTGTGGCGCACCTTTTGTTGAGGCAAGCACCGAACAGGGTTGGTCCACGTCATGGTACAGCCCGGGTACCAGGGAATTTTTAATTTCGGAACATGCCCGTAGGCACCACATAGGTCACGACACCGAGACAAAGGGCAACATCAGGTAGGGACCTGGTATACAGAGGAGGGCCGGGACACCGCGTCCTCTGACAACGTGCGCAACCTCTTGCTCCAATGCCGGTAGCCAGCCCGCGAGCAATCACTCCAGCAGCGCTGCCGCCAGCCAGCAAGTGACCGAATGAGGCTGCCAGTGGAGAGCTCTTTCCTTTATGGAAAGAGCTGGCCTGCTTGCCCTGCCTGGCTGCCCTGGCCTGGGCCCAGAAGCTTCCGAAGGGCCCAGGAGGCTGCCTGTGTACAGCAGCTACTGGGCTGCTGGGCCTCGTTCGGTTGGGCGCTCAACTGTCTCTGTATAAGGCTGCGATTCACGCCCAGGGCCTGCATTCTTTGGAAAAGCCCAGAGGGCCGTGGAAATGTCTTTGTGGCCCGGCCTGAGTTTCTCTCAACCAACTGGCGCGTCGCAACTGCCTGGACCCCAAATATGAAATTGACTTTTGCGATATGTCAGGCCCGCCTTCACTTAGGGCGGGCAATACTACAAACAGGGCCCCTTAGGCCTACCGAGGACCTTGATCCTCGCATTCCCTCCTCCTTTACTTCGTTAGTCCTCTGAGAAGTCTCTTACTCTGCAGGCATCTTTCCTTTTCGTTCTCGTTCATAGCCTACAATCACTTGAGGTGCTGTTCTCATGAGTTCCTCTCGTGTGAACCAACGATCTTCATTGGGATCGAGGTGATGTCTGAAGCTCACACGATACTGCCTTCTCGGTTTAGGAGGGCGCCCTCTGCCTGATGGTCGAGGAACAGGCATCATTCGATGCTCCACAATCTGATCGATGTCCACCTCGCCGTCCATGGTTGGGGGCAGCATTGATCTTCTTGAAGGAAACTGCTCCGTAGCAGCGAAAGGTGCCAACTTGGAAGCATGGAACACAGGGTAAGTGCGTAGGTGTGTAGGAATACGGATCATGTATGAAGGCCCATCTGGTTGATCCCTTACAATGTCCAAGATCTCCCAGGGCCCAAAATACTGTGGCATCAATTTTCTGGATATTTCCATCTCTTGACCTAGTTCAGATGACTTTACGCAAACTCTATCACCTACCTGAAAGTTAGAGGGCCGTCTATGCTTATTTGCAGATGCGATCATAGCATCCTGAGGCTTCCTAATATGTTCAACGGCCTGCTGCAGCATCTGTTCATATTTGACAGCAAAATCTATGTTGCTAGGTGCTGCAGTGGGTTGTCTTTCTGGTAGCAAAAAGTCAAGTGCAGTTTTGGGCTTCCAACCAAGATGTAACTGGTTGGGAGTCATACCGGTAGCACTATGCACAGCGTTGTTGTACAGGCTGGCGACGAGCGGTAACTTCTCGTCCCAGTCATCCTGACCTGGATTAATATAATGTCTAAGCAGGTGTTGTACTACTCGGTTCATCTGTTCTGCCTGGCCATTTGACTCAGGGTGATTCCCTGAGGTCATTTGGAGTTTTGTGCCCATCTGTTCAGCGGTTGACTGCCACAGTTCACTTGTGAATCTCACATCCCTATCACTAACGATAGATGTAGGCAAACCGAAATCACGTACCCAATTATCCATAAACAGTTTGATGACGTGGCCAGTTTTAGCACTTTCAGGCATAGCGATTAGTCYRGCATAYTTAGAAAAACGATCCACTATAACGAAGATGTGTCTCTTTCCAGACCTGCTGGTCACAAGGGTGTCCATAAAATCCATAGACACACTCTGACCTGGTCCTTCAGGAATCGGCAAGGGCTTGATTAGCCCAAGCGGTGCCTGGGTTCTTGGTTTGTCCCTTTGACAAACCTGGCAGGTTTTTGCATCTAACATCGTAGAGGGCCACCGGAATCTCTGTACTAAGTTCGCTGATGTCTTCTTGTATCCAAAATGACCAGTTGCATCATGGCATTCTCCTAAAAATAAAGTACGCAAAGACTCAGTACTGGGAACACACAGTCTTTTATTCCCTGCCTTTTCAAGAAACAACAAGCCGTCTACCATCGTAAATCCGCCCAAAGTCTTTTTATCCTTTGCCTTGAATCTACGGATGATCTCAGACATAACTGGATCTTGCTGATAGGCGTCCACCAATGATCGAGTCAAATCGCTAGATATGCCAAACTCAGTCACTAGTGCGCCCAGATAATCCGCCTGGCGAGATAACGCATCCGCCACTTTGTTGCACTCTCCCTTGATTGGATCAAGTTGATAGTCATACATGTCTATCACTTGTATCCCGCGCTTGAGTGCGTCAGAGAGTACTTCCTGAGTCTTGATCCAGCGCAAGGTCTCATGGTCAGATCTCACATAGAAGAATCTGCCAAGGAGATAGTGTCTCGAATGTACCAGCGCTTTGTACAGGGCATAGAGCTCACGCTCATAAGTGGACTTAGCTAGTTTCTGAGATGACATATTTTTGCTCATGTACTCGATAGGTCTTAACTTGGGCCCCTCCTTTTGCGCAAGGACCGCGCCTATGCCATATTGGTTGGCGTCTGTGGTCACGACAAACGGCTTATCAGGATCAGGAAGTTTACGAACCTCATAGTGTGTCAGGGCGTACTTCAGTTTCCTAAAGGCCGCCTCACACTCTTCAGTCCACTCCCAAGGGGTGTCCAGTCGAGTTAGATCTGTCAATGGGAAAGCTATAGTACTATAGTTCTTCACAAACGGACAATAGTAGCCCGTCATCCCCAAAAACGATCTGACCTCAGTAACAGTCTGAGGTCTGGGCCAGTCACGTATGCTGACCACTTTGGCATCATCCGGCCTCAATCCATCAGCTGAGATTTCATGACCCAGGTACAAGATCTTGGTGCGACCAAACTCACATTTCTCCAAGTTAACCTTGTACTGGTGCTGTCTTAGGAGACCTAGCACTTTTTTCAAGTTCTCAACGTGCTCCTCTACAGTCCTACTAAAGATGAGAATATCGTCGAGGTACACGACGATAAACTTGTCTAAGTAGTCATGAAAAATCATRTTCATCGCGTGCTGGAACGTACCAGGTGCATTGCATAGTCCAAAGGGCATCACCACAAACTCGTATAGACCGTACCTGGTCTGAAATGCGGTTTTGTGCTGATCCTCAGGCCTAATGGCAATTTGATGGTATCCGGACTTCAGATCTATCTTGGTGAAGTACCAGCATCCCTACACTCTATCCAAAAGGTCGTCAATGTGGGTTAGGGGCTCCGCGTTCTTAACGGTGATGGCATTGAGGCCCCTATAGTCAATGCACATCCTCAAGGTACCTCCCTTCTTCGGTACGAATAGGACTGGAGCGCCGTAAGGGGAGGTACTAGGCCGAATCCATCCCTTCTCTGTGAGCTCCTTGAGCTGGCGGCGAAGCTCATCTAACTCCGCAGGAGACATCCTATAGATTCGTCCTCTAGGCACCTTGGTACCTGGGACAACCTCTATTGCATGGACAACCTCCCTTTCCACCACGCCTGTGGGCTCCTCAAAAAGGTCTGAATATTGTGCGACTACTGATTCTATCTCTGGGGGTGTTTGAACGACCTCCCCTTTCTCAGAGACAAATACTAGATACATGCCCTCCTCGCGATTCTGCTTATAATAGTTATAGAAGGATGATGCACACATGCACCCGTAGTTTTCTATTAGACTGCTAGCTTTGAACTTTTGCAATCTAACAGATCTACTGTTGGGCAATTTGTGAATCAATACCTTTCTATCCCAGTCAAACTGCGGTTGCACGACCTCGAGGAAGTACATACCTAGGAGCATATCAAAGGGCAGTTCGTCGCTAACTAGGAAGGAGATTTTATGACTCACTTCCCCTCCTCCATAGGAGAAGGTACAGACTATGTCCTTGACATCGTCTTTTACCAACATTTGGTGCTTGTTGGCCAGCGTAGAAGCTACAGTTCTGCTAAGCCGCTGCACTTGGTCCCCTAAGCGCAATCTATCCACACAAGCACGACTGATGAAATTTCGCGTAGAGCCTATGTCTGCGAAGGCGCCCACTTTTCGGCCACCTACATCAACTTCTACCACGAAATGTTCACCCTTTGGACCTTTACTGATCATTGCCCAAGAGTCCCAGGGGTCCTTCCCTGACCACTCAGTCTCTTAACTCCTTTAGGGCCTCAGACACATCTCTCGAACAGAGCGTCGGTGGGTCCGAATGTGTCTGTGGGGCGATACGTGGGTCTCTAGCCTTGGCCAACGCCTGAAGTGGGGAAGGCAACGTTACCACTTCAGCGCGAGTAAGAGTGGCTAGAACTCCTACTGGCCCGGGGTGTTTCCTTGTGAAGTGCTCGCAGAAGCACCGCCAGAGTTCGAAGAAAGTCCCACCACCGTTGGTGAGGCTACCCTCGTTAAGACTTTCTTGCCTCGGCACGTTCGAGACGTGTGGCCATAGTTGCCACAGTTCATGCATGTGCCCCTAGCAACTCGGTCCCTTCACACCTCATACTCTAAACCAAGTTTTACCCATGCGGGTGTTCCTTGGTCGCCCTGACCCGTGGACCGTACTACCTTCTTCTCCCCGGTCCCCCTAGCCTTTTCCTTGATGGGTGCCACGACTCCCCCATCCGAAGTCTCACTAGCCCCATCTTGCTCTGTCACCTCCCCAAGGTCTGGGAAATCGTCAACTCCGTCGTTTGACCATCATGGTCAACGAACATCAACTGACCCTTCTTCTTCCAGTGTTGGGGAAGTCTCTTCCTACCATCATGAGATGCCAGATGCGCGGATCCTAGCTTTGTCTCTATGTCCAGAGCTTTTTTACTAAAAGTAGCGAAGCTGTGCTGTTCGACATAGGCTTCATCAACCAGCTTGGTCCTTACCTCAGCAGGTAGGCACCTTAGGTAATCCGTCAGGAGAACCTGCTGGTCAAAACGCACACCAGGTACCACGAGTAAATGTTCTACGGTGTTCGTCAGCTCTCTAACATTCTTGAATCTGCGGGAACAAAGATTGTTGATAGCATCGGTGGCCTTCTGAGCCCCTTGCGGGTCATGCCACCTGTTATACACGGACCGTACGAACTCCTCCAATGACTGGGCCTGTGCCCAGGCATCGAAGTTTTGACCGTAGCCCTGCGGCTGCACTAAGCCATTCAACCAGCGAGTTGCTGACCCTTCTAAAAAGGAGGCAGCCACTACAACTTTCTGCTTTGGCCTGGTGAGCTTGTGCCTCACATAAGTAGGCACAGTCCTCACCCAAGTGTCTAAGTCCTCATCCTTCTTCCTATCACCAGAGAAGGGCTTGGGACTCATCAAAGGTATCTTAGGCATCCACTGCATAGGCTGCATGGGCCCAGGGGCTTGCTGCAACGGCTGCATAGCCACTGAAACAGGCTGTTGCACACTAACCTACGCCTGGCTTGACAGTGGGACTGTAGTAACCACTGTCGTAGATGGTACGACCGAGACTCTATGAACCGGACCACTAGTTGCTACTAAACCACCTGGAGGGGGTATGCCAGACATAGGAGAGAAAGTCGGCCATGTGTGTTGCGGCATCGATGAAGGACCCGCACCTGCAGGGGGAACTACAGCAAACTGTGGCTGCCTCATCATTGTACGAGGATCCCGAAGTTCAGCCAGGATTTGTTTCTGGCCTGCAACCAATTCGGCCAGCAATTCCTGCTGGACATTTTGCGCTTCTGCCACCGATAGTAAAGCATTACGCAGCACACGGACAACAGGGTCTAATGCCGCCTCATCTAGTCCTTCCAGCCTGCCTAACTCCTCTCTTCTACTACCTAGTCTAGCTTTTCTCAGGATTGCTTTCCTTCTTCTCTCTGCTGCCTCGTCCAATTGCCGTTGTAGCTCATCCTGAAGTTCTTCTGCTTGCCGGATTTCTAAATCCTCCAGCATGAGTTGAGTCTGCTGGCTGACTCGCAAGCTAGCAATCTGACTAATTAACCCCTGAGAACCACTCTGACTGACTCCTGGCGAAGTGGACTGTGTAGAGGTTTGCGACATAGATGAGGTAGCCATGGTTGCACCGGTGCTAGTTGAAACTCTAGTCCTGGCACTATCCTCAGCTGCCCTCGCTCTTCTTGCTGCTGCTCTCTCTCTAGCCTCTCTCTGCAATCTTCTCTCGTCTCCTGGACCTAACTCCAAGAATGTCAAGGGTCGACTACGGGCAGTCCCACTAGTAGTCCTACGGTTGTCCACTAACAACTCCTCCTCACTAGTGCTTGCATCACTCATGAGCCACAGTGTGTGTGATCTAAACTAGAATCCACACTGAATCCTACCTTAGCCAGACACACAACCGATTATGAAACACAACTAATTTCGGTCGGATGGAACAGAAACAGTTAGGTGATATAGTAACAACTAATGTCAGATCCTACATGAAATATCATATCTTATTTTAGATTATCCTAGAACAGATTGCTATACAACAAAGATCTAATTTGTCTGTAGCCGTCTGTCAGTTGTTAGTCAAGTCTGTAACAACTAGATAATCAAAATAAAAATAACATCTCCTGTTGGAGATGTATGCTTGATGGCAGATTGTCTGTTGATTGCCACTGCGAGCAGTTACCGGAATCCCCCCTCCCCCTGTATCCTTCTTGAGTGGTCACTTTGTGTCAACGTCCTGAGCATCTGGTTGAGCAGCGTGTCTGAAGGTGTGCAATCCGGCCCACCCCTGTGCCCCAAGTCAACGCCGAACCTGTCAGCCCCTGCACTTTATTTACCCTCGCATGCAACGAGCCTTACACCCGGTTGATCTGGCTGATCAGGAGGGATTTAAGGAGAGTCCCCATCTCCTCAGGAATTATTCAACGTCGCAGACAGGACAACGATCACAACCAGATTCAATTCTGAGTCCCCAGCCAGAAATGTTTAAAGACGGTCTGGTAAGCGTCTGTCAAAGGGCTGGCATGCCCTGCATGACCTCTATTGCGCAAGCAGCAGAACCAAGGACTTGCGGCAAAGCATGCGTGTACTAGTCCCAGCGGGTTGGCATGGTGACCGTGACCCGAGTGCTTCGTCCAGGGCACTTCAGAGGCTTCGCCCGTCTCCCACCAGCTTGCTGCCCAGGAAGAATGTCGACTCTCAAGGTTGAGCGCTCGCGACACCTCACATCGAGAGGACTCTCAAGACAGAACTCACTTCCTCACGGTAAGTAGTAACAAAGAGGGTAGATAAGGAAGAGAGCAACGTACCTCATAAATGCTGCCCCCAACCATAGATTTCTCACCGACAACCTGATGTGCAATTATGATGACTTGTCTTTGCCTTGGCACAACCAACAGCAGAATGCGGTTCCACCTCGGCTTAATATGCCACATCAGCGAGCTCTCATCATCCAGCATACACCCCGTATGTCACCATATAGCTCCCTGGCGCGCCCACACTACCCTGGGCCGCCTAATGTTCAACGCCAATGCCTTATCACTGCCCCACACCTCATGCGAAGCACCAATAGCTATTGCGAAGAACCAATGAAGCGCAATATGAACCAGCTCTGATACCAAATTGCAAGGAAAATAAGCAACAGCGAGATGACAGATCCAGATTACACCATCACATAAAAAGCCAGATAGTCACACTGTGTCCAGAGAGCAGCATTGCACCAATAATACACCAATGGAGGTTCGTAGTACTGAAAACCAATGTCATGGAGAGCTTTCTCTCTCCTTCAGCAACACAAGAGTCCAGTCCCTTCACACTCCTACTTGGCGCTCAGCGCCCAGCCTACTCCTACACAGCTATGATCAGCCTAATAATTGACAATGCAACTGTTGACATCAGCGGCAACCCGAAGTACTTGAAGATGTTGCCCATATGCTGACCATCGCCAATACAAGGTAAGTGCCCTCACATCATCATCATCATCATCCTTCGCCCTTCCCTGACTTAACACCCACACCTGTCTCTTGCACCCGAAGACCACCCCTGCGCCTCACTGTGTATCCAAGCCGAGCCCGCTATGGAGGCTGGCTATGGCGCTGCCCTCAGCAGCGCCCTGCTCCCACACACGACCGCACGTGCGCAGCCTCTTGCTCCAATGCCGGTAGCCAGCCCGCGAGCAATCGCTCCAGCAGCGCTGCCGCCAGCCAGCAAGTGACCGAATGAGGCTGCCAGCGGAGAGCTCTTTCCTTTATGGAAAGAGCTGGCCTGCTTGCCCTGCCTGGCTGCCCTGGCCTGGGCCCAGAAGCTTCCGGAAGGCCCCAGGAGGCT
>BFEA01000065.1:3243943-3259872 GCA_003427395.1 Chara braunii
CCGGGGACAACCGATGACTCGGCCCACTTGGCCTTGTCGGTCCCTGATAGCAACCCAGTCTAAATCTTGCAAAGATGGGCCTTTGCGGAGGATTTGCCACCAGGCTAGAGGGATCATTTCTATTAGTTTCTCCAGGGCTTCATATGGTCGGTGGCAATATCGTAGCCTCTAGCGGAGTTGGTCGGGCCCAATCCAATCCTTTTTGTCCATGTCCCATATATCTTGTACCCTTGTTATCCCTTTCCTGATCCAGCTCTACCCGGGGGAGTCGGTACAAAGGAGCATGCGGCCCATCGAGTCTACCACCCGCCTGTTCCCAAAGAGGGGTTGGCGCGCCACCTCCTCCCATCTTTCTGGTTCTGTTTTGTCGGGGGGGGGTAGGCTCCTCCATGTCTTGAGCAGAGAGGGCCAAAAGGGGTCGTATCGCAAATCTGCTCTGGCTGCTTGCTTGGGGCAGTCGGGGCGGGGATCCCTGTGCTGCTCCCTTGTTCGAGGGATAGGCCATTCTCTGTTTTCCAACCACATCAGTGGGTCAGTCCCCTCTGGTACTTGCGGTGCCAATCGTGAAATTTGTTCCAAGGCCAGCCCTCTCCAGGGGACCTCTGGGTTGAAGAGGAGGCGCTTGAGCCATTGCAGGGCAAGTGCTTTGGTTTGCAACAGGGGGTCGATGATACCCAACCCACCCCGGGTTTTGGGTTGGGTTATGGAGTGCCAAGCAACCCGATGCAACACGTTTTGTCGTTCGTGGTCACCTCGCCATAAGAAGGCGACAATCTGTCGTCGCAGCGGGTGCAAGGCGTTTTTGTCCAGGGCGCAAATGGGCGATTTATACCACATTGACGCCAGAACCACATTGTTGATGATCAAAGCTCGGCCAAACAGCGAGGTGTGCTTGTCCCTCCAGAGAGCCATTTTGGCTAAGGGGGGCGAGGAGATCCAGTCGTTGTATGTCGTTGGTCTACCTTCCGCTGTCATAGAGATGCCCAACACCCTAATGGGAGCGTCATTGGGGAGCCAGTTGATACTGGGATGTTCGGGGGGTCTCACTCCTTGGTGGTGTATCCACCAGCCCTGGGTTTTATTTCCCCAATTCACTCTCATATCCGACAATGTACAGAAGCGGTCCATCATATGTTGCACCTCTACCATTGCATCTTTGGAGGCATCCACCATCAGCGTCAGATCGTCAGCAAACAGGGAGCACACCGGAATGGCCTCTCTAGGTATTGCCGCCACCTGGATTCTTTTGAGATCTTTGTGGGATCTCAAGTTGGCGGCCAACGCCTCCATGACGATGACGAACAGGTAGGGTGCTATGAGGTCACCTTGTCTCACCGACCTCTGCAGGCTGATGGGGGGCGCCAGGTTGCCATTTACCGTTCCCATGGAGGATCTCGATCCAGCGTCGAAAATTTTCCCCAAAGTTTAGTTTGTGCAGGCATTTGTCCAGAAAGACCCAGTCCACATGGTCATATGCTTTCTCAAAGTCAATGAAGATGATCGCAGCATTGTTTCTGGATTGTCGTGATAGCTTGATCACCTCGTTGACCAGGAGGATGTTGTCCTGGATGTCCCTGCCTTGGATGAAGCCGGTTTGATCCGGGTGAATAATGTCTCGCATGACTGATGTCATGCGGTTAGCTAGGGCTTTTGCAAGTAGCTTGTAGACCACGGTGAGGAGGGTGATGGGTCTGTAATTTCTGATATTGGTCCTCGCCCCTTTTTTGTAGAGGAGGGTCAGTACTCCTTGCCCCACTATTTCGCCTATCTGTCCGGTATCCCAGACCGCGTGGTAGAAATCCATGAGGTCCTGTGAGAGGTCGGGCCACATGGTTTCCCAAAATTCTTTGGGAAGGCCATCCAGGCCCGGGTTTTTTTCTTCGTCCATTTGCTTGAGCGCCTCCCAGATCTCTTCCTGTGATATGGGTGTGTCTAAGGTCTTCCTCTGTTGGTCGGTGAGGGTTTTCGTAAGTGGGCATAGAAATGCTTCAATCTCCTCCGCGTGTTTCCCTGCCTCTTGATTCCGACATTCCAAGGTGAACAGTTCTTGGTAAAAGTCTCTTGCTATTTTCGTGCATGCTGCCGTAGATGTATGGAGCGGTCCCAGGTGACCTTTCGGGTCTTCGAAGGCCTCGATTATCGATCTCCCTATTCTGGCCTTGGCCATTGCGAAAAATCTGGCATCCATAGTTCCCTCCGTATTGTACTTGGAGAGTTTGCCCCGGATCCTGGCTCCTTGCCACCTGTGTTCCATATAGCCCATGAGTCGGCCTTCTAGGGTCTGGATAGTCTCTGCTAGCTCATTTTGCTGTTCGAGGGTTTGTGGCTCGTCTTCCGATGATTGCAGTTGCTGTAGTTGGTGCTGAAGATTAAGCTCCTCCGCATGGCGGCAGGCTGCGAGTAGCTTTGAGTATTCGTTGCACTTGCGGCCTAAGAAAGCTAGGCCGTTGTTGAACCATAATATGTCGTCGCCGATTTGGCTCCTTTGTGTTCTCCAAAAGAACCATACATCCTTGAGATAGCATGTAAATCTATCGTAAGATAAGAGAGATGTGTTGAGCTGATAGAAGCCCCTGCCTTGATCGGGCTTCTTTCTAAAGGAAAAAACTGCCATACACATGGCATGATCCAGGCCTGGGTGGGGGCTTCTGGGGAAGATCTCTGCTGCCTGCAGGCCCCCTTGCAGGTCCTCGGATGATAGGATGAGGTCGATACGTGATTTCGATGCACTCACCGTCGCACTTTTCCGATAACATGTAAAGCGGCGTGCCGTTGGGTGGCTCCGCCGGAAGGTATCAAAAAGATTGAGGGATTGAGAGAGGTCGGTGATCATGCTCTCGTCTTGTTCTATATAGACTAGGCAGGGGGACGAGGTCTTCCATCTATCTTTCCACCTATCCGGTGCCGCGTTAAAGTCCCCTACCACGATTGTGGGGATGCCCACTGGTAGTTTATCCTTCAAAGACTCTAGGAAGATCCGTCTCTCCGATGGGTCATTGGGGGCGTATATGTTCAAAATAGTGACAACTTCCAGTTCCAGCATAGCCAAAAGGTAAACCCGTCTGCCTTCGTTTTGGTCGGCTGCCCAGTTAAGCATCTCTACTTTGGATCCCGGGGGGATCCAGATAGCGGCTCCGCAGCTGCCCGGGTGCGGAGCGTGGGCCCGGAAGGCCTGGTGAGGCCAGATTTCCTTGTGTGTATGGTTGTGGTTCGGGGAGTCCATCAGATGAGTTTCCTAGACGCATATCACGTCTGGCCATGTCTTCCCTTCCACGCCTCTTAATTGATCTATTATGGCCTGTCTTTTGGAGGCTTTGGCTGAAGCAAGGCCGTTCACGTTGAGTGAGCGTAGGTCAAGATCTGCTTGCCGTTTGTAGAGATTCCAGACCTTGTCCCTGCCGTAGAGTGCGTCTACCACATTCATCTTTAGTTTCTCGAAAGACTGAGCCGGGCGTGGACCGTGTGCGTCCCCGTTTTTTTTAATTTTATTTTAGTGGCAGCCACTTCACCGAGTCCAAGACACCGCCTCTCTGCAGTACGTGCATCCTGAGTATACTGACCAGGAAGGACTCTATCTCAGTTGCGGACCAAAGGTCGCCACCTTATCGAACCAGCGCAGGTTTTCCTTGTCCGGTTGGTCGTACTGCAGGTAGATGTCCCTGGTTCCGAGTCTGTCCCGCCCGTGGGAGATTACCAGGGCCGAGGTGGCGCCGTCCGGGAGAAGGCCCTGAGTCAGTCATGATATGTCCTGTTTTTGCAGGGTTAGATTGTCCGCCCAGGACGTCAAAGAGAGAAAAAAGGTTGAGCGTCCCTGAAGGGACACCTCGCCATATACTGCGTTGGGTGGTGCTGACAACCCCACCTCCCATTCTCCGTGTGATTGTCTGACCGGAAGGAGCGTGATACCCTTGTTGGAGGGCGGGGATGGGGGGGCCCTTTCTAGCAGGTGGCGTATTTTCTGTCTCCTGCTGGTGAGGGCCGTCTCCAGGGGCTCCGGGGGGGGGGGGGGGGGGGGGGGGGGGGGGGGGGGGGGGGGGGGGGGGGGGGGGGGGGGGGGGGGGGGGGGGGGGGGGGGGGGGGGGGGGGGGGTGCTGGACGCGGTGCAGCTGTGGGGGGCTTCCAGGCCGGCAATGCCAGGCACAGGCCTCCGTCCTGCTCTGTGGGCACGGGAAGAGGAGGTCGCTTCCGGGTCTGACCGGCGTCCCCATCGTCCCATCCCTCCCGCTGGTGTTTCTGTGGGTCTGTTTGCTGCTGAGCCGTTGGTGGCCCGGGCTGGCTCGTTTGTTCCTTAGGGGCCAGGGGGCTGTCTGTCTGCCCATGTGGTGCTGTGTGGTCCCGCTCTCTTAGCAGTGCGCCCACTATTTCCTCACGGGTCGTGTCAAGAGGGGTTGCCTTCGGAGTGTCGAACTGGTCCGCCCTGTCTCTAGTTGTTATGTGGCCCTGGTCGTCTGCTTGGGGGCCCTGTTGCATTTCGTTTTCAGCCGTGCCCCTCTGGGTGACATTGTCTGTGCAGTTGTCTGTTCCTTCCACCCTGTCGCCAGTGTTTGCGTGGCCCTGTACCTCCTCCTCTGCGTTGTTATGCTGTTGCATTTCGTTTTGGCTCGTGTCACCCCTCTGGGTGACATTGTCTGTGCAGTTGTCTGTTCCTTCCACCCTGTCGCCAGTGTTTGCGTGGCCCTGTACCTCCGCCTCTGCGTTGTTATGTTGTTGTGTTTCGTTTTGGCCCGCGTCACCCTGGGTGCCATTGCTTGCAAGGCCATCCTCTCCCTCCGAGGCATGTTCAGAGGTGGGGGGGGGGTTGAACCTGGCGAGCACAATACGTAATAGTTTGTGACAGATTTGCGGCCAGCTCGATCCTTTCGGTAGGCCTTGAGTCAGAGCTGTATGAAGGCTTGGGCTGGTCTCCAACAGGGGTATCAGATCTCTGTAAACTGTGTCCCAGGCTTCCTCGTTCCTGTCCCGGAACTTCAGGCGGAGGTTTTTCAGCAGCCACTCCGCTACGTCCTGTAGAGCCATCCCTTGTTCGTTGCTGCTTTCCTGTGTGTCGGGCTGTGTTGCTGTTCGTGGTGATTGTTCTGTCGAGGGTGTGCCTTCCTCCTGGACTTCGGTCATCTCCACCTCGGGCGGTGGGGGTGCGCCTGGGATGATTTCTATTTCCATTGGTTCGGGACCAAAGGCATCCTCGAACAAGTCTTGGGGTTTCTGTATTTCATCATCACGCGGCTCAGACCCTTTTTGAGCTGGTTGTGCCACCCGTCTCGCATCTGCCCCGGGAGATAGAGACTCGGGTTGGGGGGTTTTCCTGTGCCCGTCGTTCTTCTTTGCCTCCTCTGGTGTCTTCTCTATGGGTAAGTACCGCTTAGCTACGGGGCCCCAGTTTCGTCTCTCTCGGGGTTCGGGTTGCTTTGGGGCTTGCTTCTCTTCGCTTTGTGGGCCGGGCGGCTTGGGGTTCTGTCGTCCTGGTTTTGTGGTCTTCTCGGGTCTACGGCCCTTCTCCTGCCGGGGAGGGGGGGTCCAGTCATTTGGGGGCCTGGTGGCCCAACATGGGGTCCCTCGTCCTTCCCAGGACCAGCCTTTTACCTTTCCCGTAGGGTCCCAGTCTTCCAGGAACACCCATCCTTCGTGGCTTTGGTCCACCGTGTACCAGCGATTGGGTCGGCGCGGGTCTTGACGGAGCCGGCCTGTTGGCAGACACCTGTTGTTGGGGTGGTGAGGACAGGCTGATTCTGTGCTGAGGTGGCCGTATGCCCGGCATTTGAAACACCACGGGCGGAACTTGTGGGCTGTGTGGATCTGATAGACTCTCCCTTCCATTCTGTAGGGAACGATGTCGTCGATCGAGAAGGCTTGGTCTTTGGGCAAGTCCAACGCTAGCATCAGGTAATCATCGCGCTTCGTCACGAAGGAGGGGAGCGGGTCGATAAAGTCAACAATGTTGTACTGTTGACCGAAATCGTGGACGAAGGCCGCCTGAATTTCCACCGGGATATGTCTGAGCTCAACCCAAAAGTAGTCTCTCATCAGCTGTTCACGTTTCTCCTCCGGACTTACCTTTTTGGGTTGCCACGGGTATATTCTCACTTCGGACCGTTCCCATTTAATCGACCTCCATCCGTCCATTCTCTTTTTATCTTCTGTGAAGAGAGAGAGGACGGTAAAAACCGTTGAGTAGAGTGGCTGGATGAGGAAAAATTCCTGGACCGCCTCGGGGTTCCTTTTCATCTCCTCCAGCCGTTTATGTATCCATCTAATCTTGTTGTTCACTGATTTGTGTGCCACGTCACCGAGAAAAAGCCAGTTGCTAGCATGCTGGTTGTAGGTGTCGTCTCTTGCCTCTACTTTGTCGGGGGGATATGCTTTCATCATAGTCTTTCTCCCTCCTTGGTCCACCACCTGATTTTGAGAGGGAAGAAGGAAGAGTGTCAATAAGTACGCCCTCGTCGGGGAAAGGTTGCGGAGGGGTACTTTCAGTGTCTCTTCCTTGCCTTGTTGTGAATCTTGGGCGGCACATCGGATGTCTAAGAATTTTTCTTGAATTGTTGTTCTGACGCGTTGGGCCCATGTGGGTTTCCCTCCCCCTTCTTTGCCCTTTTGCTCCTTTTGATCCCCCCCGACATTCAGCTTGTGTTTCCTTTTCTCCTGGATCGATTCTTCTTCCGTTAACATTTCTTCATCTTCCACCCCGTCGGCCTCTTCCTCCCCCTCGCTCCCGCTTTCTACCTCCATCCTCTCCTCTTTGCCTCCCCCTCCCCCCTCCTTCATCTTGGCCTGCTATCCCATGTTCAGGGGAGGGGCTTTGTGATGATGTGCCTGGTTCCTGCAGATGAACCTCTGCCGGGGGCGGCTGTGGTTTGCCCCGGCCGGACGGTACGCCCCGCTTATTGAGAGCTTCGGCCAGGCTTGGCCAGTGGTGGCTATCCGATGGGTATGTGTCCAGGCGTGAGGGGCGGCCTGACCTTGGGAGGGGGATGCTTCCGGCCACCGGTCTTCCGTATGGAGACACTGCCAGCTGTCTGGCCGGACCATGCCTCCCCGCCCCCCTATAAAAGATCAGGGGGCGCAGCGCCCTCCGCCTTTGGAGGCCCTGGTCATCCGTGCCTTCCATAGCTGCGAAGTGTTTACGAGCTTTGCTGTACGCTTATTGAGTTTTGCAGCAGCGTTGTGTGTGAAATTCCACAGATGTTTTAGTTGAGGTGCCGTTCGCCTTGTGTATGCTTATGTGTTTACGTGTGTTACGTGCGAGCAATATGGGTGCGGTGCAGTTGTTCGATTTTTTGTTGTTCAGTGCAGTTGTTTATTGTTGTTTTGTTGTTTTTTTCTTTTTTTGCGAGCGGCTCGTTCGTGCTGTGTGTGCTCAGTGCAAATGTTTGATTCGCCCGTTGTGTCGTACGTGTGTCTTTTGTTTTTTTTGGGGTTTCTCCTTTTCTCTTTTTTTGGGGTTTTCCAGGACTCTTTGGAGGGGACAGATGCCGGCTTGGGGGCGCCCCGGGGAGGAGAGCGGATAGGGGAGCAGGGGAGGATAGGGGAGGGGCTGGAGGGTCAAGAGCACTATACTGTCGTTCGCCGTGTCCTTTCTGTTCTTCACTCCATAGTCACCGCGTGTACTCCTGTCGCCGTGATCACCCGCGGTGCCGCTCTCCTACCTCCGTAGATGCCCAGGGTGTTATCCTCGAATCCAGCCCCCCTCAGTTTCCAATACCGCCCTTCAGTCGTCTCCTCCCTGCGCGTTCTGCCCTTCCTTTCCTGCCTAGTCGCGCTTCACGTGAGGCTTCCTTCCTCCCTTCGCTGTCCCCTGCCCGGCCGGTGTCAAAGCTGCTTGGCGATGTGGCCCACTGCCAGTTTGCGCGCTCCCTCCGCGGTCCACTTGCTGTAATCTTTGCCGTATCCACTTGGCGTCTTCCTCGTGTCCTTCTCTGCGTAGTTGCAGATTGCGTTGACCCTCCTTCCTTGGGTCGCTGTCTCTCTCCTGGCTGTTTCTTAGCTGCTGGGCGATGTCGCTCATTTCCGGTTTGCGTGTTCTCTCCGTGATCAACCTGCTGTAATCCTCGCGCACTTTGGTCCCACCACAGGCTCTCCCCACTGCGTCTCCGACGAAGTTGGCACAAGAAGCCACGTGTCAAAAACGTGACGGCCGCGGAGCTCCACGTGGAACCCCCGCCAGGGGGGTCGGGCCACAGCCCGTGTCAACTCGTGACTCGGTACGGCCCAGCGCCGAAGTTGACCGCGCGTGCGCTAAGCGATTGTTACCCACACGGTATCTAGGTATACTAGTGACAAAAGATGGATTCGCCCCCCAAATGGCTCAGAACTTACTCACCAAACTGGGTAGATGGGGAAATAGTAATACGTTTACGTCCCTGATGGGCCGTGCGCTGACCATCAACACATTGATCTTCTCATGATGTGGTACATATAATCAATCTGGACAGTACCGGATCATACAATCAAGGTTCTCAACCGCAAAGCCAGAGCATACTTATGGACCGGCGATCCTAACAAAGAGAACTGCATACCGAAAATAGCCTGGCATTACATTACGAGGAAACCAGCCGAAGGAGGATTAGGCATCATTGACCCCAAACAAGAAACAAAGGCCCTACAAAGTTAAATGGATTGTTAAACTCCTCACCAAACCTGGATTGGCATGGAACAAACTGGCTCTGAATCAGGAATTTAGCCCCTATAGACACCCCAGCGAATATGTCGGGTCTTTTTTGGGTGATGAACAAAGAATGGAGCCCAAATACAGGCCGGAGGTATCGACGAAAAGGGATTGAGGTAAATGAAGCTAGACCTCCCACACCCTACTGGACTTCCCTGCCACGGATATGGCAGGAAATCATGCCGAAAAAAGTGGGCAGACCCAAGTCCAAAGAGGAGGTGTTGAGACAACCCCTGTTTGGTAATCCTTGGGTGAAGGACGCGAGTGACCACCCTTTAGCCCTTAAACCTAGAGGAAGGAGATGAATGTCATGGATAAGGCATGGAGTCTGGAAAGTCTGCCACATATGGGATGAGAAGAAAAAAGACTGGGTGACAGAACAGGAACTCGCCTGTTGGCTCAAGGGATGTCACCGACGGGATGAGAACCTACAAATGGTCATACGCTGCATTCCAGATGGATGGAAAGAATTACTGAGTGAAGCCTCAACATGGAAACCAGGAGAGTGGGGGGTCTTGGTACAGGAATCTTCTCCTTCCGGGGCCTACCAATTCTCCCATAAACAGCAGGGTTTGGACACTTTGGCTGTGTTCACCTCTTTTCCAATCATTCATTCGACTCAAGGGCTATCATCCATTCTGAATGATGGAGTAGAAAGAATAGTTCTAAACAACTTTGTGCTCGGGAAAGTTAAGAGTACTGGGGCAATGGCCAAAAACGATCTTCAAAATGGAAACTGCAATTCAGGACTTGGAATTTGACCCAGTGGAATGGGCCTGGACACCAGGAAGAAGCAAGAACCTAAGAACCAATATACTCGTCCATGATTATACAGTGAAACTGGGTTACAATCTCCTAAATAAAACCAAGGATCCGAATCCCACAATCAAAAATAGATGGACGAAGTTGATTGTTCAGGAAGCCACCCAGATATCACAGATACCGTGGAAGAAGTTTAAATCAAACCGACCAGTCAAAAGTAGAAGCCTCCAATGGCGTATCTCATACCTAGCGTTGCCTGTCTACCAATGGCTGCATGTCAGAAGAAGACACAATGACCCCAATAGCTCTGGCCTATGCGTAATATGCTCGGAAAATGAACCTGAAGACATGATACACTGTTTAATAAGTTGCAGAGAAGCGGCGGAGTATTGGGTCTAGGCATCAGACCTCTGGGCATCCCTTTTCCCGACTCCCCTCCCCGAACACCCCATTCAACTCCTCCTCTGGACTAACATTCCAGCTCAGTTCCACAAGTCCAAAAAGATATGGTTTGGGATGATCAGAAAAGTAACATTCTGGTCTATATGGAAGGAAAGAGCAGAACCATCGAAGGGATATCAACACCAAGGGAGAAAGTCTGGGCGGAGACAAGGACACTAATTCAGGCTTCTATTGTGTGCAAGCAGCAGAAGACAAGACAATCCATGATGGATGATGTGGATCAACAGCAGAGAACAGTGCAGAAATTTACAAAGATATGGCTGGCAGGCGGCAAGGTAGCAGAAATAAAGGACTTCCGCATATGTTGGAAGGACTGGCACAATTCAGAAGTGGGACTGAGAAGACTGAGAATCCAGCAAGCTCCATCACAAGCCACACACGTATCATAGCATACGGCTGTGAACCTACAAGTGCGGAAAAATGTGAAGACTGTCTGTCCCTTTGCTTGTCCCTTTCTTGTGCTTCGAGATATTTATGACAGGTCCTAGGTAGATAGACCTGAGAGGAAAGGTGGAGGCAAGGCAAGCTGACAGTCAATCCTCCATACTACTGGAGCAATCAATGCTGATCAGGGATCCTTCGGCCAGACGGAAGGAAGCGTGAGTCTGTTGATATTGTTAATTTAATAATTTTGTTTGACTTGCCAGTGGAATAGGAACTGGACTGAGACTCCCCAGAATGGATATGGAGCCAGGGCCATAAGGACTTGCTTTATTAAAAAAAAAAAAAAAAAAAGATGGGCAGGCTTTACAGATCATGGGAAACTTTTCTGACACCCAGCATACACCATTCCCCCTTCCACCACCACCCCCCACCCCAAAAAAAAGATGAAATAAAAATTGTGCGCGCACCAATGAAGTGCGCCGCGCACTGCGCACATGCACGTGGTGTGCGCACACTGTGGATGGGCACCCCGTGCCCCGCGCACCTCACAGGTGCGCCGCAAGTATGTAGATTCTTGACTTTTCTAAGGCAGTTGCAAGGAACATGAGTATGGACGAAGCACAGAAATCCAGAATGCAAAATCACACTGAAGTCCAAGTAGTCAAAGCCAAAGCAGATAGCACATGGAACCGAGTAACCATCCAATTGAGAATGATACAGAAGAATCGTGAGTCACTGTCCATGCCCAACAGGGCAACACCAACAGCATAACCCAAATGTAGCTCTCTCTTGTGAATGGCGCCAGGCGCCCTATCTACTCTACAGCCTATCCTACAACTACAGCAATGAACAGCAACCAGACAACTTGACTACCAGCGAGTGATGATGTCAACACCAATGCCGACCTCCACCTTCACCAGGTACGTGTCCTCYTCCCCACACTCTCCCTTGTTACCCACACAGCGCCCTTCACCTCCGAAGTACCACCTTCGCCCTCACCTCCCYTGCACCCCCATGCGGCCCGGCTATGGCCRCCAGTGCCCTTCGTGCAGGCAGCGCCCTMCCGCCTAGCGCTGGCCTGCTTGCTCTTAGCGCAGCACACATGCATCCGCGCAGCGTGCCCGCAAGTGCCAGCATTGGCCAAGATCCCTGCCCACTCGCCCTGCTTGCCTATATGCCAGTGCAGCGTGYGGGCGGCCTTCCTTCAGCCTGTGACCGGGGCCCAGAGGCTGAAGCCTACCCGATACAGTTGGGCCCCGRAGCAATGCAKTTGCGCCTYTCTCATCAAGGCCTGCGGCCAGATTCAGATAGTGGGCCGATTTCCCTTTGGCATTTTCRGCCTCTCTACCCAGCATGCATTGTCGSCCTCACGTTCGAGTGCCCAGGGCCTAACTAACTCAGAGGCCCTGGGCATTTCAGCATTTGCTGAAATCCGAGACTCGGTGCACTCCAACCAACTGGCGTGCTGCAACTGTATAGACCCCACTTCGTGAAATGTTGKCATAGAGGGCTCTTGTYGATTTGCTGGCCCGCCTTCACTTAGGGCGGGCACTAGGCTTGCTGGGGCCTTAGCCCAGAACATGTACATCATGGCAAGGCCCCTACTTGAGGGCTCAATCCTCACATYCCATCCCCCTTAGCTTCGAAAGTCCGCTGAGATGCTTACTTCGCAGGTGCCTTCCCTTTTAGCTTCCGTTTATGATCTGCCACCACCTGAGGAGCTGTTTCCATCAGTTCCTCCCGGGTGAACCACCGATCTTCTTTAGGATCCGTATGATGCCTGAATCTGATCCGGTACTCCCTCTTGGGCTTAGGAGGTCTTCCTCGACCCAGCGGCTTCGGAACAGGCATATCCCTGTGATCCACAATGTCGTCGATGTCGACTTGTCCATCCATGGTTGGGGGCAGCATCGATCTCCTGGAAGGGAATTGATCAGTCTCAGCGAAAGGTGCAAGCTTTGAGGCATGAAAKACTGGGTGAGTGCGTAGGTGTYCAGGGACACGAATGACATATGTGGGACCATCCAACCCATCTCCCACTACATCCAAGACTTCCCAGGGACCAAAGTACTGAGGCATTAGTTTGCGAGATATTCCGAACTCCTGTCCTAACTCACTAGCCTTGACCCAGACACGTTCCCCTACCTGAAATGTGGACTGTCTGCGATGTTGATTCTCAGAAGCAATCATGGCTTGCTGAGCTTTCTTCATATGTTCAACAGCATCTTGCAGCAACTTCTCATATTGCACACCGTATTCAAGTGTGCCTGGAGTTGCGGCGGGTCGGTTTTCAGGTAGGAGGAAGTCTAATGCTGATCTAGGCTTCCATCCTAAGTGCAGCTGGTTAGGACTAATGTCGGTACTGCTATCTATAGCATTGTTGTACAAGCTGGCGATGAGAGGTAACTGCTCATCCCAGTCATCCTGGCTGGGCTTGATGTAATGCCTCAACAAGTGTTGTACCACTCTATTCATTTGTTCGGCCTGTCCGTTGGCTTCGGGATGATTTCCCGAAGTCATCTGAAGTTGACTGCCCATCTGTTCCGCAGTCAGCTCACTTGTGAATCGGACGTCTCGGTCACTATCGATGGTCTTTGGTAAACCAAAGTCCCTTACCCAGTTGTCCTTGAACAACTTGATGACGTATTCTGTCCTGGCTGTCTCTGGCATTGGTATTAGTCTAGCGTACTTGGTGAATCGGTCAATGATGACGAAAATGTGCCTCTTACCACTCTTGCTGGTCACAAGAGTGTCCATGAAATCCATGGAAACACTCAATCCTGGACCCTCAGGAATAGGTAAAGGCTTCAATAACCCAAGCGGTGCTTGAGTTCGCGGCTTATCCTGCTGGCAGACCTGACAGGTCTCAACATACTTCTTTGCGTCATCTAAAATTCTGGGCCACCAAAATCGTTGTACTAAGTTAGCACTCGTCTTCTTGTAGCCAAAGTGCCCAGTTGCGTCATGACATTCGCCTAAAAATAAACTATGCAACTGTTCACTAGATGGAACTATCAATCTCTTTACTCCGGCCTTATCAAGATAGATTAGCCCATCCACCATCACAAACTCACTTTCTGTGGCCTTGTCTTTCGCCTGAAGTTTGCGGATCATGTCCATCGTGACAAGGTCTTCCTGATAGGCTCCCACCAATGATTGAGTTACTTCGTTAGATACGCCAAATTCAGAAACTAGCGCACCTAGGTAGTCTGCTCTACGGGATAGCGCATCTGCAACCTTGTTGTACTCTCCCTTCAGGTACTCAAGCTTGAAGTCATATTGGTCTATGACYTCAATCCATCGCTTGAGTGCATCAGAAAGAGCCGGTTGAGTCTTGATCCATTTGAGGGTCTRATGATCAGTCCTCAGATAGAATAACCTTCCCAAAAGGAAGTGTCTCCAATGGACAAGTGCCTTGTAGAGAGCATAGAGTTCCTGTTCGTAAGTGGACTTAGCCAACTTCTTCGATGGCATCTTCTTACTCATGTACTCAATCGGTCTCAACTTTTTCCCATCCTGCTGAGCCAACACTGCGCCAATGCCGTATTGGCTTGCGTCAGTGGTCACTATGAATGGCTTTTGCGGATCGGGAACCATGAGAACTTCATGATTCATGAGTGCATGCTTCAATCTCTTGAAAGCACCCTCGCACTCATCACTCCAGTCCCACGGTGTGTCAAGTCAAGCTAGATCAGTCAAAGGACAGGCGACTATAGAATAGTTCTTAACGAAGTTTCTATAGTAGCCGCACATTCCTAGGAATGATCTGACCTCAATGACTGTCTGAGGCCGTGGCCAGTCTCGAATACTAGCCACCTTCGCATCTTCCGGCCTAATCCCCTCCGCGGATACTTCATGACCCAAGTCTAGTATCTTAGTGCGGCCAAACTCGCACTTCTCTAAGTTGACCTTATACTTGTGTTGTCGTAGGAGTGAGAGTATTGTCTCAACATGTTGTGCGTGCTCCTTGACAGACTTACTAAAGATCAGAATGTCGTCTAGATAGACTACGACAAACTTATCTAAATGGTCATAAAAGATCCGATTCATAGCGTGCTGGAATGTACCCGGCGCATTACAAAGACCAAAAAGCATCACTACAAACTCATACAGACCATAACGAGTCTGAAAAGTTGTCTT
This sequence comes from Chara braunii, assembly GCA_003427395.1. NCBI lineage: Eukaryota > Viridiplantae > Streptophyta > Charophyceae > Charales > Characeae > Chara > Chara braunii. The sequence goes on from BFEA01000065.1 coordinate 3,258,354, forward strand.
GTGTTGGTCCTCAGGTCTTATTGCGATCTGATGATATCCGGATTTCAAGTCTATCTTTGTATAGTACTTGCATCCCTGCACCCTATCCAATAGGCCGTCTATGCGAGGTAGAGGCTCTGCGTTTTTCACTGTGATGGCATTGAGGCCTTTATAGTCAATGCACATCCTCAAAGTACCCCCCTTCTTCGGTACAAATAGAACCGGTGATCCATAAGGGGAAGTACTAGGCCGAATCCAACCCTTCTCTGTCAGCTCCTTAAGCTGTCGCCGAAGTTCATCTAACTCGGCGGGGGCCATCCTATAGATCCTTCCCTTTGGGGTCTTACTTCCTGGAATGATTTCTATAGCGTGGACGACTTCCCTTTCAACAACTCATGTGGACTCCTCGAACAGATCAGGGAACTTAGCAACGACGCGTTCTATCTCTGGGGGTGTTTTAACGACCTCCCCCTTCTCAGAGGCATAAACAAGGTACATACCCTCCTCTTCGTTTTGCTTGTAATAGTTGTAGAACGCGGATGTGCACAAGCAGCCATAGGTATCTATAATACTACTGGCCTTGAACTTGGTCAATCTGACAGTTCGGCCATCGGGCAACTTGTGTTTGAGAACCTTCTTATCCCAGTCGAACTGGGGTTCAGCAACTTCGAGGTAGTACATGACTAACAACATATCGAATGGCAAGTCGTCGCTAACCAAGAACGAGATCTTATGGTTAAGCTCACCTCCTCCATAGGAGAAGGTACAGACTACGTCCTTGATGTAGTCTGTTACAATCATGCGCTCCTTGTTGGCCAAAGTAGATGGTACAGGTCTACTAAGGTGCCGTACCCGGTCCTGTAGGTGCAGCCTTTCCAAATAGTCGCGACTTATGTAATTCCGTGTGGAGCCTATGTCTATGAAGGCACCACATTTGCGGCCTCCTACATCCACTTCCACCATGAAATGTTCCCCTCTAGGACCTTTCCTCAGCGCCACCCAAGACTCGTGAGGGTCCTTGTTTGACCACTCACTCTCCAAGTCCTCTAAGGCTTCAGACACATCTAACGTACAGAGCATAGTTTGGTCTAGTTGTGTCTGCGGGGTGACTAAGGGGTCATTAGCCTTGGCCTTGTCATGAAGTAGGGAGGGTATCATTCCTACTTCATCTTGAGTAGCAGCAGCTACTACTTCCACTGGCCTCACGTGTTTCCCGAGCTAGAAGCCTGGGAATAAGTTGCCCCAACTTTTGGCGCAACCTTTTGCGTAACCTTAGCGTTCTGACACTTCCACTGTGTGTATCCGTATTCTCCGCAGTTGATACAAGCGCCACGCATTCAGCGGTCACGCCACACGTCTTGATCAAGACCTGCCTTTACCCACTCAGCCTGTTTGGTCTGATTGGAGGCGGCCTTCCCTTGACCCCTTGGTTGGCCCTTCCCTCGGCCACCTGCCTTAGTCTTTACTACCGCGGCGAGGGTGCTACCCTCAGCTATCTCCTCGCCGTCAAACTTTGTGTAGTCCACCAGGTCAGAGAGCT
>BFEA01000065.1:3266024-3283469 GCA_003427395.1 Chara braunii
ATGGAAGGGTCTTTTCTGAGGAAGGAGGCGATAGCTTCCATGATGAAGAGAAAGATCGGTGCTGCCAGAGGATCTCCTTGTCTCACTGATCTTGACATCTTGTAAGTGTTTGATATGTGGCCATTAACTAGTACCGCTCCATGGGCATCTTTGTAAAGAATTTGGACCCACTTCCGGAAGATTGGTCCTACCCCCATTTTTCCCATACATTCTTGTAGGAAATCCCAGTTTACTTGGTCATAGGCTTTCTCAAAGTCAAAGAAGAGGATGGCTGCGTTGATTTTCTTGTCGTTAATATATCTTACTGATTCTGCTAGTGTCATTACGTTGTCTAGTATGAATCTGCCTGGAATGAAACCTGTTTGGTCTATATGAAAACAAAATTTTGTTATGTTACTTATTCTATTAGCAAAAAGTTTGGCTAGGATTTTGTATGCTACTGTAAGGAGTGTAATAGGCCTATAGTTTCGAATGTCCGTTGGATCTCCCTTCTTGTAAAGTAATGTGACTATTCCTGTACTTAGGTAGGGACCTAATCCTTCATTAGTCCAGGCTGTTCTTATGAACTTACATAATTCCTCTCCCAAGATCGGCCAGTAGGTTTGCCAAAATTCTTTTGATAGGCCATCTAGCCCCGGTGTTTTCCCTGGTTTCATCGAATCTAGGGCTTTTTTGATTTCTTCGTTGGTTATGGACATGTCCAGTTGGTTAGCCAAGTTGGTAGGGATTGTTTTATCCAAATATTTGGTGAATTTCTCTCTTGCTTGAATGACTGACCTGGGTGTTGGTTGCTCGGTTTTGGAAGTATAGAGATTTTTGTAAAATGATTCCGCTATCGAAATCATTTTCGGGTTTGACGTGAGTCCTTCCTCTCCTCTTAGTTGGTGGATGGCTGCATTCCTTCCCCTTGCTTTGATTTTCTGGAAAAAGAACTTAGTCATTTTTTCTCCTTCTTCCCATTCTTTGATCCGAGCTCTCATGCGTAGGCCCTGCGCCTTCCAAGCACTCCAATTGGTTAATTTTGCTACAGATCTTGCGAAGAGCTTCTCGTAGGCTGTTTCTCCTGGGTTATTTATGAGGTTTATTTCTGCTACTTGGACTGCTGTTTCTAATTTTTTCATCCTTTGGTTCCTTTTGGCTGCTATTATTCTAGATGCTGAGGAAGCTGCTTGAGAAAGGTTAGCGATTAGTGTTGGGAAATCTTCACCTTCGCTCTCTGTGTTTATGCACGTGTATACTATTGCTTCTTTCATTTCTCTATTGTGTAGCAGTGAATTGTTAATTTTGAAGAAACTTGTGCCTTTCAGTAGCCCTGGGTCGAATAGAAGGTTTAGGTAAATGGGTGTGTGGTCTAAACCGTTGTGGTAGGGGATTTTGCCTAGACCTGTATCGTGTACTGCTCCTCTAATGGATTCTGATATGAGGAAGTAGTCTATTACTGAACTTGTTATGTGCTGTGATCTATTTTTTTTTCTGTATGTGAATCTGTATGTTTCTGGATGTATTGTTCTCAAGGGTTCTAATAGGTCTTTCTCTAACATCAGTGCTTGCATTGTTTGAGACTCTGAAAGGAGTGCTTTTTCTCTACCTCTTTGTGATGATGAGAGTCTATCTCTGACTGGATCTAGGGTGGTGTTCCAGTCTTCTACCAGTATGATGTGTTTTTCGGTGTTACATCTAGCCGCTATGCTATGTATAAATGTTTGTCTTTGAGTGGAGTTGTTAGGGGCGTAGAGATTTATTAACTGGAAACTTTCTTCTTTGAAAGTGAAGTGTATTTCTACCCATCTTCCTTCGTCTTCATCCATTCTGACTTCTGTTATGTTGAGTGATTTTGCTGCTTTTGAGTTTCGATGGCAGAGGATAGTTGTACCTGATGAGCCTGTCCTTGAAGATGAGGCCCAGTATCCTGATTGAGCGTGTTTTAGTCTTGTTAGGATTTTCTTTTGGACTGCCTTGTGCTCAATGGAATCTGTCAGGTGGGTTTCTTGGAAGCATACTATGTCTGGTGGGTTCTTGGTGAACCAGTTGAGATATTTGGCCATGTTGTCCCATTTGTCTGTGTTGGATAAGATTGAGGCCGATCCATTAACATTCCATGACATTATCTTTAGCTCAGGCTCACTGGCTTTTAGGGTGTAACCCTTGGTGACTTGCTGAGCCTGTTGTCGTGACATTGATAAGGCCATGGATTGTTACTTAGGGGTTGGCTTGGCAATTTTTTAGTTAATTAGCTACTTGTGGGTGATGCCAGCATGTTGGTTCTTGCGTGACTTGGTTCTGCGTGCTGTTGCGGCCAAGATTCCCTGCAGTTGCTCCTCTTCTCCCCCAAAGAGGGCGTGTGTCTCGACTATGGACGCCGCCACCGCAGCTCTTTCCGCTGGTGCATCTCCTCCCATGAGTCCATAGGGGATTGCCCTCAGCACCTTCCACGGTTTCCATGTGAGGTGGTCGTGCAGGTGAGCCTCTGTGGAGTACCGGGCCATGAACGGTCTCAGCTCACTTGTCAAGATTTCTCCTGAAGGGCTGAACCATTCTTCTCTCCATTCCTCTCTGGGACCTAGGATATGGGATTCCAGTGAGGGCGTTTCTGACACTTCAGCCAACATCACTTTTTCTGAAGGTTTGGTTAGTGCTATTAGAGGCCAATCATTATTGACTGCAATTTCCCAGTCTTTGTGGGTTTCGTTCCATCTGTAGGGAATCACTATCCTTTTTTTGCTGTCCTCTTTGGCTTCCAGTCTTGCTGCTGTGAAGACTTCTGTGCTTTTGCCTTCTGCCAGGCTTTGCAGATTGACTGTGCCTTCTGTTGTATCTCTATTCTGATCTTTGAGGACTGTGATTTGGGCTTTGAGGATTTCGGTTTGTCTGTCCAAATCTTCCTTTGTGCTGAGCTGGATCTCTTCCCCTTCTTCCATTTCTTCTCCCACGCTGGTCCGTGTGTTGCCCTGGGTTTTGCCTTTGGGGCCCTTTGCCCATTTGGCCGGTCTCCTGTTGGTTGCTATTGAGTAAGACTTCGGCCAGATGAAGTTGTCATTGATTGAGTTGCCTTATGGTGATGTCTCAGTCAATCTGTGTCCGTATCTTTCTGCAAAAAAATTGGAGAGTTCCTGTTCCTTCTCCAGGATCTCATATTGATTTTCAGTGGTAAAACTAGTAATGGATGCTTGCTGATCGTGGTTGATGTTTTGCAGATTGAAGAGGTGCTTTTTGTGGGCGATTCTTATTTTAAATTCCACTTCCCTTTCCCTCTCCAGTTCTTGGACGTACTCCATCAGCCACTGCAAATCGTTGTCTTCCATCACATCCTCTTCTTCTTTTCCGTCCTCGCGTGTTTCCGATTCCCCTCTTGATGAAGAGGTGTCTCCCGTGTCCCCCTGAGACATCCTACCCTCTTTCGCATCCTCTCCTTCATTCTCTTCTCCTGTACTGTGGACGTCCTGATCGACGTCTTTGTCTGGTTTGTCTTCTTCCATTTCGCTCGTGCTCCCCTCTGTCTTGTCTTCCTTACCCTTCCCCGTGCCTGCTTGCTCGTTTTTTGCATTTGCTGTTCCCTGTGTGTTTGTGGTTGAGAGGTCCATTGCGACAGCTGTTTCCGCCCTGTTGTCTGCAGTTTTGTGACTGTCTTCCATCCTGCTGATCTTGCTTGTGGACGTGCTGCCCGCTGGTGAAGGAGGTGTTGTTTGATCGGCCTTCCTTTTCAGCGGTTTTGTAGGTTCCGTCTGAGCGTTCCCTCCCTGGCTTCTTGTTTGTTTCTGTTGTCTTGCCAGTTCTTTTTCAGCCAACAAAAGCTTTCCTCTGGCCTGCAGGTTTTCCACAAAGGCCTTTTCTGCTGAGGTTCCTGTCTTTATGAGTTCCTGCATGGTGTCTTTGCGGTGCTTGTCTTCCATCACACTCTACGTGTCTAGGATCTGGTTTTTCAGAAAGCCCCCTTCTTTGTCCTCAATTCTTTTGGATCATTTCTTCTGCCATTCGCTCCCATGGGGGGGGTAGATGTCGGGTTGGACCGTTGGTTCACCCTTCATGACCCAGACCCATTTGGGTGCATCCACTGTGTCGTCGAAGACCCACCCTCTATAGGTGGGGTCATTGACGAACCACAAACCTGCTTTTTCCTCGCATTCAACCAGGTTCGCTTGGTTCTGTCCGGGTTTGCCTGCTCTGTCCCTGTTGAGGGGGCAGTTCCTGTCTGTGCCCAGGTGACCCTTTGTCCTGCACTTGAAGCATCGAGGGTTGGTTTTTGTGGACAGAAAAATTGTGAGTTTTTGTCCATTCTTCTTAAACAACCAAGAGTCCGGGAATTGCGGGGGGATGCCTGAGGTTGTTTGCAAGCACGCAATCCTGGAGTCGTGATTGGGGGCCAAAAAATCTGGGCCCGACGAAAACCACTCCAACGCTGGGTTGTTCGGATATGCTTCGGCGAGTCTTCTCTCGACAAAACTGTGCAGGCCCTCTGAAATGTTGTCAAACTGGACCCAGAAATTATTCCTCAACATTATCTGTCTGTGGCGCGATGCATCAGGTTGCGGAGCTCTTCTCGGTTTCCAGCCTGTGACAGTCACTACTCCTTTCTTGCACTTCAGGTTGTTGAGGGAGATGAGGTACCGAGCTTGAGCTCTGTCCGGGGTTACAATCATTACGGTGTTCCTGGTTCGCCTGTGGTAGGTGACATCTGCCTCAGTTCCTGGAATCTCTTCCAGTGAGCGCAGGGTGTCGTGTACCCATCTTCGCTTTTCGTTGGGTGACATGTCTGAGCATTTTTGAGGGAAATTGAATAGCACTGCGTGCCTTTCGAAGACTTCTTGGCAGGTGGACTCATCCTCTTCTGGGTATTCCCAGATCTCAACTGTTTGCTCTTCTTCCTGGTCTGTGTGGATGGTTTCCTTTATGATGTTAACCTTTGCCTTGGTTCTTGTGCTTGCAATAAGGAATTCCATCGCTCTCTGGCTCAGAGAACTTGAGCCCGTGTTCGCTGTAGAGTGTTCACGGTGTGAGTTCTGTGATTTTGAGTCTGTTGGTCCCTGGTGCGTATCTGTTGTTATCTTCGGATCCTGCTTCCCTGTTGTGACTGGAGGAATGGCCTCTTTGTTGGTTGTGCTAGTCCCTTTCATGACTACTTCTGCGAATGTAGCTGCCATTGTGAGATTGGGGCTAGTGTGAGTTCTGGGGGGGTGTTGAGGTTGGCTTCTTGCCGAGACAAAATTTGGGCTTCGGAAAATTGGGCAGCATTTACCCTCCCCACCCGGGGAACGCAAATTATGACTGCGTGAATGGACGTTACGGCCTGTGTCCGTCGATTCAGGAGCCACGTACAGTACAGCTGATCGACGAAGTTAGTACTGTCGTTGGATGCAGACTAATAGAGGGGCGCAAAAAGGTTTTGCGCGTCTGAAATGGCCTGCTGAAATTTGGGCAGCATTTAGCCTCCCCACCTGGGGAGCGTTTGTTGAATCCGAGCCTGAGCAGGTTTCGGCTAGAATTCCTAAGAGATGAGAGCACTATGCGGTCTTGCCAGCATTTTACCCTTCTCAGCTATAGGCTGCCGCTATATGCATAGTCTTTGAACTTGAGGGAATAAGCACAGGAGCATGGGTGATTAAGTTCAATACTCGGTTAATGCTGTTAACAAGTACACAAGATATCGTTGTTATTAAAATTATTGTCTTATTGTCTTGTTAAATGATTACGATAACAGGAATAATATTAAAGAATAATAAGAATAGTAGGAATAAGATATTAATAATAATAATAATAAATAATAATAATTAATAATAATGATCCATAATGAATAGGTTAATGGTGTTTGAAGTTTGACCTTTCCTTGTATTGCTGGAAAAGCACCAATGTGAGATCCTTGTTGTGTTTGTTTGGCTGTCTTCTCTATGCTTTGTTCGAGTCAGAATACTGAGTCTTTTCGTTTGGTATTCGTTCCGTAAGACTGGATCCTTCCGTCCTTGAGTGATTGGAGAGTGGTGTAGGGCGGTGGACAGGAGTGGGAAAAATCTTTACGCCGGGGTATGTAGGAATGGGTAGTGGCAGATTAGGAATTTTGGGACTGTGTTGTGTGATGTGTTGGGGGTAGGCCGGGAGGGTTATTTCCCGTCACGGGAGATACGTTGTATTTGCGGGGAGGTTGTTGTGGATGGTGAGGGAGAGTGGTAGGAAGTCTGGTTGCGGGCGGGTGGATGGTTCATGTTATTGAGATGATTGGCTCCTGTTCATTGGGGCCCGTGAATCGCGTTATTGGAGACGGAGTGGGATATTGGATGAATGTGTGTGCTAGGTCTGGATTCCGACACTCGGGACTCGAAGCATACTATGTATCCTTGTTTGTGGTGTGAACTGTGTGTGTCTTCTACGCAATGTACCGTCACTGTTCGGATCCTAAGATTCTTGTTCTACTTGGCACATGATCTCTCGATGATTACGCTGTCAAACTTGTTGGCGTTTTGCTCCCTTGTGTAGTCTTCCGTGTTCCTCCCGTGTGCGCCTGACCTTGCTTTGATCTTGTCCCTTGAACTCTGGGTGTTTCAATGCGAGTTGGCTGGCGAGAACATACCTGTGATCCTGGTGCGAGTCGCTCTGACCTTGTAGGGCTAATGATGATATACTTGTCTGCTGTGTCTCTTGCTCTTCAGGCGACACAACCTGCTTTGCTTGTCCTTTTCTTCGCTGTTCCGTACTCATCATCCTCTCGCGTTCGTGCTTCCTTTCCTATTCTCGCTTTTGTGTCCTTTAACCCCTTTTCTTCCCCGTCGTGCTTGTGTTCCTGCTCCTACTCTTTTTCCTTCTCCTCCTCCTGTTTGTTTCCTAGTTCAGGGATGCCCTCGTCTTTGGCTTGTCATGACGTATTTCTCCGCTCTTGTCTTTTTTCTTCCTCCCACTAGGCCCACGTTCGAAATTGGAAGGTGTCCGCCTCCCCTTTGTCCTTTTCTATACTTAGTTGTGTCTCTCTCCTCTTTCTTCGATGCACTTCTCCTCTACTCTCGTCGGGACCACTTGATTGCGCCTCCACTTTCTATTCTTCGCCACCGTTGTCCTTTCCTAGACTTAGCATCTTCCTGCTTCGCCCTTATCCTCCTTTGCTCCTCTTTTCTTCCCTGTTCCCCCTCTTCACATCTCGCCGCTTCTTGTCCCTTGCCTTGTTGCGAGTAGCCACGCCCGAAGGCGTGGCGAGGTGCTTTGCGCCTGTCTCTTATACACATCTAGATGTGTATAAGAGACAGGGTTAGCGCTGTGAACAAGCGCTTACCGGTTCGGCGCTAACGCCCTCGCGGTCGGCATGTCACCACCGAGTAACCATCCAATTGAGAATGATACAGAAGAATCGTGAGTCAATGTCCATGCCCAACAGGGCAACACCAACAGCATAACCCAAATGTAGCTCTCTCTTGTGAATGGCGTCAGGCGCCCTATCTACTCTACAGCCTATCCTACAACTACAGCAATGAACAGCAACCAGACAACTTGACTACCAGCGAGTGATGATGTCAACACCAATGCCGACCTCCACCTTCACCAGGTACGTGTCCTCTTCCCCACACTCTCCCTTGTTACCCACACAGCGCCCTTCACCTCCGAAGTACCACCTTCGCCCTCACCTCCCCTGCACCCCCATGCGGCCCGGCTATGGCCACCAGTGCCCTTCGTGCAGGCAGCGCCCTCCCGCCTAGCGCTGGCCTGCTTGCTCTTAGCGCAGCACACATGCATCCGCGCAGCGTGCCCGCAAGTGCCAGCATTGGCCAAGATCCCTGCCCACTCGCCCTGCTTGCCTATATGCCAGTGCAGCGTGYGGGCGGCCTTCCTTCAGCCTGTGACCGGGGCCCAGAGGCTGAAGCCTACCCGATACAGTTGGGCCCCGRAGCAATGCAKTTGCGCCTYTCTCATCAAGGCCTGCGGCCAGATTCAGATAGTGGGCCGATTTCCCTTTGGCATTTTCRGCCTCTCTACCCAGCATGCATTGTCGSCCTCACGTTCGAGTGCCCAGGGCCTAACTAACTCAGAGGCCCTGGGCATTTCAGCATTTGCTGAAATCCGAGACTCGGTGCACTCCAACCAACTGGCGTGCTGCAACTGTATAGACCCCACTTCGTGAAATGTTGGCATAGAGGGCTCTTGTTGATTTGCTGGCCCGCCTTCACTTAGGGCGGGCACTAGGCTTGCTGGGGCCTTAGCCCAGAACATGTACATCATGGCAAGGCCCCTACTTGAGGGCTCAATCCTCACACAGTTCTTTTTTTCCCCCGTTTCCTGCCCAAGGTACACTAAACTCCGGAAAGATGTGTTGTTGCTGAGGTGACATTGAAAAGAAAAAAAAAAAGTTGCAGTTGATTACACCGGCTAATGCGGCTGAGTAGTGTTACTAATATACTATATAGCACATAGTGCAGTACACATATGTAACTATTACTGAAACAGATCATGAGTTCAAAATTCAAATCCTGATGGAATCAGAGTGAAAAACTCCTATCATATTTTGTTGGGTTGCTTGGTTCGGCAGACACATTCCGGTTTAATATTCCTGAGAAGGAATGGCAACTGTGCATGGAGACTTTCCTGTGGCCAAAGAAGATCGTTCCTATCATCAACAAGGCATGGCAGAGGAACGGAGAAATGCATATCAAGTTTGAAACAGCATTAAGGCAGCGGCGAAAGGTGAGTCTTTTTTTTTTTTTTTTTTTGTTGCACCGCTCGACTGTCGATAAACATGTCACGTGAGCTGAAAACCTGACGGAATGAAATCTATAAAATATATAATGAACTGATAGTCGATACTTGAACTCCTGACTTGTGGATCAACAGATCAACAAACGTAAGAAGAACACAACTGAAGAAGCTGCCTGCGATCACCTTGAACAGGACTTGGAAAGAAAGAAAACATCACTTGCAGTGACTGGATCCCTCTTCAAGGGAATGAAGTAAAATGTGCTTAGAAAAAAAGGGAAAAAACTTCAAGAAAGTGTGCTTTCTCATCATTGGTTTTGAATCTTCTTCTCATCAGTGCCTCGTCCTTTCTCTGACAGATGGCCTTGCTGCAGCACTTGCCAATGTGAACAGATGAGGAAAATACTATGTGCATCTTTGCGCCTTCTAGCTGAAGATGCAGTCGCCACTTTACACATTTGGCGAGTAGTGCAGTGAGGCTCAGAATCTGTTATTGCCATAGGCTCACCATGGTAAAAAACACACATCACTTTTCAAAATGGGGTAGCCCCTACCTGAGCTTCTTGTATCCTTCTGATTCAGGGAGACTCAGGATTCAAACTCATAGTCTGTTTATGGACAGTTATATGTGTGTTTGTATTAGTTGTAACTTTGTATCATTCAGCCACATGGGCTGGGTGGAAAGTTGGAAACACACCTTTTCTTCTTTTTGTTTATCTTTAAGAGAAGGGCAACGAATTTGAGGTATCGTCATCGAACTGATTGGTCCCAGGAAACTGGGAGATATTTCTTCGTCTGATGCCATCAGGATTCAAACTCCTGATCTGTTTACCGACAGCTATGCAAGGAGATCAGCAATGAGAACACCAACATTCCAGAATGCAAAATCTCATAGAAGAGAGGTTATTGACCCGAGTTGAAAGCAGAATACCAAAGCGGAATGCACACCAATTAGAAGCAGACAGAACACTCAAGTGTCCTGACAAAGAAAGTCCGGCTTCTTGCCTCCAATCAGTCATCAATGCAAGAACAATGTAGTAGCCCAACTGCGGTATGACTGCATTACTCTACTTCCCACTACCTCTACACACGTTAGCCTCTGCCACCTCAGTCTTTGTGCACGTGACACTGGCCCAATGCTGCTTGATGACTCCGCTCACACAGGCTGCCTTCACCAATACCAGGTGAGAACCACCAGTCCCCAGTGCATTCCTTCTTCCCGACCACCCACACTGCTCCACTCAGCTTCCTCCGCCAGCTACGGCTGGCGCTCGCTCACCACCACCACACCTGCTCTCCTCCGCAGGTGCTGCACTCCTGGATGCTGCGCAAAAATGCAGCCACCTGGCGGCAATCTGCGCAAATGTCTCTCCTTGGCGTCCTCCTTCCTTTTGTCCTGTAGCGGAGACCGCGTACAGACCCAGTAGGCAGTGCATGCAGCCTATTGGAACTGCATCCAGCGCCCTGCCTCTGTAACTCACTCGCAGGCTGGGCCTACCAGTTAGTTACAGGGGCTGATGCTTGTGACCAGAGACCCAAAAGACCCCTTGCCGGCCTTCACTTAGGGCTGGGGACAATTTCTCAGGCCCACCTGCACTTATGGCGGCCTGGTCCTCTGTTCCAGCGGCTGGCAAAGGCCACAGAGACCTGCAGCCGCAGATTCCCTCCCCCTTTGGTTCGGAAGTCATCCGAGAACCTCTTTATTCCTGTCGTTGCTTTCCCTTCTGGGCCCTCACGTAGTGCAGAACAATGCGGGGTGCAGACGTCATCAGTTCCCCTCTTGTGAACCACCGATCCTCCTTGGGGTCCAGGTGATGCCTGAAAGCCACTCTATACTGCATCAATGGCTTCGGCGGTCTTCCCCTTCGTGGAAGATTTGGCATGGGAATGCCCAAGGGTCAAATTACAAAATGAAATACAAATCAACACACACCTCTTCCCGACAAGTCTGGAAGGGCCCAGGCCACTGCTCCTGAGAAAGTTGCGGGAGACAGCTTCCCTAATCATTGCTCATCAATTACGGACGTGATGTTTTGATTCTTTTGACAACCTCCCCATCAGGAAAGGATTGACCTCCAGCCCAGCAAACAACAGTCACTTTTTGGCAGATTTAATCGCTACAGGCCGACAGGGTGAAAAACCATGTCAAAAGCCTCAAAACCACTGCGGCAGGTGCTGTACTCAAAATAACAGCAAGGACAGCCGAAGCACAGTTGCTGAAAAATAGCAAAGAGAGCAGCAGTCCATGCAATCCTGATCCTTAGCCACAGCATAAAAAAAATAGCGGACATCACGTACAAATAGATTGGGGCACAGAGGGTGGTGCTAAGTTTAAAAATCGCAATTGTAGGCTTTGGAATTTGGGCGGGTTTGGAGCGACTTCTGGCCTCACCCAGATGGGAAATGACAAGGCACTGGGCATCGACGGCTCTCGAAAGAGTTTTGGAGTGACTTCTGGCCGCTAGACAATTTGATGACACTGAACAAGGCAGCGAAGAAGATCACAAAAAAAGAAATGAAGGCAGCAATCCTGTTTTTCGACTTCAAAAAGGCCTACGATCAGGTTAACTGGGACTTGCTGCATGCCTGCATGGAAAAAAAGGGGGTAGGCCTTAATTTTAGAGAATGGGTGAGAGTCCTTTACTCAGACGCAACAGGCAGAGTTCAGGTCAATAAGAGTCTTTCAGAAACCTACCCGATCTCAAGATCGGTAAGACAAGGCTCCCCCCATCTTCCTCTTTATTATGGAAGCCATAGCATCCTCCCTTTGTAAAGACCCGTCCATAGACCGCCTCACGGAACGCAACTTCAATCCACTACACGACTTCGCCCATCCCACTGCATTGATGTTCGCCAACGACCTCATGGTCCTCATTTGCGCCAACGACTGCTCATTTCAATCCCTAGTAAGAGCAATGGAGGCCTTCCGATTAGCATCGGAAATGAAGGTCAACTGGGGTAAAACCGAAGGATGGTGGCTATCAGACTGAACCCTCGCTCAACCTGCTGACACAGCCACACCCATGTCTTGGTCCACTGGTGATTAGGCACTACGATTCCTTGGTATCATGATAAACAAAGATGGTGTGTGGCCAGGAATGGGCCAGAACTTAGAAGTCAGGGAAATATCTCGATTGGCCCCATGCAAAAACGCTCAGGCCTCCCTCCGACGATCACTGGCATAGTTACTGTACAGATTCCAGCAGAGCGTCCATCCTCCTCTCATAGTCCAAGCCAAGAATTGGAGGATGCCGCGGTCCTTCCTCAACTCCCGTGGAGACCATCAACAACTCAATCACATTGCGGACAGGTAAGCCCAGGTAAGCTTTCCCTTGATCCTCCCATCAGTCTCACAGAGCGGGTCCTCCTCCTCCTCTCCGAACTCTGTGAGCTCTAGCTATGGCGGCTGTGGCCACCCACCATCACCTACAAAAAGGCTGGTGCCCTCTCCCAACGTCTGGCACCAGCATCTCAGCACTCCGGCCTCACGTGCACCAACTTGGCTGCAGGCAACAACAAGGCATAATGAATCTCCCCTCGACCTGGTCTTTTTCTTATAGCATTGATTCACATTGACCAGCCTCCTACTGGACCGCGTTGATGGCCCAGATGTTCCTGAAGTCGATAGCCTGGATGCATTGTGAACTCAGAAAGCTCGAGTCCCTGTTGGAACTAGAATCATATGAAGCCTGCAAAGTTGATGTGCATGTGATCCACGGCCGTGTGTGACTCCCTGGTGGACGTTGACTTTGTGCCTGCTATTCCCATGCCGGGTCTAACTCTTGATTTTCCAAGAGTCAAAGGTCTGGCGCTTGGGTACTGGATGCAGCTTTTGACTAAGGGCCTGGTACCCGATGACCCTAGGACTCTTTAGATGCCTTAGGAGACTGGATGCGACTTTCGACCCCTCAAACTGAGCTATGACCAAAAGTTACGACCCTTGCTATTGTCTATGTAGATTTGAACTTAGTTTATTGCACTCCATCCTGCCTGATTTCGAACTCCATTGCAGAAATTCAACTTTCAGGCACGATTTTCTTTCAACTTTCGTTCATATGCCGCAGCAATATCCAGTGCAGTAGGTAGGACTTCTTTCTCGCTGAACCATCTTGCTACTCAGGCTGATTACCGGATTTTACCTTGAACTGCTTATGAGATCTTCCCTTTCCACCGATAGAGAAGAAACCATGTTCGAGAATCGTTTCTGCTTGGTACCCTACATTCATTGAAGGTGGGAACATATATGGTCTATTAGGAAAATTTTTGCCCTCAATGTAGTGTACCAGCTTAGATGCATCGCATACGGGATATGCTTTCAGATGAGGGGGCATATCAATATGATAGGATGGTCCACTTGTGTCCCATATCACCTTGAGAACTTTCCATGGCCCATAATATACAGGTAGCAGTTTTTGTGAAATTCCTTCTTCCAATGAGAACTCATTAGGCTTGACCCATACCAGATCTCTTGCCTTGTATTGAGCAAGTTTATGATGCTTATTAGCTTGTGCAATCATCTGGTCTTGAGCTTTATTGATGTTCTTTTTAACCTTTGCAATGTCTTGTTTGTACAAAACTGCAAATTCACAGGTACCAGGTGGTTTACACCTGGTCTCTAGTCAGAGAGTCTATAGGCCGTTTGGGTTGCCATCGCTTATGCAGTGCATGAGTTCTTCTTGTGACAATATGCAGGCCGTTATTATATGCGCTTGCTATCTTAGGTAAGTTCTCATCCCAATCCACCTGATCTGGTCTCACATACATGCGCAGAAGTTGCTGACACGTGGTTCAATTTGTCCATTGTCTCAAGATGCCTCCCTAACGACATGGTCAATCTTGTGTTGTAGACTTCCATTATCTTCTGCCACTGTTGCCCAGTGAGCCTAATGTCTCTATCAGATACAATGTCCTTTGGAAACCCATATTTAGAGACCATTGCGTCTGAGATTTTTGTATAACTAGTTCGGTTATCAATTCAGCGCGTAGAGGAATGAAAATTGCATACTTCGAGAACCTATCGACGATGACCATGACTTGGGTATTCTCGTTCCTACTCTTGGTGAGACTCGCAAAATCAAGGAGATAGAATCACTTGGTCCATCAGGAATAGGAAGAGGACGGAGTTGTCCCAAAGGATTCTCATGGCACGACTTGTTTCTTTGACAATTAAAGCTGAAGTGTCCTTCTGTGTCATGACATTCTCCCATAATTAAGCTTTTGTTGCTTCATCATGGGGTACACAAACTCTTTCTTCTCCCTTGTTTGTTAAGAAGAAAATGTCGTCAGCTGTTCTATATTGTGGAAAGCATCCAGGATTCTTTTGAAGAGTCTATATTATAGGCCCCCAAATCATATCCTTAGCACATCCAGATCTTATCTTATCTTTGAGTTCATTTCCCACATCTAGGGTTACAATTGTTCCAAAGAAATCAGATCGTCGAGAGCGCACGCCTGCCACCACATTATGCTTATCTCTGATAGTCTTACGTTCAAAGTCAAAGGTGTCAATAATAGTCGATCATCATGCTAACTTGTCAGACAGTCGTGGTTGCGTTTCGAGCCACTTGAAGGTTTCGTGGTCCGAGTAGACCTTAAAGGGTCTATCTAGCAGCTAGTGCTTCCACGTAGTTAGCGCTTCCAGTAATGCGTACAGCTCCCTCTCGTAAGTCGAGTTGGCCACTTTTTCTGAGGGTAGGCGCCTATTGTAAGAGGGTCTGTCTGTCCCTTCTTTTTCTTTCATCATCTCCTCTTGTTCTGACATTTTCTTCGTCAGCAGACAGCGAGATAGCTACGGAATAGAAAAAGACAACTATATACCTAGTCAGTATGGATGAACGAAGGGAATTTCGAAAGAAAGTCGTTGCTGGTTTTGAGTGTGTCACACAATAAGATCAAGATAACCAACGGCCAATTCACCGCCCTCAAGCACCAACGATTTTTCGAATTTGCAGAAAAAGTAATAGAAAGTCACGAAGGGGCCAAAAATCAGAGTAACGAAATTTCTATTTCTTTTCCTGGTTTCTATCAATTTCTGATAATTACACTATCCTATTCTAAGTTGCTGATGACGAACGGCAATGACTTTGACTTGAGAAACTGTGCAGGGCACGACCGATTCCACGGTCGATGTGATCAGGGGACACAACGAAGGTAAGTCAGCATCCAACCAGAAGCCAGCAATAATGCAGGGCAATCGAGGTGAGAGTGACTTATCTCCTCTTGCTGTTGCTGACGCCGATTGCCGTTCAATAATTAAAAATAATAAATATCAAACACTGCCTCATGTGAGGAACAAGCCCTCAAGGGGCCCTATCAAATATCACATGTTCTGGGCTAAGGCCCCCAGCAAGCCGAGTGCCCGCCCTAAGTGAAGGCAGGCCTGAATATCCGTCAGCGGCCAAAATTCGACATTTCCATATGTGGTTATTCAGGCTCTCGCAGCACGCCAGTTGGTTGCGTAGACGTGTGGGCCTTACTAAGCTGCGTCATACAGTTAGCCCAGGCCTTGACAGTCGCGCCTGGGCGCATACACAAAGCAGGGCCGATACATTGGGAAGCAGGCCATCGACCTTTGAAAAAGTATTGTCGACGCACCTGTCTGGGAGCCCTGCACAGATGCAGCAAACAGCCCAAGTCCGGAGACTCTTGCCGTGCCCAACTGAAAAGGGCCCAGGCCCTCAACTGTAGTCTCGGGCCTGGGCACAGGGTCTGAGGCCCAACCGGAAGCTACTGGAAGCTTCCAGCCAGGCCACACGCAACATCCAGGAGGCTGCCACTTCCATAAAAGAAGTGAGGCAGCCCAGGCCAGGCATTCTGGCCAGTGCAGGCAATGCGGAAGTGCTGCTGTGCTATCGCGTGATGCTGCGCTGACGGGGCGCGTAGTGGTGAGGTGGGGCGTTGCAGGGCACGGGGCGCAGGCAGCCATGGCCGGGTTGCTGGGCACCAGGGGGAAGGAGGGCGATCAGTTGGTCTTCAGGGAAGAAGGCGAGTGTGGGTAATCAAGGTCTGATTGAGGGTGATGAGATACGTACCTGGTGCATGAAGAGAGGTTGGCTGTGGTGTTGACAGTCATGTACATTGGTCTTCGAGAGTCGAAGTGAGCCTGTTGCGTGAACCAGCTGTAGGTAGGATAGTCGGGTAGAGTAGGCTGGGCGCGGGCGCCAGACATAGAGGAGTGATTTTGGATACTGTGTTGGTGTGGCCTATGGGCTTGAACATTGGCTCATTACTTCATTGTATTGCTCTATATGGATGGTTTCTCAGTGCATTTTGTACTCTCTGCTTGGACATCGACTACCTGGACATCTGTGTGATTTCATAACTTGGTTTTCTGTATATCGTTCACACTCATATTCCTTGCACTCGTCTGGTCACCTTCCTCAATATGTGTATCTACACCAGGCATGCAATCTGGCCTGGACACTACAGCTCTCGCTGTACCATCCACTAGATCACTACACATGGAAGGCCTTTCCCACACCAAGCCTTTCTCCAAATGCCACGTCAGCAACGGCCCTTGCCATGCCAGCATGGGATGCATGCCGCTTCAACAAAAGATGCATGCCACATCAACAGTAGGCAGGTACCACGTCGTGCCACATCAACACTTGCATCCCCTCGTAAGTGCTGATATTACTGCCACGTCAGAGCACCTCTCACCTGGCATGCCCGCCCATACAGCCTCTCCTCCATGCCAGACTTTTACTATAACTCCCCAGTAGTCGTTGTCACCAAAAGTAGCATGGCGAGGAGAGAAGATACTGCTCTGATACCAAATTGCAATGAAGTTGAATGAACACAATCTCGTTGAGAAGCGAATCAGCAATGTTACACAATCGTAACCCAGCGCTCAACGTGAAGTCTCCAACGATGATTGCAAGTCCATATCTATGCACATTTCAGTAGTAGTGAACCATCACAGAAGAGCAAGGCAGAAATGGATAGGGGAGAGAAAAGACAAAGGAGAGGGATAGAAAGCTAATAATGAATGATACAAGCATGTCGCTCTCCAACTCCCACTTCTTCTTCGGGCATCTTCAACCATGACCACCTCATCAATGCATGCTCTCCCTCTGACGATCACTGACATAGTTACTGTGCAGATTCCAGCAGAGTGCCCGTCCTCCTCTCACAGTCCAAGCCAAGCATTGGAGGATGGCGCGGTCCTTCCTCAAATCCTTGGAGACTGTCAGCAGCCAATCCCATTGGCGGCAGGTAAGTCCAGGTAGCTTTCCCTTTATCCTTTGATCAGTCTCACAGACTGGATCCTCCTCCTCTCCGAACTATGTGAGCTCTAGCTTTGGCGGCTATGGCCGCCCCACCATCACCTACAGTAAGGCTGGCACCCTCTCCCAGCGTCTGGCGCCAGCATCTCAGCACTCCAGCCTCGCGTGCAGCAACTTGGCCGTGAGCAACGACAAGGCAGAATGAATCTCCCCTCGGCCTGGCCTTCTTCTTATAGCACTGACTCGTGTTGACCAGCCTCCTACTGGACCGCGTCGACGGTCGAGATGTTCCTGAAGTCGATGGACTTGATGCATTGTTGACTCAGATGTGTCGAGTCCCTGTTGGAACTGAAATCTTCTGGAAGCCCGCAGACAACCTTCGATGTGCATTGACTTTGGGCCTGTTACTCCCGTGCTGGGTCTGACTCTTGATTTTCCAAGAGTCAAAGGTCTGGTGTGCAGGTACTGGATGCAGGTTTTGACTACGGGCCTGGCACCCCGTGACCCTAGGACTCGTTACAGGCCTTCTGAGACTCTGGACACGACTTTTGACACC
>BFEA01000065.1:3283824-3304309 GCA_003427395.1 Chara braunii
CAAACTGAGCTATGACCAAACGTTACGAGAACTTACGACCCTTGCTATTGTCTGTGCGGATTTGAACTTAGTTTATTGCAGTATATTAATATTATTTTATTGCAGTATATTAATATTATAGTAAACCCCCTGGATGACAGTCATTAATTAATGTACTATTACATTATTAGCGTGCTGATAATATCCTCATATGGCAGTCATACATTAATATAATATACCCTAGATGGCTGTTTTTAACACTTGAGCAAGGAAAATGAGCCATGCGAAGTGCAGAATCCAAATTGCATCATCTCACTTAAAGCCAGAAAGCCATGTGCTCGAACAGAAAGCAGAATGCACCAAGTTATACACCAAATAAGAGCGAAGCAAACAAATCAAATGACAATGTCAGCCCACATCTCGCCCGCACCATCATTGTATCCAATGTCACTCTTCTAATTTGGCGCCTGGAGCCCAGATTACGTTCAGCCAGCACCTAGACACTGGCCTATCAACCTACGACGTCAACAGGTCTTCACAAAGTACAGCTGCCAGATGGCGAATGGAGACTTCGGCTTCACCAACCATGCTCACCATCACCAGGTATGTTCCATCTCCCTGTCCTTATTCTTTGCCGCTCAATCCCTTCTCACCCACGCTACACCCTCTCCCAAGGACCTCCACTTAACCCTCTCTGACATCATACGAGCAGCGCCCGGCTATGGCCGCTGCGTAGCCCAAGCTGCGTCCAGCAGCTATGTCGCGCGCCCCCACCAGCGATTTCCTCTTGCCCAGGTCGTCCTTCAGCGCGCGTGCACACAAGCCAGCAGCGCAGCAGAGCTCACGCCAGCAGATCTTGCTCCGGCGAGGCAGCATCCACGCCGCTTGGCCTCTTTCCCAGTAGCACCGCCCAGGGACATTCCGGAATGTGCCCTGGGACCTTCGGTTGCAGCTAGCCTAAGTAACTGAGGTGGCCGCTGCATTCTGATTGCCCGAAAGGCCTTAGGTGACACCATGCCTTTTTGCGCAGCTTTGGCTCGCGGCCCCGTTTCTGCTCACACGGCCCTGCTTTCAGAGGCCACGTCGATTTTCCAGGGCACATTGCGGTTGCCGCAGGGCGCAGAGTCGCAGACCCTTTTCCAGCGGCAAGGGCCCCTTTACTGTCTGTTTGATGGCCTTATGCATTGCACAGGGTGGAATTGCAAAAGATCCCTGAAAGTTCATGTATATGTGAAAGTACGGTTTAAGTACCCCGAAAAGATGTTGGTAGAGCTGAATACCCCTTCGACATTTTGAAAGTTTGTGAAATACCCTCCGGGTCGGTTGGACCGGATATCTGTGCAATATACCCCTACCGGGTACCTGTCAAGTTTGAAAATGAACCCGTACCAGCAGACTTTTCAAAAACCCTTCAGATTTTCGATGTACCCCTACTGGCAGTCTGGCATCCCTCACGTTTTGATTCGCTCCTCGAACCGTTGGAGGGGCAAGTACGACCACCATCTCTCTCTCTCTCTCTCTCTCTCTCTCTCTCTCTCTCTCTCTCTCTCTCTCTCTCTCTCTCTCTCTCTCNCCCCCCCCCCCCCCCCCCCCCCCCCCCCCCCCCCCCCACTCCCCCCCACCCCAGATGGCAGATACTGATGTGATGGTTGGCAATATTCATGTCTCTTTTCTTTTTGCAGGAACTGATTGAGAGAGTTGACCGGCTTCATGCTGAGTCCCGTGTTTTCGAAAAGTTCTCAGACATCGAAGGCGACTCGATGTTCGCCCACTCTCGTCAGATACAGGAAATGCAAGCGGAACTTGAACACATGGCCCACATTGCCCTTCAGATTACTGAGGTCGAAGATCTGTTTGGCCTTCCCCCGACCGACTTCAGAAAGTTCCAAGACCTTCGGGACTGGATCAACCCATTTAGCATTCTCTGGACAACTGCGGTACAATTCCGGGAAAAGAAGGCAGCTTGGGTCGCGGGTAAGTAGGAGAGCCACCTGTTTGGGCTTGCAGGGTCTTCACAATGTTTGTGGGTGATGATGGGTGAGCTGAAGGATAAGACAGCTCCATCCTTACCTGTTTTTTTGCGGGTGGGTGAGGAGGATATTCCAGCTCGCCGTTGTCTGTTTGTCGGTGAGGATACGATTCCAGGTTTGCGTTATCTGGCCTTCATAATGCAATATTTGTGTGTGCGGAGGATATTCCAGAATCCACCTCTGCCTTATATATGGTTGCATGTGGGCAAGAGAATTCCAGCCAAGGGTCCAGCTCTGCCTTATCTGTTCATCAATGAAGGCATTCCAGTTCAGAGTCTGTCTTATCTGTTTGTGTGTGGGTGACGGAATTCCAGCTTAGGGTCTGATCTGTTTGTGTGTGGGTGTCACTGGGTGAGGAGGATATTCCAGAGTCCAGTTCAGGGATGGCCATTTGATATGTGGATTGTTGATCTTTGCTATGAGATCAATCTGGTGTGATTGCGAACAACTGTTTTACATTGCCATCTTTTTGGGTTCGCTGATGAGGGTTCTCATCGTGTGATGAGGGAGAGTAAGCGTGATGCTCATTTGTTTACTGTATTGGATGCTTTTTCTCCAGTGGTTTTGATTGTGTGCTCTTTTGAAAGTGTGCGTCATAGACTGTGCCAGATGGGTGGCTCTCATGCTTGCAGCTGTTTTGCCGAACAGCTCATCCCATCCCATATCTGTTCTGTTTGTCCATCAGGGCAGCTCAGAGTGTGCCTTCCCTGTTCGTGGATTATGGCATTCCAGCTCAGAGTCTGCCATATCTGTTTGTTTGTGGGTGACGGGACTCAAGATCTCTGCCCTTATATGTTGTCGACAATGTTTGTGGGTGAGGAGGCTATTCCAGAACCCAGCTCTGCCATATCTGTTGTCCGTGAGGGCAGTCCAGCCCAGGGTCTGCCTTATGCAATGATTCAACTCCCAATCACACACAATCACACACCACACGCAGTAGAACATTCATTTGAGAAGTCACACTGGACACCGAGAAATGAAAACCAAAGTCGCTCACTGAAATCCACACCGAATTGTTGTTTCATAAAAAGAAATTGTTTGTATCCTCCAGCGGCGCCTGCCGCACACCAACCAAGTATGAATCAGGTATGTAACTGCTCTCCCTCTCTGTCATGTGTGACTCACCCTCTCGCTCCCATGTCTTGTATCACTCAAACTCCCTGTCACGCTCATGCTCTCCCTTCTCCCTCATGGATCAACTCTGAATACAGCTGCGATGTACTCCTCTGAACTTCTGCGGCTATGGCCGTCTTCTTCCTCTTCCCTAGCTCTGGTAACCAGACGTCTCCTTCCGCGCTGGGCGCTTGCTCCTCCGCTAGCACCCCCTCTCATCCACGTCGCACTGTCGCACAAGCAACCGGCAGCGGTTCCCGCAATTGGCACATGAATAGTTGATCCCGCTGGCTGGTGCTGCTGAGCTTTTATTCTTGCTGATCTGCCTTCCAGACACCTTCTGTTGGTTATGGGTTAGCCCTCTTGCCTTTGTTCCCTGCTTCTGAAAGCTCACATACTTTCTTGGGTTGGCTGCTTGCATGAATCGACTGACACCTGGCCTAACAGCTCTGGTGATCCTGGATGAAGTTGTGGTGCCTCCTGAAGACAGACTCTTCAACCCATAACTGTTATCTACTAGGGACTTCCTATCACGATTTACTTAACACGCTCGCCTAGGCCTCTGCAATCATGGTACAAACGAAAACTACTCTGCTAGAGTATTCGTGCACAATGCACATTGTAAAAGTGGCTGGAACTACTAATAGAACACGGAATGGGATTTGGGTCTAGAACCTGGGACTCAGGACTGGGACCTGGAACTCGGGACTGGGACCTGGGACCTAAGACTCTGGTACAGCGTGAAATCCTTTCACTTAGCTGTTCTTCGATGAGGGCATTCCAGCACAGAGTCTGCCCTATCTGTTTGTGTGTGGGTTAGGGGGTTCAAGCTCTGCCCTTATCTGTTCTCAAACATGTTTGTGGGTGAGGAGGTTATTCCAGAATACATCTCTGCCTTACCTGTTCGTGTGTGGGTGAGGGCATTCCAGCTCAGAATCGGCCTTATTTTCTTTCGTTTTCTTTTTTTTTAAGTAATGAAATAAGCTCCTTTCTATTGGTGCGGAGCAGCACCTGCTGGAAACCGGGTCCAGCATCCCTGAAATTAGATGAAACCCACTCTTAATGCTTCCCCACATGACGGCCTGGGGAACCGTGACCCCATTGATTGTTTCCATGAGGAAGGATTGACTGTCAGTCTAGCCCCACACCTTTTGCAAAACCTCCCAAAAACTAGACCCCCATTAAGAAACATGTCAAAAACAGTCCTGTTAGCCATATTTTGGCAGAGTTCAAGTGCAGAGTACTAACCCCTCCTGTGTTTAGATCAAGACCACGATTCTGTCTATATGAATGCTTTGCGCCTGCTCTTCTGGGTACAGAAACTTACAGAATTGTAGCACACTCCTTTCTGAGTCTGTATTCCTCTGCACATGTCTGATGATTCCACTTCAGCCCAATGGCCTCTAGAATCTCCTATTCAAAGCCAACTTTCCTTTTGTCATAAGTCTGTACTACTCTGTACTACGAGTCTGTAGAGAATTTTGGTCATCTGGAGATAGATGTTCATGAAAGCATAATGCCAAAGACTTCCTGTTTAGAGTCGGCCTTATCTTCTTCTTTTTTCTTCACTCCCTTCTTTCAATCTTTGCTCATTTGATTCCAAAGCAAAATAAAAAAAATGAAAAACAAATTTAAAAAAAAGGAAAAAAAATAAAATAAAATAAATTCAAGAGGTCATGGGTGTACCAACTGAGCTAGGCCAGTGGGTAGAGTCAGCCTTATATCTGTTTGTTTGTGGTTCAGGAGGATATTCCAACCAACTTTGCGCTCATCTGTTCTTCACAATGTTTGTGGATGATGATATGATACTCGGCTATCTGCTTTTTTTTTTTTTTTGTTTTCCCGAAAACCACACTGCCATGCTCACTATTTACTCGGCTATCTGCCTTAGCTAGTTACTCGTCACAATTTTTGCTTTGGGTGAGGGTACTTGGGTCTGCTTCGCTCTCTTCCTAATCTGTTCTTCGCAAAGTTTAGAGGAGGGCAGAAGGGTGGTATGCATGGGCTCTTGTGTTCGTGACATCGACAGTTGGTTTAATTTGTGATAAGTGCGAGGATCTGGGTCCTCGGCAGGCCTAAAGGGCCCCTGCTGCAGATGTGCCCACCCTAAGTGAAGGCGGGCCTAACAAATCACGAGAGGCCCTCAGCTGTCAATTTCGTATTTGGGGTCCAGGCAGTTTCGACGCGCCAATTGGTTGAGGGAAACACAGGCCGAGCAGCAAGACATTCCACGGCCTTCCGGGCCTTTCCAAAAATACAGGCCCTGGGCGAGAATCGCAGCCTCATACACAGACAGTTGGGAGGGCCAACCGAATGAGGCCCAGTAGCTGCAACAGAGGCACAGCATCCTGGGGCCTACCGGAAGCTTCCGGGCCGAGGCCCAGGCCAGCCAGGCTGCGAAGGCAGGCAGGCTCTTTCCATATAGGAAAGAGCTCGCTGCCTGGAGCTCATTCAGGCACTCGCATGCTAGCGGCAGCGCTGCTGGAGCGGACGCTCGTGGCCTGCTGCTGGCACTGAGAGGCAAGGTGCTAGCGCGTGCGGTCGTGCAGGGAGCAGGGCGCTGCTGAGGGCAGAGCCATAGCCCAGCCTCCATAGCTGGTTGGGCTTGGACTACTGTGAGGCGCAGGGGTGGTCTTCGGGTGTACAGAGGGAGGACGTGGGAGTAAGACAGGGGAGAGAAAGAAGGATGATGATGATGGTGATGTGAGGGCACATACCTGGTATTGGTGATGGTCTGCATGGGCGACATCTTCAAGTACTTCGTAGGCTGCTGACATCAACAGTTGCATTGTCAATTAGTAGGCAGAGAGTAGCTGTGTAGGAAGTAGGCTGGGCGCCAAGCGCCAAGTAGGGAGATAGGGCCTAGGCGGGAGCAAGCTCTCATTGACATTGGTTTTCAGTGTTACGAATCTCATTGCTGTTATATTGGTGCATTTCTGCTTTCTGGACACTGTGCTACTATCTGGCCTTCAATGTGATTGTGCAATCTGGTTATTGTCATCTCGCTACTGCTCATTTTCCTTGCAATTTGGTATCAGAGCTGGTTCAAACTGCGCTTCATTGACTCTTCGCAATAGCTGTTTGGTGCTTCGCATGAGGTGTGGGGCAGTAATAAGGCTTGGGCGTTGAGTGATAGGCGGCCCAAGGTCGTGTGGGCACGACAGGAAGCTATGTGGTGACATTAGGGGTGTACGCTGGATGATGAGAGCTCACTGATGTGGCATTTAAGCCGAGGTGGAACTGCATTCTGCTGTTGGTTGTGCCGAGGCAAAGACCGGTCATCATAAATGCACGTCAAGTTATGGTGAGAAATTTGTGGTTGGGGACAGCATTATGAGGTACGTTGCTCTCTTCCTTATCTACCCTCTTCATTACTTCTTACCGTGAGGAAGTGAGTTCTGTCTTCAGAGTCCTCTCAATGTGAGGTGTTGCGAGCGCTCAACCTTGAGAGTCGACATTCTTCCTGGGCAGCAAGCTGGTGGGAGACGGGCGATGCCTCTAAGGGCCCTGGACGAAGCACTCGGGTCACGGTCACCATGCCAACCCACTGGGACTAGTACACGCAGGCTTTGCCGCAAGTCCTTGGATCTGCTGCTGCGCAATAGAGGTCATGCAGGGCATGCCAGCCGTTTGAACAAATGCTTTCTAGACCGTCTTTAAATATTTCTGGCAGGGACTTAGTGTTGACTCTGGTTGTGATCGTCGTCCTGATTGCGACATTGAATAATTCCCGAGGACCATGGGGGCTGTCCTTAAACTGCCTCTTGATCAGCCAGATCAAACCGGGTGTAAGGCTCGTTGCATGCGAGGATAAATAAGGTGCAGGGGCTGGCAGGTTCGACATAGACTTGGGGCAAAGGGGTAGGCCGGATTGCACACCTTCAGACACGCTGCTCAACCAGATGCTTAGGACGTCGACACAAAGTGACTACTCAAGAGGGATACACGGGGAGGGTTGGATTCCGGTAACTGTTTGCAGTGGCACTAATTAGACAAACTGCCATCCAGCATGCATCTCAACAGGTATATTATTTTTATTTTTTGATTATTTAGTTGTTACGGACTTGTTAACAACTGACAGACAACTGCAGATAGGTTACTTCCTTTCCTTGCCGCATTGCATTCTGTGTAAGAGTAATCTAAAAATAGAATTGAACTTACCTGTAGGACCTGACATTCATTGTTGGTTACCGCTTGACTACTCTCTAGGTTGACCGGAATTAGTTGATTATTCATACCCGGTTGTGTGTCATGTTGAGATAGGATTCAGTGTGGACTCTAGTTTAGATCACACACACTGTAGCTCATGAGTGATGCAGGCGGCAGTGAGGAGGAGGAACGAGTAGTGGAACATCTTAGAGTCACTCGTAGAACTGCACTCAGTCAACTGATTACCTTCTTGGAGTTAGGCCAGAGAGAGGAAAGGTGACTGAGAAGGGAAGCCAAGGAAAGGACGATAAGAGAGGGCTAGGTCATCGGCAACCAACGCTCAACGGACACTTGCAGCAGCAAGACTAGCGGCCGTGAGAGTTCAGGTTGAGGTTGCGATGGCTACCTCCTCTTCACTGTCACATGCCTTGTCTCAGGCCTCTTCATCGGGTGTCAATCATGCTATCTCTCAGTGTTCTGTTAGTCAATCGGTTGGCTCACAAGTCAGCCAGCAGATGTCACTCATACCTGAGGATTATGAGATCCTCCAAGCGGAAGTTCTTCATGATGAGTTTCAGCAGCAACTGAGAGAAGTAGAAGAGAGAAGAGAAAGAACTAGATTGAGAAAAGTCAGATTAGGCACTAGGTTGCTGGAGCCAAGAGGACTAGAAGAACTAGATGATGCTACGTTAAATCTTGTTGATCGGTTGCTGCGCAACTTGCTACTTTGTGTGGCAGAAACGCAGGTAGTTCAGCAGGAACTGTTGGCTGAACTAGTGGAAGGCCAGAAACGAATTCTGGCTGCACTTCAAGGGCCTCGTCCAGTCATGAGGCAGCCCCAGTTCTCTGTAGTTCCCCCTTCGGTTGCAAGTCCTTCAGCGACGTTGTTGCCGATAGGGCAAACCTTCTCGCCTATATATGGCATGGCTCTCTCAGGCAGACAACCAGTAGTTAGTGGTCCGGTCCTTAGAGCTTCTACTATACCATCCACGACGGTGGTAACTACAGTCCCATCGTCAGGGCAAGCCCGATGCAGCCACTGCAACAATCACCTGGGCATACCCAAGATTCCTTTGTTGAGTCCTAAGCCCTTTTCTGGAGACAGGAAGAAGGACGAGGACTTGGACACTTGGGTGAGGACTATGCCCACTTATGTGAGGCACAAACTCACAAGGCCAGAGCAGGAGGCTATAGTTGTTGCTTCCTTTTTAGAGGGATTAGCAGCACGTTGGTTAAATGGGTTAGTGCAGCAACAAGGCTATTGTCAAAATTTCAATGCCTGGGCACAGGACCAGACATTGGAAGACTTCATACAGACTGTGTACAAAAGGTGGCATGACCCTCAAGGGGCTCAGAAGGCCACCGACGCGATTGCCAAAAGGTACAAGAATGTACGCGAGGTCACAGACACTGTAGAACACCTGATCGTAGTACCTGGTGTGCGTTTTGACCCTCAGGTACTCCTCACAGACTATTTGAGATGTCTGCCCTCAGAAGTCAGGACAAAACTGGTGGACGAGGCCTACATAGACCAACATAGCTTCGCTACTTTCAGCAGGAAGGCCTTAGACATAGAGGCTAAGCTGGGATCCGTGCATCAAGGCCAAGGAGATGGTAGGAAGAAGAGACTTCCCCAAGACTGGAAGAAGAAGGGTCAACTAATGTTCGTCGACCATGATGGTCAGACGACTGAAATTGACGACTTTTCAAACCTTGGGGAGGAGATAGAGCATGATGGGGCCAATGAGACTTTGGATTGGGGAGTTGTGGCGCCTATCAAAGAAAAGGTTTAGGGGATCGGGAAGAAGAAGGTAGTCCGGTCTACGGGTCAGGGTGACCAAGGAACACCCGCATGGGTAAAACTTGGTTTAGATTACGAGGTGTGAAAGGATAGAGTTGCCAGGGGCACTTGCATGAACTGCAACAATTATGGCCACACGTCGAGGACGTGCCAAGGTAAGAAGGTTATGACGAGGGTAGCCGCTCCAACAATAGTGGGCTTATCCTCGAACCCTGGCAGTGCTTTTGCGAGCACTTCGCAGGGAAACACCTCGGACCAGTAGGAGTGTTAGCCGCTCTTACTCATGTTGAAGTGGTACCGTTGCCTTCCCCAGCTCAGGCGTTGGCCAAGGCTAGTGACCCGAACATCGCCCCACAGACACATCCGGACCCACCGACGCTCTGTTCGGGAGATGTGTCTGAGTCCTTAGAAGAGTTACAGTCTGAGTGGTCAGGGAAGGACCCTAGAGACTCTTGGGCGATGATCAGTAGAGGTCCAAAGAACTGATATAGGTAGCCGCAAAGTGGGTGCCTTCGCAGACATAGGCTCTACACGGAATTTCATCAGTCGTGTTTGTGTGGATAGACTGCGCTTAGGGGACCAAGTGCACCGGTTTAGCAGAACTGTAGCTTCTACGCTAGCCAACAAGCACCAAATGGTAGTTAAATACTATGCCAAGGACATCGTTTGTTCCTTCTCTTATGGAGGAGGGGAAGTGAGACACAAAATCTCATTCCTCGTTAGCGACGAACTGCCCTTTGATATGTTACTAGGCATGTACTACCTCGAGGTTGCTCACCCTCAATTTGATTGGGATAGAAAGGTGTTGATCCACAAGCTGCCCAATGGTAGAACCGTTAGATTGCAGAAGTTTAGAGCTAGCATTCTAGTGGAAAACTACGGGTGCATGTGTGCATCCTCTTCCTATAACTACTATAAGCAGAATCACGGGGAGGGCATGTATCTAGTCTTTGTCTCTGAGAAAGGGGAGGTCGTTAAAACACCCCCAGAGATAGAATCAGTCGTCGCACAATATTCCGACCTTTTTTAGGAGCCCACAGTCGTGGTGGAAAGGGAGGGGGTCCATGCGATAGAGGTTGTCCCAGGTAGTAAGGTGCCTAGAGGACGAATCTATAGGATGTCTCCTGCGGAATTGGATGAGCTCCACCGCCAGCTCAAGGAGCTCACAGAAAAGGGATGGATTCGGCCTAGTACCTCCCCTTACGGTGCGCCAGTCTTATTTGTCCCTAAGAAGGGGGGTACGGGGGTACCTTAAGGATGTGCATTGACTGTAGGGGCCTCAATGCCATCACAGTAAAGAACGCAGAGCCCCTACCCCGCCTCGACGACCTATTGGACAAAGTGCAGGGATGTTGGTACTTTACTAAGATAGATATAAAGTCCGGATACCATCAATTTGTTATTAGACATGAGGAGTAGCACAAAACCGTTTTTCAGACCAGGTACGGTCTGTACAAGTTTGTGGTGATGCCCTTTGGCCTATGCAATGCTTCTGGGACATTCCAGCATGCGATGAATATGATTTTTCACGAGTACTTATCTTTAGTAGGACTGTAGAGGAGCACGTCGAGCACTGAAAAATAGTGGTAGGTCTCCTAAGGCAGCACTAGTACAAGGTTAACTTGGAGAAATGCGAGTTCGTTCGCACCAAGATCTTGTACTTGGGTATGAAATCTTCGCGGAAGGGTTGAGGCCGAACGATGCCAAAGTGGCCAGCATACGGGACTGGCCCAGGCCTCAGACTGTTACTGAGGTCCGATCGTTTCTGGGGATAACGGGCTACTATCGTCCGTTTGTTAAGAATTGTAATACTATAGCGTCCCTGTTAACAGATCTAACTCGACTCAACACCCCTTGGGAGTGGACTGAAGAGTGTGAAGCGGCCTTCAAGAAATTGAAGTACGCACTGATGCACTACGAAGTCCTCAAACTTTCGGATCCTGAGCAACCCTTTGTTGTGACCACAGATGCCAGCCAATATGGCATAGGCGCGGTCCTTGCACACCCTCCGGATCCTGAGCAACCCTTTGTTGTGACCACAGACGCCAGCCAATATGGTATAGGCGCGGCCCTTGCGCAAAAGGAGGGGAAGAAGTTGAGACCGATCGAGTACGTGAGTTAAAAGATGCCATCTCGTAAACTAGCTAAGTCCACTTATGAGCGTGAGCTCTATGCCCTGTACAGAGCGCTAGTCCATCGGAGACACTATCTCCTTGGCAGATTTTTCTATGTAAGATCTGACCATGAGACCTTGCGATGGATCAAGACATAGCCTGTACTCTCTAACGCACTCAAGGGGTGGATTCAAGTGATAGACATGTATGACTATCAACTTGATCCAATCAAGGGAGAGTACAATAAAGTGGCCGATGCACTATCACGTCGGGCAGATTACTTGGGGGCACTAGTGACTGAATTTGGCATACGTGAAGATCTAACTTGATTTATGGTGGAGGCCTATCAGCAAGATCCAATTATGTCCGAGATCATCCGTAAATTCAAAGAGAAGGATAAAATAACTTCTGATGAATTTACGATGGTAAATGACCTGCTGTTTCTTGAAAAGGCAGGGAATAAAAGGTTGTGTGTCCCGGATAGAGAGTCCTTGCGTAGTTTATTTTTAGGGGAATGTCATGATGCAACTGGTCATTTTGGTTATAAGAAGACTTCGGCTAACTTAGCGCAGAGATTTTGGTGGTCCACTATGATGCAAGATGCAAAAAAGTATGTTGAAACCTGTCAGGTTTGCCAACGGGACAAACCTAGGACTCAGGCTCCGCTTGGGCTTCTCAAGCCCTTTTCGATTCCTGAAGGTCTTGGTCAGAGTGTGTCCATGGACTTCATGGATACTCTTGTGATCAGCAGGACAGGCAAGAGACACATCTTTGTTATAGTAGACCGCTTTTCCAAGTATGCAAGACTCATTGCCATGCCAGAGACTGCTAAAACTGATTTTGTCATTAAACTGTTTCTGGATAACTGGGTACACGATCTTGGACTCCCTACGTCTATAGTGAGTGAGAGGGATGTGAGATTTACCAGCGAATTGTGGCAATCCACAGCTGAGCAGATAGGCACCAAGCTACAAATAACGTCAGGGAATCACCTTGAGTCCAATGGCTAGGCAGAACAGATGAACCGAGTAGTACAGCACCTGCTTCGGCATTATATTAAGCCAAGTCAGGATGACTGGGACAAAAAGTTACCTCTTGTCACCAGCGTGTGCAACAATGTTGTGCACAGTACTACTGATATGACTCCCAACCAGCTGCATCTTGGTTGGAAGCCCTAACTGCACTTGACTTTCTGCTACCAGAAAGACAGCCCACTGCAGCACCTAGCAGCATAGAGTTTGCTATCAAATGCGGGCAGATGCTGCAGCAGGCCGTCGAGCATATTAGGAAGCCTCACGATGCTATGATTGCGTCTAAGAATAAGCATAGACAGCCCTCTAACTTTCAGGTAGGTGATAGAGTCTGGGTCAAATCATCTGAACTGGGTCAAGAGCTGGGCATATCTCGCAAACTGATGCCACAATACTTCGGTCCCTGGGAGGTCCTAGACATAGTCGGGGATCAGATGACGGACCTTCCTATGTGATTCACGATTCACCTCACCTACGCACACACTCAGTTTTTCACGCTTCAAAGCTGGCACCTTTCGCAGAAACTGCATAGTTTCCTTCCAGACGGTCAATGCTGCCCCCAACCATGGATGGTGAAGTTGACATCGACGGAATTGTGGAGCATCAAGTGATGCAAGTGCCTAAACCGCCGGGCAGAGGCCGCCCTCCTAAGCCAAGAATGCAATCCTGTGTCAGATTCAGACATCACCTGGATCCCAGCGAAGATCGGTGGTTCACCAGAGAAGAACTCATGCGAACAGCACCTCAAGTTATTGCAGGCTATGAAAGAGAACTCAAGGGGAAGATGCCTGCAGACTAGAAAACTTCTCAGAGGACTATCGAAGAAAAGGAGGACGGAATGCGAGGATCTGGGTCCTCGGCAGGCCTAAGGGGCCCCTGCTGCAGATGTGCCCGCCCTAAGTGAAGGCGGGCCTAACAAATCACGAGAGGCCCTCAGCTGTCAATTTCGTATCTGGGGTCCAGGCAGTTTCAATGCGCCTATTGGTTGAGGGAAACACAGGCCGAGCAGCAAGACATTCCACGGCCTTCCGGGCCTTTCCAAAAATACAGGCCCTGGGCGAGAATCGCAGCCTCATACACAGACAGTTGGGAGGGCCAACCGAATGAGGCCCAGTAGCTGCAACAGAGGCACAGCATCCTGGGGCCTACCGGAAGCTTCCGGGCCGAGGCCCAGGCCAGCCAGGCTGCGAAGGCAGGCAGGCTCTTTCCATATAGGAAAGAGCTCGCTGCCTGGAGCTCATTCAGGCACTCGCATGCTAGCGGCAGCGCTGCTGGAGCGGACACTCGTGGGCTGCTGCTGGCGCTGAGAGGCGAGGTGCTAGCGCGTATGGTCGTGCAGGGAGCAGGGCGCTGCTGAGGGCAGCGCCATAGCCCAGCCTCCATAGCTGGTTGGGCTTGGACTACTGTGAGGCGCAGGGGTGGTCTTCGGGTGTACAGAGGGAAGACGTGGGAGTAAGACAGGGGAGAGAGAGAAGGATGATGATGGTGATGTGAGGGCACATACCTGGTATTGGCGATGGTCTGCATGGGTGACATCTTCAAGTACTTCGTAGGCTGCTGACGTCAACAGTTGCATTGTCAATTAGTAGGCAGAGAGTAGCTGTGTAGGAAGTAGGCTGGGCACCGAGCGCCAAGTAGGGAGATAGGGCCTGGACACTCGTGTTGGTGGTGGCGAGAGCAAGCTCTCATTGACATTGGTTGTCAGTGTTACGAATCTTCATTGGTGTTATATTGGTGCATTTCTGCTTTCTGGACACTGTGATACTATCTGGCCTTCAATGTGATTGTGCAATCTGGTTATTGTCATCTCGCTACTGCTCATTTTCCTTGCATAAGTAATCCCTAGTGTTTTTTTTTTTTTTTTTTTCAGTAATCCCTCGCGTGCTGTTGCTCTTTATTGAATTCTCTTATCCAACCTCGTATCCAGTCTCACATCGGATTTTTTTTTTTGTGTGTTCTTCTTCTCTCATATGCCTCACACTACCTAACCCCCTTTCTAAGTCCAGTTTTACGACGTAGTTGAGTGTTGCAGCCATGGAGCGTCCTGATGGTTATGGGCTGACACCGACCTCCTCCCGTGTCAAAGCACCGCTGCAATTCCCTAACACCTGGCGCATGCTAGAAGGTGGATACAGGACACCTCCCAGCCAACCAGGTGAACCCAAAGCGTGCCACAGGGGACCAGGAGGGATCGAAATGGACGACATGGGAATCGAACCCACGACCTCCTGAATGCCACTTATGTGCTCTACCAACCGAGCTAGGCCGCTGGCCCCTCTCATCGAATCTATTATTTAAAGCCATTATTGAATCTCTTGGTTGAATATCTTATTGGATGTCTTAGTGAATCACTTATCGAATCAATTATAGAATCTCTTGTCAGTTGGCCCCTCTCTTGGAATCTATTATTTAAATCCATTATTGAATCTCCTATTGGATGTCTTATTGAATCTCTTGTCAGTTATCTTTATGCAGCCAAAGAAAGAAGCTCACTGTGTGAAAGGTGGTAGTAATAGGATCAGCAGTCCTCAGCCCATATGGCTGAATGGTACACATGGCTACACATATGTGACTGTTAGTAAACAGATTATGAGTTTGAATCATCATGGAATCGGATTGGATGAATAGTCTTGAATGCACTATTTCAAGGGAAGAAAAGGAGTAAAAACATAGCTTGAGCAGCGGTGAGGTCATGCCAACTAAGAGCTGTGATGACGGAGTGGACACCAGGTGCTGAAGTGGCTAAATCGCAATCGCTTGCGTCTTTCATTTTTATAGCAACTTTTTATGTGGTCATCACCTGTGTGCATCACAAATGTTTGGAATACGACACAAGAGCTTGACTGAGACGCCGAAACGCGTCCTCTCTCTCTCTCTCTCTCTCTCTCTCTCTCTCTCTCTCTCTCTCTCTCTCTCTCTCTCTCTCTCTCTCTCTCTCTNTCTCTCTCTCTCTCTCTGTGTGTGTGTGTGTGTGTGTGTGTGTGTGTGTGTGTGTGTGTGTGTGTGTGTGTGTGTGTGTGTGTGTGTGTGTGTTCCCCTCTCTTTTCACGTGCACCTGATATTGTACAACCATTCGCATGCAATCAGAATCTGGTGCTACAATTGCTTTCAAAGATTCATCACACACAGGGTTTGAGTTTCTGGACCTTCACGTATCACCTCTCTCCTGCCTTTCAGCTGTTTGGGAAACTGAAGCAGCTATTCAGCCCCTACTGAAGAGCTGGTTGCAGGCCAGTGAAATGCGTCGAGGATGACCGGTGTGTTTTCATGAAGGCTGGGGGTCAAGACCAAATTCCTACGCAGTGGGGGAAAGATGATGAAGAAGAAGAAATATAACATCATGTAGTGGAACCTCTCGGCCTGAATCGGATCTGAACATCCCGATGCGTGCCCAGATGGTCTGGATTGTTTCTTCTGGATGGAAATGATTGCACGGGCATGGTTGTGAGGAACCTGGGTGGGCCAGTGTCCAGGTTCCTTGTGATCACGCCCGTGCAATCATGCGAAGATTCGCAAGCAGGTTCTATCTTTTAAGTCTTACCTGACTGATGAGGGCATGGCTTTAAACCACCACTACCTTTTCCCATGTGGGCCGCCGTGGGAGGCCGAAGTGAAACGATGGCCGCCGATGAGATTTATCAACGGCGGCCGTCATCGGGCCCGGCCTCCGATTTTTTAGGAGTATGATATTTTTCCGTTTTCCCAACAGTGGGAAAAAGGTAGTGGTGTGATGACCCGTCCAAACATGGACTGAAACACACAGCTGATTTCTGAGTTTTGCCCATAGACTGAATTCCTTGCTGAGTTTCCCGCCTGCTACTAAGTCTGTGTGTGCACGCTTGCTGGACTGCATGTCTGTCTGAGTGATGGTTGGCTTGAGTGTGTGTGTGACCATGCCTGTCTGAGTTTTGGTTGGCTTGGGTGTGTGTGTGACCATGCCTGTCTGAGTGCTGGTTGGCATGAGTATGTGTGTGGCCCGTCAGGGCACTTGCTCATTCGTTGGGCCCTCAAGGCCGGTACTTACCTGTGGCCGTGACATTGAGGGGTTGCAGCGGGGAAAAGCACTCAAGTAGCGGGTAGGCCGGTACCGCACCTGGAAGGGGTAGATGTGCAGGTACCGGAGGCCGAGCAGAAGAAGACAAAAGTGGCATTTTTTTAGGCCCAGTAGTGTAGGCTAGGTCTAGGCGGATACCAGTCTGAGTCTAGGGCCTGTACGGGCAATATCAGAGTCTGCAATGATGTTTCCCTCCAAAAAGGAGGAGGTACCAGTTGCTTGGGAGGCTAAGCGGCCTGGAAGTCACCGCCCAAGAAGCAAAGCAGGCCGCTATATCTTTGGGCCGGGCGGAGAGTCCGCCTCTTTTTCGGTGTGCAAGTTTGGCGACACACTGGTGGAGCGCTGGCTGGAGCAGCGCTATGCTGGAGCAGCGCTGCTGGGGAGGAAGGAGAATGACACGGGGGAGGAAGAAGGAAGGAAGGGGGAGGTGGCAGCCATCTTCATCACCTTGGTGGGTGCTGCAGCAGGGAGTCCCCAGCTGGGGAGAGCTACACCAAGAAGCTTCGAGGCAGGGTCAGGCATGGCGGCCTGAGCTAGAGCAGCCATAGCTGCTTTGGGTTGTCCTTTCAACTCCTTTGGGCATCTGAGCAGAGCCCAGTAGTCCGCTATAGCCTCGGCCTATGAGAGTGAAGAGTGGGAGAGGCGGCCATGGCTATGGTGGACCTCAAGTGATACCTGCAGTAGAAGAGGAACTCAGACATTGATTCTGGATCAGTCATTCAACATTGTATTATTATTTCTGGTATGAATAAGAGAAGGGGGAGATAAGGAGGGAGAGATTGTTGGGCAAAGAAGAAGAGCCTTATCATCTGTTTTTGCTGGTGTACATCATCTTCTTCTTCTTTCTTACTTCTTTTTGTTCTTCTTCTAATCCTCTCTCTCCTCTCAAGTTCATTCATTTCTTTCTGCAATTGGATGACATTGTACTTTCCGATGGATGTGTATCTTGACATTGGCCAGGGTCATAACAGTGGTGGTTTAACCAAAAAAAAAAAAAAAAAAAAAAAAAGAGCATGGCTCTCTGCCGAAGAGTGATGAATCGTGGATTGTTGAGGAAGGAATTTGAGACTCAACCACTTTTGCAATACTTCTCCCAAATTGAATTGATGTTTGCAGGAGAGTTGAAAGACCTGGATCCAGCGGAGATCGAGCTGGAGGTCACAACGATGCACCACAGGTTGGTTGTAGGGGGGTTGATTAAAAGTTTTTGACATAGTGGGTAATTAAATCGTATTTAAAGCTCAAACTGTGAGCACATACATTTAACCAGAAAGGATGTGGCCATGAAGTCATCACCAATGAGTCATGAGGGGAAGGAATGACTTTTTGACAACGATGGTTCTTCTGCACCTTCCTCTTTTATTGTTACTGCTCATGTGACTCCATATCTCTTCTCCTTTAAACTCTTGAAAGACATAACCATTGCATCCAAACCACTTCTTTCTTGTTCTTTTTCTTCTTTCTTCTCCTTTTTGTTTCCTCTTCTTTCATCTTCATTCATCTTTGTTCGTCTTCTTTCCTCTTTCTTCTTCTTTCTATTTCTTTCTTTTTTTTGCCTTCTTTCTTATCTTCTTCTGATCCCTTCTTCGCTTGTATTCTCTTCTTGTCTATTTTCTTTTTTCTTCTTTATTCTTCTTTCTTAACTTTCTGTACCGTAATTTTGTCTTTGTATGTCGTGGGAAAAAGAAAGTCTGATTTTTTGGGGGGTTCGACATAATTTGGAGCTTTATTGTTTTGTGGTCATTAATTCAACATACATGACGAGTCTTGAAGACCAGAAAGTGGCCTCTAGGCAAAATTCTATGGAACTATTTTCTGTACACTACTTAAGAAAGACAAAATTAATGTACACCACACTTTCTTTCAATTTCTTCTTCATTCTTCTTCTTCCTTTGCCTTCTCCTTTCTTTCTTGGAGCGAGTTCTCACTTACTTGGATTCTTGGTTTCTGACCGTCAATTACAAAGATCAACCTTCAAAGATGAAGAGTCCACGTAACATGACATAAGTGGGACACCATCCCTTGCGGAGTGATATCCACATCTCCCCTTATTAACCGAACTATCCATCTATCTGTCCATCAGAGTCCCTCACTGGTAGATATCCACATCTCACCACATTAATCTAACTATCTCTCTATCTATCAATCAAATTATATCTATCAATCGGATTTTATATATTGATAAGATTTTATATATCTATTAGATTCAATCTATCAATATATCGATCGATCGATCTATCCATCTATCTATTTATCTATCCATTCATCCATCCATTCATCCATCTATCCATCTATGTACCCATCCATCCATCATCCAATCTATCTGATCTATCTAATCTATCTGATCTATCTAACCTATATAATCTATCCATCTATCTAATCGAGCCATCTATCCATCCACCCATCCATCCATCCATCCATTCATCTATCCATCCATCTATCTATCTATCTATCTATCTATCTATCTATCGATCTATCGATCTATCGATCTATCTATCTATTTATTTATCTATCTACCTATCTATCTACCTACCTATCTACCAATCTACCTATCTACCAATCTACCAATCTACCTACCTACCTACCTACCTACCTACCTACCTACCTACCTACCTATCTATCTATCTATCTATCTATCTATCTATCTATCTATCTATCTATCTATCTTCCTTTCTATCTACCTATCTATCTACCGACCTATCTACCTATGTAGCTACCTACCTATCTACCTATGTTGCTATCTACCTATCTACCTTTCTGGTTAACTATCTACCTATCTATCTACCTATCTATCTATCTATCTATTTGTCTCTTTCTCTCTCTCTCTCTCTCTCTCTATCTATCTATCTATCTATCTATCTATCTATCTATCTATCTATCTATCTATTTATCTATATACTATCTCTTTATCTATTCAACTATCTATCTACCTATCTATTTGTCTATCTGTCTCTATGTCTGTCTATTTGTTTATTTGTCTGTCTATTTGTCTCTCTGTCTATCTTTCTGTCTATCTATTTGTCTATCTATTTGTCTATTTATTTGTCTATCTATTTGTCTATCTATTTGTCTATCTATTTGTCTATCTATTTGTTTATCTTTTTGTCTGTTTATTTTATTTATCTATCTATCTGTTTGTCTATTTTTTTATATGTTTGTTTATCTTTTTATATGTTTATTTATCTTTTTATATGTTTGTCTATCTTTTTGTCTGTTTATTTTTATCTGTCTGTTTATTTTATCTATTTATCTATCTATTTGTCTATCTATTTGTCTATCTATTTGTCTATCTATCTGTGTATTTGTCCATCTATTTGTCTATCTATTTGTCTATATGTTTGTCTATTTGTTTGTCTATCTGTCTATATGTATATCTGTCTGTCTATCTGTTTGTCTATCTGTTTGTCTATCTGTTTGTCTATCTGTCTGTCTATTTGTATGTATCTCTGTCTATCTGTCTGTCTATTTGTCTGTCTATCTGTCTGTCTATTTGTCTGTCTATCTGTCTGTCTATTTGTCTGTCTATCTGTCTGTCTATCTGTCTGTCTGTTTTTCTATCTATTTGTCTATTTCTCTGTCTATCTGTTTATCTCTCTCTCTATCTGTCTATCTCTTTGTTTGTCTGTCTATTTGTCTATCTATCTATCTATATCTCTGTCTGTCTATCTATCTATCCATCAATCCACCTAAGGATCCACCGATCCACCATCTATCCATCGATCCACCTATCTATCCAATCTATCTATCTATCGAATCAATCAATCTATCCAATCAAATCTATCTATTTATCTATCTATCTATCTATCTATCTATCTATCTATCTATCTATCTATCTATCTATGTATCTATCTGTCTATTTACATCTATCTATGTATCTATGTATCTATCTATCAATCCATCCACCTACCTACCTACCTACCTACCTACCTACCTATCTATCTATCTATCTATCTATCTATCTATCTATCTATCTATCTATCTATCTATCTATCTATCTATCCATCCACCCGTCTATCTATCTATCTATCTATCTATCTATCTATCTATCTATCTATCTATCTATCTATCTATCTATCTATTTATGTATCTATCTATCTATCTATCTACCTACCTACCTATCTACCTATCTATCTACCTACCTACTTGTCGATCTATCTACCTACCAACCTACCAATCGATCTACCTACCTACCTACCTACCTACCTACCTACCTA
>BFEA01000065.1:3348760-3364841 GCA_003427395.1 Chara braunii
TTTGGTCCAGTGCGAGCACACTCCAAGGAGAGTGTGGTTCCATAATGAGTTTTTGGATCCATTTGAGGCTGAGCGCTGCTACCTGCGTGGAGGGGATGATGCCCAGTCCCCCTTGGGGTTTGGGCTGAATGACTGAGTCCCACGCCACTCTGCTGATTGCCGCTGGTGATTCATGGTCCCCGCTCCAGAGGAAAGCTGCCACCTGTCTTCTCAAGGATTTTTGTGCTTCTTTGCTCAGGGGCCATATCAGTGATTTATACCACAGTGCGGCTAACACCATGTTATTGATTACTATGGCTCTGCCAAATAGCGAGGTGTGTTTTCCTTTCCATGCCGACATCTTCTGTAAAGCTGGTCCTGTAAGCCATTCGTCATTAGCAGGCGGGCGGCCTTCCGCAGTCATTTGGACCCCTAAGACTCTGATCGGTGTGCTTTTGTCCAGCCAATTTACTTTAGGTTCCTCTGGTGGCCTCCCCCCCTGAGAGTGGATCCACCATCCTTGAGTTTTGCTCCCCCAATTTATGGTCATGTTAGAAACACTGCAAAATTTATCCATAAGTTTGCGAGTGGCCTCCATGTTCTCTCGTGTGGCAGCTATCATTAAGGTCAGATCATCCGCGAAGAGGGAGCATATTGGGAATGCTTCATCAGGTATGGAGGTCACCTGGATCCTTCTCAGATCCTTGTGTTGTCTCATATTTGCGGCCAGGGCCTCCATTATTATCACAAAAAGAAAGGGCATCAGGGGATCTCCTTGTCTCACTGAGCGGGCCAGCCGGATCTCTGGTGCGAGGCTGCCATTGATTTGAACCCTTGTGGTGGCACTCCTCTGGAGTATTGACACCCACCTCCTAAATGTTGGCCCAAAATTCATCTTGTTGAGACATCTGTCGAGGAAGAACCAATCCACGTGGTCGTATGCCTTTTCAAAATCTATGAAGATTATGGCCGCATTTTGATTGTGCTGTTTAGTTAGCCTTAGGACTTCATTGACCAAGATAATATTTTCTTGTATATTCCTGTTTTGGATGAAACCAGTTTGGGCTGGGTGAATGATGTCCTCCATCACAAGAATTAACCGGTTCGCAAGTCTCTTGGCCAACATCTTATAAACTACAGTCAGGAGAGTTATTGGTCGATAATTTCTGATATTCATCTTGTCTCCTTTTTTATATAGAAGCGTGAGAACGCCTTGGCCCACCAGTTCCCCCATCTCCCCTGTTTCCCAAACTTGACGGTAATACGACATGAGGTCCTCATCCAGAGTGTTCCACATGGTCTCCCAGAATTCTTTCGGGAAACCATCCATGCCGGGCGTTTTCTCCTCCTCCATTTGCATCAGTGTTGTCCATATTTCTTCTCTGGCTAAGGGTCCCTCAAGTTTTTCCCGTTGCTGCTGGGAGAGGTGGTGTTGGAGCGGGTCAAGGAAGTCCTTCACTGCCCTGGTATGCTCTTCTCCCCCTGGTTCTGCAATATGGGATGAGAACAGATCTTGGAAGAAATCCCGCGCAATCTTCACACACTGTGGGGTGGTGAGGTTCGGGGGGTCGTCTTGTGCCCAGGGACTCATCAGTGCTTCTATAGTCGTTCTTCTTGTCCTAATTTTGGCCATGCTAAAGAAAAGGGTGTCCATTGTTGCCTCCGTTTGATGCCGTGTTAATTTCCCCCTGATCCGTGTACCATTCCATCTGTGTTTTGCAAAATTCAGGAGTTGTGCCTTCATTGCTGTTAACTGTATAGTCTGAATTTCTGTTTGGTTTTGGTCCTACAGCTGTTGAATTTGATTTAGCAGTATCATTTTGTGTTTGTTTTTATGTGATGCCAGCAATTTTGAATAGTCTTTGCATTTTTTTGCCAAAAAGAAGAGGCCGTTGTTGAACCAAGTTAATTCTGAGTCTATTAGTTTTTTTTTCGTTCGCCAATAGGACCACACATCTCGTATGTATGTTGTGAATTGTGTGCTTGTGAGAAGGGAAGTGTTGAATTTGTAATAGCCCGGTCCCTGATCCGGTCTTTTCCAAAAGGTCAATGCAATCATGCATGTCCTATGGTCAAGACCTGTGCACGGACTGGGGGGGAGGATTGTTGCTATTTGGAGGGCCCCCTCCAGATCCTCTGAAATAAGGATCAGATCTATCCGAGATTTAGACTATTGGTTCATGGCGTTGATTCCTCCTAGATGATAGGACACGTGTAGAGGATGCTAATTGGGTCAGAAGGACTATGTGAGAGGGGGGTGAGCTTCTTTCATCTCAAGAGCCCGGCCACTCAGGTAAGTGTCGTGCCGCCAGGGTGCCCATGTGTGTGTGCATGGAATTGACTCATGTGTGTGTGCATGGAATTGACTGCCTGCTGGGGTATTCTGGGTTCTTCTTCCATCCTCCATAGTCTTGATATTGTGTGAGGTGTGTGAACTGCTTACTCACCTGACGAGTGAATGAATGGAGTATCTTGCGTGCCATGCTATATCTTTCTACATTGCTTTGTTTATTTCATTCTGAACGGCTGTAGTCTGGAGGTTCTTTCTGGGGCTAAATTTCGTTTTTCAATTCGGTAGGGACAAAGAGTAGATCTTGGTGGAACTCTTGTTGGTTGGGACCCGGTTGTGACTCCATTGGGACCATTTGGGACTCAGTGGGACCGGACCCAAACAAGAAGGGCCCCTCAGGCCCAAATCTGTTGACGTCAGTTACCTTGCTCTAGCTGATTGGGACTTTGAGTTCATGCTTTCGGACCAGGAGACTCGCTGCTGAGGGGATCTCGGCTGAGACGTTTTAACAAACTTTACCACACGATCCGCCGCTTGACTCGCACCTTGGACACCACTCAATTCTCTCTTGCATTACGTAGTACACTTTGAATTTGATTTGCTGTGTCTTCACGGAGCTGAGTCCGGCTAGGCTTGAGAGGACCTCATACGTAGTCGGACCAGACTGTGTGGCGGAATCAGATCTCTCCGATCTTTTATTTTTTTGTTGTTTTGACAGCTCTCCAGTCCAAATGAATTGCCGCTCCGGCTAGGAGTTCTACCTTCTCTTCTAGTTGCTTTCAAGTTGTTTCTTTCATTGGGTTCGTTAAATGTCTGCGTCTACACGATCACAAACGAGAGAGAGAGAGAGAGAGAGAGAGAGAGAGAGAGAGAGAGAGAGAGAGAGAGAGAGAGAGAGAGAGAGAGAGAGAAGAGAGAAGCTTTTGAGTGTTGCTATTGAGGGAGTGAGGAGAGGGAAGAGGACTGTTCGTCCCAGAAGTGTGAGGAAGTACGGACCTCTCTTGAGAGACTTATTGACACCCTCGTCCTCCATCATGACATCTTCAGCAGAATGGAAGCTGCTAATGGACGCTGCCCCTGAGGCAGAAAAAACACAGTACCAGTTCTTTTATGAAAAAGCATTGAAGAGGGAAGAGGAAGAGAAGGAGAAGGAGAGGGGTGACAAAGTAAAGGCTCATGAAGCCGTCTTCAGTACCGTGCCCGCCTTAACTGATGATGAGGTGGAAGAGAAGACTGTCCCACTCCACAAGGCTTTAGTAGAGGTCCGGCCTGTTGAAGACCATACAGGCCAACTCGCCAAGGTGTTTGATGAACTCAAGAAGTTGCGCGAGGATATGGCCCTGATGGTGCAGCAACACCATGACCAGTTGCAACAGTTTGTTAGCTTGCAGCCAACCCAAAGTGTTCTTCCGCCTGCTTACCCTGCTTCTAGTGCTGCGTGTCAGTCCGTTCTTGCCCCTCCAACCATATCTTCTTCTTCTTCTTCTTCTTCTTCTTCTTCTTTGAGTGTGGCCAACAACCTATCCGGATCTGCAGCAGGTCTAGACCCCGCTGTTGTTGCTGCTGCTGCTGCAGCGGCAAGTGGCATTGCAGGGCATTCTGGAACAGTTGCAACTCTGAATTCGGACCCAGCAATCGCTGGTCCTTGCGGCAGCTTTCCCTACGTGGACAGGAAGGCGGCACATATTCCGTTTAAGTATGACGGAAAGGACGACATTAAATCTTGGATCAGCTCTATGCGATCCTACTTTGATGTGTTGGGGACACCCCCGGTTACTCAGTCGCCAGTCCTAGGGACCAATGTGGAACCCGCCGTAAGGGGTTTCTTAGAAGTCCAAGATGTACAGTCAGGCTATAAAATAATAGACCTGAACAAATGGCTGAAGGCTACGAGGAACTTTTGTTCAAACAATATGCTGATCCGCATGTTGCAGCCAAAGCTAGACTTAAGCTTGACAAGCTCAAGCACAAGAAGTGGACAGGCACCATGCATAGTCTGCAGCAGTACGTTAGTAAACTCTTTGTTACTCCTGATCTGGAGATGATTGCACAATCTTGCTTGGATGTGACTAAAGGCACGGTCCCCTCTACTGTAACACATCGCCTGGGGCTCAGACTCATAACGTATACAGATTGGCTTTCCCTCATGCGGGATTTAGTCAAGTTAGAGGCACAAGACCTCCCGGGTGAATCGGGTGGCAAAAAAACCACCAGCCGCAAACGGTTTCCGAGCAACAACCGTTTTGCAGCGCACGATCTAGTTGAGGTCAAGTGTGGTTAACGGGGACCCCCACTTTTCGGCCCTGGGTAACGATGAATGATCCTGAAATTAGGGTTTCGGGGTCAAATTTTGTGTTTTTTTGGAATTTTTTTTTTTGCCTGTTTTTGTTTTAGGACAAGGAACGAAGATTCCACCCAAACCGGAAGATCCTGCCACAAAACCATGGGTAGATCTCTGGATCAGTGAAAGTGAGTGGAAACAAAGGGTCAAGAAAGGGGTTTGCCTGCATTGCACCAAACCGGGACACTCAGTCCAACATTGCTTCAGATTGCAGCAGGGAAACCAGCGAAGGGGGTAGAGATATTATCAGCACACTCTACAGACGGAGCGGCTGAACATGTAAGTGCAGATCCTTCCTCGGATTCTGACCCCACTCAACAAACCTCTCCTGAGACCCCATCTGATGCTGATTTCAAGGCTGAAAAATTGCAGATCCTATACAAGGAGCCTTGGGTGGAGTCGGAAGAAATTGACTTTCATGCTCTCTTGACACGTTGGGCTCACATGAAGCAAGAACGCGTGCAAGGGAAAACAAAGGTGATCTTCTTCAAACTCCGCATTAACGGCCGTTACATTCGTACGTTGGCTGATTGTGGTGCAACCGCCAACTACTTCTCACCGCAAGGCACGCTTGGGAATGAAGCAAGTGACCTTGCAGAACCCTTGTCGGACCCAAGTGGGCAAGCAAGAGGTTGTCACCTCTACGCATGCAGTCAAAGGTGTACGCACTACCTTTGACATAGACCGCACAATCACGCATGAGTTGAACTTCGATGTCCTTAATCAGTGCCCCTTTGACGCGGTTATTGGCTTGGGCTGGTTGCAGGCCCAATATAAAAGACCCCGTGGAAGGAC
Organism: Chara braunii; assembly: GCA_003427395.1. NCBI lineage: Eukaryota > Viridiplantae > Streptophyta > Charophyceae > Charales > Characeae > Chara > Chara braunii. Next base: position 3,354,166 of record BFEA01000065.1, read on the forward strand.
TCACAATTCATGGTCAAAGATGTCATGGGGATCGAGCGTCCAGTCCTCTTGGATGAACCGCACGAGTCCCAAGTAACTTTTCTCAATGCAATGAAATTCTGCCAAAAGTGGCGCAGGAGCAAAATTGATGAGCAAATGCATATAGCCTTTGTCAGGCCTGCTCATGTGCCTTCTATTTTTGTTGTACATAATGATTCTACTTTGCGTGTTGTTTCTACTTTTAATGCGACTACTTCTACCTCTACTAAATCTACTTCTAGTCCAAACGTTTCTGCTTCGAATTCTGTTGTTTTGGCTGCACTTATACCATCCGGTATGCTTGCACTTGAATGTGATGATCCACCTCCGGAAATCCCATCAAAAATCCGCAACCTTCTCAACTGATTTCCTGAAGTCTTGGCCGAACCGCATGGAGTTCCCGTGCGTCCGGTCCGACACAAGATCGAGTTGATAGAAGGTAGCACTCCTCCAAAAGGCTATGTCTATCGAATGGGCTTAGGCGAATTGGAAGAGTTGCGAAGATAGATCGATGATTGAGACGGGATGGATCAAGCCAAGCGAATCTGAATTCGGTGCACCGGTTCTATTTGTCCCTAAGAAAGGAGGCAAACTACGGATGTGTATCGATTACCACGGACTGAATAGAATAACAAGAAAGGATGCATACCCTTCGCCGCGCATTGATGATCTGCTTGATGCTGCAGGTGGATGCAAGGTCTTCAGCAAAATCGATCTCAAGTATGACTAACACCAGATTGAAGTCGACCCTGCAGACCAGCATACAACTGCATTCAAAACTCGCGATGGGCTGTACGAGTTTACCGTCATGCCCTTCGGCCTCACAAATGCACCGACCACCTTTCAAAGTCTCATGGGCAAGGTGTTCCGCAATCAGATCATCGATTTGTTGTTGTTTATTTGGATGACATACTAATCTTCAGCAAGTCGATGGAGTAGCACATGAGACAACTTGAGGAAGTTTTGCAGATCCTCAAGGATGCGCAACTCCATCTCAACTTAGAGAAATATGAGTTTGGGAGGGACATTGTCATCTACCTTGGACATCGGTTGTCTGTTGCAGGCCTAGAGCCCGAGGCAACCAAAGTTGAGGTCATCCGCAAATGGCCTCAACTGACAAATGTCCGTGAGTTGCAGTCTTTTCTTAGTCTTGCGTCATACTACCGTAAGTTTGTACCCAAAATCTCTATCATTGCCCGACCGCTGTCCAGATTGACCAGCAAGAATGTGTCCTACACATGGGATGGGGAATTGAAGGAGGCTTAGGCGAGTCATCCGGTGCTCCGCATTGCAAATCCCAAACTTACATTCGTAGTAACTATGGATGCAAACTTGTATGGGATTAGTGCAGTGCTGCAACAAGATGATGGGGACGGGCCGACGACTTACGTCGACTTTATGCCTTGAGAGAGGCACTAGAGCATTGAAAACACTACTTCTTGGGTCGCCATTTCAAAGTGTTCTCAGACCATGAGACTTTGAAATGGATCCAGACACAGAATAACCCATCAACTACATTGACCCACTGGCCTCATGAGATTACTGTCTATGATTTTGAACTTAAGCACAAGAAAGGTTGTTACAATGGCGTTGCTGATGCTTTGTCTCGCCATCCTGAGTACATGATTTGCCTTGTGGGTTCCTACTATTTCCGTAAGAACTTGAAGGAGGAACTCATTGAGCATACTGCCAAGGACTCGGAACTCAGTGCCATCCTTGAGCAGATCCAGGCTGACCCTAGCAGGCAACCTGGTTTCCACGAATGTAAAGGTTTACTTTTCTGACGTTACGGGAAGTACGACCGACTGTGTGTACCCAACCATGAGCCTATCTGTACTCACTTCTTTGACTTGGCTCATGGGCCGGAGTGGACACTTCAATTTTGAAAAAACATACGAAAGTCTATTGCAAAGGTTTGTGTGGCCTGGGATGAAAGAAATGACACGAAAGTTTGTGGTTGAGTGTGAAGTTTGTCAACGCATCAAACCTTCTCGGAAAACGCCCTATGGGCTGCTGCATCCTCTTCCTATTCCTGATGGCCCGAGTGAGTCTCTTTCCATCGACTTCACGGACATGGGAAAGAAGAGTAGGAACGGATATTCACAAGTAATGGTGATCATTGACCGCTTTTCAAAGTTTCTGAATTTGATCCCATTACCACCTCACGCCCCAACTGACCTTGAGATCAAGGAGTTTCACAAAAGGTACATTTTGCAGTGTGGGCCCCCGGAAACTCTTGTGAGTGACCGGGACACTAGGTTCATAAGTGCAGATTGGAAGGACTTCACCTCCCAGATCTACGACATCAAACTCAAGATGACGTCTGGCTGACATCCCGAAGCCACTGGACTGGCCGAGGAGGTCAATCAGGCTGTGATCCAACTTCTCCGAGCTCTAATTGTGCCTGATCAGAACTCTTGGGATGAGGAATTGTCGATTGTGCAAGGACTGTACAACAACTTAATACACTCCTCCACAGGGATGACACCTAATCGGTTGCACCTCGGGTGGCAAATTCGCAATCCCCTATCCTATCTGTAACACCTGGTCAGCCAGGCTACAGGGCTAAGTTTGATCCCTTGCTCAAAGTTGTTGTCGGAACTATGGAAAGGCGACGCAGTGCAAGATTAAACATGCTAACAAAAAGCGTCAACCTTAACCTTTCACAGTGCGAAGTTATGTCTGGGTCAAAATGTCTGAGTTTTTTGAAGAAGAAGGGGTATCACGAAAGCTTCTTCCTCAGTGCTATGGTCCGTGGAAGGTGCTGAACCAAGTAGGGGAGGATTCATTTGGTCCTTCTTACACGATCGACGTGCCTCCTCATCTGCGCACGTACCCAGTCTTTCACGCGCCGAAGTTGTTTCCGTATGAACCACCTGAAACTTTTCCGTATTGAGAATCGACGATTCCTCGCACAATCAGGGGCGGTCACGAGGTTGACAGAATTGTCGAGCGCAGTGGAAAGGGGAGAAACAGACAATACAAAGTTCATTTTCTATACCACCCATGGAATGACTTTTACTGGATTGCTAAGAAAGACTTGTTGCAGAGTGCCCCGCGAGTCATCGACGCATATGAACGACTGATTAACTCCGAACAGCAACCTAAATTTACTGCTACCCTCACTCCAGCGGAACATACCCGATCTCTCTTTGCCATTTACGCTTATGATGCATTATGCAGGGACTCTGATTGAGTTACTCGCTCGAAGGGAACTCGCTCTTGACGGGAGGGTAGTGTAAGGCCAATTAAGATCAAAGAAAGTAGTAAACTAATGACCAAATACACACAAATAGGTGCAAACTCCATAAACCATAATGACCCGCCATAACACAGACTGAGAACACTGCTGATTTCTGGAGTTCTGCCGATGGAATGGATGCCTTGCTGAGATTCCACATTCTGCTGAGTTTCTAAGTCTGTGTGTGTGTGTCCTTGTTGATCTGCGTGCCTGTCTGAGTGCTTGTCGGTATGAGTGTGTGTGTGACCCGCAAGGATACTTGCTTGTTTGGCAGGCCCGTAGGGCCGGTACTTACCTGTGGCCGTGGCATTGAGGGTTGCTGCAGGGAAAACAGTCAAGTAGCGGAGCCAGGGGCCCGTGGTGCTTAGAGCAGCAGAAAAACACTCAAAGTAGCAGGTAGGCTGGTACCGCACCCAGTGGAGGCAAGTAGGCCGCTATATCAAGACGCCGAGGGAAGAGCCCGGCCTCATTCTTCAGTGTGCAAGTTTGGCGACACGCTGCTGGAGCGCTGGCTGGAGTAGCGCTGGGTACTACAGCGCTGCTGGGAGGAAGAAGTCGGGAGGTAGGAGGAGGAGGGAGAAGGGGACTAAGGAGGAAAGTGGCGAGGTACCTACCTGGCTATGGTGGACACCATCTTCATCAACTTGTTAGGCGCTGCATCTGGAAGGCCCCCGTTGGGGTAGTTCCGCACCAAGGAAGCTCGGGGCAGAGGCAGGCATGGCGGCCTAGTGAGCAGCGGCATAGCTGCTTTGCGTTGTTCTTTGCACAGGGAGGCAGCGACATAGCTGCTTTGGGTTGTCCTTTGGACAGGAGGGTTGAGCCCTCAGTAGTCCGCCATAGCCTCGGCCTACATGTGAGAGGAAGGAGAAGGGTGGCCATGGCTATGGTGGACCTCATGTTGTGCCTGCAGTAGAAGTGGGATTCGGACATTGATTCTGGTTCAACCATTCAACATTATTATTGTTATTTCTTGTTTGAATAAGAGGGGAGGAGATAAGGAGGAGGAGATTGGTTGGCGAAGGAGAAGAGCCTTGTCATTGGTGTATACTAGAGTACATCATCTTCTTCTTCTTTCGTACTTCTTCTTCTTCTTCTTCTTCTTCTTCTTCTTTCCCTCTTCCCCTCTCAAGTTCATTCATTTCTTTTTGCAATTGGATGGCATTGTTCTTTCTGATGTATGTATACTTTGAAACTGTACACAGGAACAAATCCCAAGTGGGAAGGTGGTTGCCTCAGGATCGCCCGACCATAAGGGGGAGAAGCGTTGAGTGAGTACATCTAATGTTGTAAGGGATACTGGACCCGGTTGGCAGCATTACTAATACAAAATCCTCCTTTCAAAAAAAAAGCAAAAAAAAAAAAAAAAAAAAAAAAAAGCTAGTGGCTTCTGCAATCAAATCTACCATCAGGCCAATCCAACTCCCTAACTCCCCCCTTGAGTAGTTGAAGCACTGTAAATTGACTGATGCTTCTGCTGACTCCCTTTGAGTCTGCTGGAAGCACCAATCAAACAATGAAGAGAGCGCAATCAATCCTATGCAGTGGAGGTATTGTGGAATGTGCACCTACCTGCAACCTTCTGCAACTTGTGTTTGAATGGAAAAAAAAGAAGGTTTGGGTTCAAAGTTCAAACTCTGTCAATTTGTTGGCGAATTTCACGCAAATCCGGGAGCACTAGGGGCGGCCGTGCTACAGGTTAGCACTGCTTTAGTCATTGGACAGGGGCATCGGGTGTGGTAGTGTTTGGCGCACCCCTGTTTCTGTGGATAGCACCTCCATAGCCAGGTCTTTTGAACATGCGGCTGTTGTGTGAGGGGGGTTGGTGTTGGCACGGATGCCTTGCGAGGTGAGGCGGAGTGCGTTTGGGCGGTCGGGCAATGGTGGTTTCAGATCAGTTCCACCAAAGAATTATCCGCGGGGAGGAAGAGGTCGGCAAATTCCGAAGCCGGCCTCAGAGGGAATGAAGTCTTCTATGTTTGTCCAAGCACAGAGTACACACTGGTAAACATACACGAATTAATTAGGGATCCAATCCAATTAGTAGTCAGCCACCACCCAACATGTGGCTAAGTGGTACCAGTGTTTCCCCCCTGTTCATGAACTGGGGGGTCCATGGCCACGTCCCGTTCACCCGGTCACAGTGGCAGTGAGCGCCTGGCCGTGACCTGCGAACGGGGTACGGCATTTTTTTTTTGCAGCCCCGAAATCCTCCCCCCCCCCAAAAAAAAATAAATAAATAAATAAAAAAATACAGGGGACTGCGGCCGCTGCGCTTACAAATGAGCTACCCCCCTCTTTTTGCAAGGAATATAAGTGAGAAGTTGAGAACAATATACAGAAAGCCAAGTTGCGAAATCACACAGATGTCCAAGTAGTCATGTACAAGCAGAGAGCACAAATGCACCGAGATTCCATCCAAATAAGAGCAATACAATGAAGTCATGAGCCAATGTTCAAGCCCTCAGGCCACACCAACACAGTATCCAATGTTGCTCCTCTCTGTCTGGCGCCCAGCGCCCAGCCTACACTACTTGCCTATCCTACCTACATCAGCATTCACGCAACAGGCTCACTTCAACTTTGAAGACCAATGTACTTGACGTCAACACCATAGCCGACCTCCCTCATGCACCAGGTACGTATCTCGTCTCCCCTCATCAGACCCTGACCACCCACACTCGCCTCCTTCCTGAAGACCACCGATCGCCCTCTTACCCCCTAGTGCCTTGCAGCCCGGCTATGGCTGCTCGTGCTCCGCTGCCCAGCAGCGCCCCTCTCACCTCTCAAGCGCCCGTATGCGCCCTGGCCTCAACGCAGCATGCAGCCTCTAACACAGCAGCGCAGCAGCGTGACCACATTGCCTGTGTGGGCCAGAATACCAGACCCTGGCTGCCACTGTCCCTATATGGAAGTGGCAGCCCGTGTCTGGCCGCGTGTGGTGTGGCTGGGAAGCTTCCAGTAGCTTCCGGTCAGGCCCCAGTGTCTGCGCCCAGGCCCTGGGCCTTTTTCAGTTCGGCGCACCCAGACTCGGTCCGTTTCCTGTATCTGCCCAGGCCCTGGGGCACGTATGTCGACAATGCTGCTTTTGCATAGGCCCTTGGCCAATTTGTGATGTATCTGCTTCACAATGTGGAGTCCAGGCACAATTGCCTGGTGCAGGTAGGCTCACACGTCTGAGTAACCAACTGGCGTGCGACCAACTGTCTGAGTACCCACATATGGAGAATGTTGAACTTTGGCCTCTTGTGAATATTCAGGCCCGCCTTCACTTAGGGCAGGCACGGGGCATTCTGAGGGCCTTGGCCCAGACCATGTGCATGTCTGTTAAGGGCCCTGCGAGGCCTCATTCCTCGCTTTTTTTTTTTTTCTTTCCCCCTAATCTACTATTTTAAAAAAAATCAGAAACAAAACAAAAACAAAACTTTGCACTATCTGTGCAGTACACAGCATTCATAATGAATGTGGCCCATTGTCCGGGCCACATTCAGAGTGCATGTGGACCATGTGTGCATCCAGATACATTCAAAATGCTGTTCAGGACAGCCATGTCCTTGCCTCTCTCTCTCACACACACACACACACGCACGGACAGTGATGTGATGTGATGTGATGCGATGCGATGCGATGCGATGCGATGTGCACATGCCAGATACAATAAAAACAGGCAGTACCGCCGAGCCGTGTTGACTGTACAATACAGTCAAGAAAAAACAAGGATCCTTTGCAGGGGTCCTACCACTATGATAGGCAGAGAAAGGGCCTCGCCACACCACTCTCGAAATGTGAAAAAGACAAAAATGTGGTGGGTGCAGCTGCCCATGTTCTGGACGGAAGTTCATTCTCATTTTGCACATTTCGAGAGTGGTGTGGCGATGCTGAAGGACTGTACACGCAGGTCAAGCAAGTCACCAGCTTCCAAACCGTAAAGAAAAACAAAACAGCTGCACTTGTTTTGTTTGGTTCCAGGTTCAAATCCTGCCAAGAAGATAAAAAATAACGGACACTTCAAATATCAGCTTTCCACTTAATTTGAGGGGGGGTGGCTCCAGTCAGACTATCTTGGCAGCAGCTGTCAAAGAGGAAGAGGCTGCATGTAGTGTCATTGTGGCAGTGGGGGGCGCATGAAGCAAAGAAGGGATGTATCATATTTGCAGCGGTACTCTGTGCGCGGCGTTAAGCTGGGCCCATCTTTCTATTTGACTGTGTGACTGTTCGGCCTGTGGGACCAGGCCGTGGGGGCCTGATCTCACAGGCCGTTTATTATTTCGTTCGGTACCGGTGTCGGCACCAGTCCAGTCCAGTCCTGTCCTTTCCAGTCCAGTCCAGTCCAGTCCAGTCAGTCCACTGGGGGTATACCCCACCAGCAGTCTGTCTTTTGATGGATTCGGCGTTGTGAGTCTTGGGGTATCTCATGTACAGTCTGAGTGTGAGGGGTGTGCTTGAGCGGTCGCCTCCTTTGCTGGACAGCTCCTCTCCGTCACCATCTCCACCCTCACCGTCCTCCTTTTCATGCATGGCAGGGTCATCGTATTAGATAGACACTCTCGAATGTGTTGAGCAGCTTGTGTTACACCCCGGTTCTGGGATGTGTTTGAAAAAACAGATCGGCAAGTACTTGCCAGCTTTGGATGAAATCAGCGAGACAGCCACGAAAGAGCATACGTTGGAGCGCATGCTGGATTCTATGGAGAACGATTGGAAAGATCTGAGATTTGAACTTGTGCCCTGGGGTGAAACTGGCCACGCCATCTTCAAGGGAGGACCCATAGATGAAGCCCAGACTCTGCTTGATGATCATTTAGTGAAGACACGTGCAATGGCGGCTTCACCAGCTGCGGAGGCATTTGGCTCGAGGATATCAAGGTACATGGTGTGTAATATGATTTGAAATTATTGAATTTGATTATATAAATGTTTAAACTATGTAATACATGCCATATTACATGGTGTGTAATGTGATTTGAATTTTTTGAATTTGATTATATAAATGTTTAAACTACGTAATAATATTAAAATAAACAAAAGGAAGACAACACGTCCTAGCTTGAACAAAGAAGAGAGAGAGAGAGAGAGAGAGAGAGAGAGAGAGAGAGAGGGCCGCGCGCGCACACACACACACACACACACACACACACACACACACACACACACACCATGGCAACCAGCCGGACGTCTGGACCGGAATCCAGACGGTCCGGTTGTCTGGGTATGGGTCCGGTGTCTGGTCCGGTAGGTCTGGATTGGACCCAATTTTGAAAAATTCGAATTTTTTTTTGGGGGGGCCTAGGACGTTTTTCGGGTCCTAGGCCGCCCCCAAAAAATGCCCCCGGTATTTTTTGGCCATTTCAGGGCCTAACGGACGTTTGGCCATTTCAGGGCCTAACGGGCGCCGCCAGACGCTTCCAACAGCTCCCTCTGCTGTTGTACTACACTGGTAGTTCATCGGATGAGGATGGATCTGATTCCAAAAATGAAGCGCTGGCTGCAAAGCGCCAAAGAACATCAAGCTAGAGAGAGAGAGAGAGAGAGAGAGAGAGAGAGAGAGAGAGAGAGAGAGAGAGAGAAGATTTTGGTCAGATCTGAGATCCCGTCTTAGATCTGGTCCTGACCAGATCTCAGATCTGTTCTTAATACTTCTTACGCAGATCTGAATAACTTAACAGTTTAAATTTTCAATTTTCATATGAATATGAATTAGAAAGTCTAACTTCAAAGTTCAAAGTTCTGTTTTTTAAACTTTTTTTCTGATTTTCGCACTCTTTTTCTGAAGTGACTTGGGATTGGTCTGTTGAGAACTGGTTTCAAGTGTTGTGTGAGCCTTTGTGAATGTCTGTGACAGTATGAAGCTGTCAAGTTGTGAATACTGAAAGACAGTAAGCTGTGGTTAGTACTGAGTACTACTGCTTATTACTAAGTTTGTTTGTTTTTTTCCGGTCCGGACATTTTTTGTGTCTGGTATACCGGTCCAGACGGTCCGGGTCCGGTCCTGTCCTGTCCGGTTGTCCGGTGCCTGTCCGGATTACCGGACGTCTGGACCAGTCCAGACAAATGTCTGGGCCTCGGTCCAGACATGTCCGGGTCCGGGTCCGCGGTTGCCATGACACACACACACAGTTTTATGTATGTCTTGCTTTCAGGTTTTTAATGTCTTTCTCACTGCATCAAATTTCTTTGTATATCTTTCTTCCTTTTTGTTCTGAGTAGTGCTTGTGTGTCTAAGCGAGCACTCCTAAGCAGTGCCATCAGTCATTCCTTGTTTGTAGCGCCCTGCTCTATTAGTGAATCGATATTGGGGGGAGGGGGGGGTGCGCTCTGTTTCGGATGTCTGGGTGTCGACCTATGGGTGATGATGGATGTTCATCGGAGTAGCTCCCTGGCTCAGCAGGTGGTGGCAACCAACAGTCTGCGGGGTTCGACTTGTGGTGTGAGTAGGTGATGGATTGCTTTGGTCCCTGTTGGAAGTGTGGAGTGCCTTGTCTGCACTCCTTTGCTCCCTTGCTTCCGACCTGCGTGCCATGCCTTTTTTTTTGCTGCAGCTTGTCTGTTTGCTGTGTAGTTTGGTTGGCTTGTCAGAGTTGCTTTGAGCTTCGCTGAGTTGTTGCCTGCCGCCCATCCGCGTCCTGGCCTATCCGTGTTCTCTGCTTGTAAACCGTGTAGTTTGGCTGCTTTGGCAGCGTTGCCTTGTGCGTTTCTGTTTTGTTGCCTTGCTTCCAATCCGTCTGCGCTGTCGTTCCATGCAGTTAGCTCTGGTGTTGTGCAGGTGGGTAGCCCCGCTAGCGTCGCCTGGTGCTTGTGCTCCACTGAGTCTTTTGCCTGCTGGCTGCTGCTATGCTCCACTTGTGGTGTCGCCTGCTGGCAGTGACTGTCTGCTTTCAACAAGTGTCAAAAAGACTCAAAAGCTTCATGACCCAAAGGGCACGAGATTCTGGAGATTGTCGAGGATTCAGGCTCCCGATGAGGCTGTGGAATTCTGTCAAAACAATCTACCGTCATCAGTTTTTTTTTTTTTCCTGCTCTGTATTTGTTTTTCGTTCTTGGATTGTTCTTCTCCGCTGCTTTTTTTGCCTCGCTGCCTTTTCCTCCCATGCCTTGTGCTGTTTGTGTGCCCACTCACCTCCCCTCTACCCTCCAGCCTATGTCCCTCTGCTGTTGCTTGTCGTCGGATGTCTCGTTGCCCCATGCTCTTTGCTTCACTGTTGTTTATCTGCCTTTCAGTCTTGTACTTCTTTTCTGTTGTTTGGATGTCAAGCGGACCTGCAATGCTAATTAAAGGATTGCCCATTGACTTGACTCACTTCGATGGGTGTTTTTTTTCCTACTGGAGTATTGCATCGGTATGGTGCTGCTGAGGCTGTTTTGCGTGTGTTTTCACATACATCTCACACAAACCCACAAACCCACACACCCACACCCACAC
>BFEA01000065.1:3380001-3395278 GCA_003427395.1 Chara braunii
AAAGATCCATGTGGTAGTAGCGGCTGGGCTCTATGCCTCGGGAAGTGTCTGATTTGCATGTTCAACCAGTGGGGGGATGACTTAGAGGATCCACATTTTCGGGGACACCTAACCATAGAGACTACACTTTRACTGTGTTACTTTTTAACTGTCGTAAGTCGAGCCCCTATAGCTGGTTACCTAGACCTAGCCTAACTAGACCAAGGCTCCCAAACCCGCAATGTGCCAAGGATTTTACTACAGACCCCTGACTGCTACCATAGAGGACACCCTGATTACTCAGGGACGACCCGGAGCAGATTGGGCTATTTCCAACCTGCATCAACCTCACAGACTCTGGTGGCGAACCACACTTCTATGAACGGTACGACAACCACCCTACCCTTTCCCAGATGAGTCTACTACCTGGAGGAATTCCCTTTGATGTGTACCCCTAAGTGATCTCTCCAGTGGGTATGACAGACCAGGCACTATCCCGGATGAAGCCCATCCCGCAGGCATCATAGGATTTTAACGGGGGCCCACCTGCAGGCATCGTAAGTACGTAGGACCCGTCCTGCTACGACCACACTATAGGGTGCATGAGAGGCGGGATCAGACCAGGACCAGGGCGGGACAGGTATGGGTTCAACCATCGGTGAACCTCTGGATCGGGAAACCCAAGGCGGTACCCAAGACCTCTGAAAACACCCCAGGAGCCCACACAACCCCCATGGAACCTGAAGGGGTTCACACCCCTCATGCTGACTGACACCCTAACCTAACCCGACCCCTAACCTAAACCCCGCACTGGCCAGTATGTCTGGTGCAGACCCGATCATCGGACTGGAGGCCTGACTAAACCCTTCGGGTACCCCTCATTCTCAGGCGCAACCCCAACATCGGACTATCCCGTGGGTCTGATCATTCAGGACGGACGACCCTCCCCCAAAGCCCGCGGTGAAATCCCTAGACTAAATGCAGACCCGATCATCGGGTCGGAGATCAGACCCAACCGAACACCCCTCATCTGTGGAATAACCCCCTCAGTCATCGGACTACCCSAAMGGCYGACCAYTCAAACAGTCCTCCCCCAAAGCCCGCTCCCAGCATACTAACAACATGGACCAGTCCCTTGGGCGGTGCGCAGGCAGTGTCTGTATAAACTTACCAATGCGTCGTCACACACACACACACACTTGTAGCTGTAATTCCCTTTGGCTGTTGGATCTGAGAGAGTGGGACATTCGGCTTATTGGAAATCTGGTTTGCTCTAAATTGGGTTTACTTTTTTCACGTGATTTCTATTAAGATCTTCCAAGTGTTAAGTGGAACACTTTTTTTATGTTTTTAAGGTTTTGGTTAATGAGGCCTCAATTGGGATCTCATTTTGGGTTGAGTATTAGTCATGTAATTGCATCGGGTATAGGCCAGGAATTTGTGTGGTTGTTTTTGCATGTTCATAATATAGAGTTAATATAGAGTTAATCGATATATTGGAATAGGATTAAATTCTACTTTAGTATTAAACATAGACTAAGGTAATTGGATGGCATAGCTTCTCATTACTTTTTGTCCCGTTGCAACTAGAGATTTGTACGGGATGGGCTGAAGACAGGCGTCTTCACTGTGAGAGGTCCGTGGTTGGGGATGGGACTGGCCGGAAGTGCCTCTCCCAGCCTGGTTTGGCTACGGAATTCATGTGAGGGACGCCTGGCCCGCTTCCTGGTTTTGTAATTCAAAATTATTTGTTAAAAAAAAAAAAAAAAGGGTTGGTTTTCCTCTTTTTTTTTTTGAGAGGGAATATTGCTCCAATCTAATTCGCGGGGAGCTTCACGTGCTGTGAACCGGGCCCAGCGTCCCTTATCATCTTAATCAATTTGGGAAAATCAGATCACATACTTACAGGGGCCATTACCCGGCTTCCACTAAAGGACTTCTGAGAAATTGTCAACCATTCCCTGCTACTTGTAAGAATTCACAAATTGAAGGATCTAAGAAGTTCACGTAGGTTTGTCCGCTTCCGCTTCAGCCTTGGTGCTTGTCGCTGCTGTCTGGTCCAAGTTGCCCTCCGTACTGGTAGGGTGATGGTCCTGAGTGCTGGTCACACTGAGGTAGGATAGTAGGGATAGGGGGTGCGCTGGGAGCATTAACGTGGGGAAGGGTAGGGAAGGTGGCCTATCCTGTCAGGACAACCATCGACTGCCGCTGCCAGCGATCACCGTGGGTCTAGTCCTTGGCCTCTACAACACCCTGGGCTCAAAAAAAAAAAAAAAAAAAAAAAAAAGAACTTTGTAAAGAATCTAAAGACCTTGAAGAATTTTGGTCTTATGAAAAATTGATGGCCATTGAGAAAGGGAAAATAATTTACTATTGCAAGCTAAAACACCTAATGCCCCTTGTCAACCAAACCACCATTCGACCCCAATCCCCTCTCAGGCAAGGCTTATCACTAACAAGCCACCATCTCGTAAGCCGCTTGCCCTCCAGCTGTCCGGAAAGCACAACAGTGCTAATAGGACGCGAGATGCTGTCACCTACAGACCACTGCTTCACTTAGCCTAGGCAAGAAAGAACCAACCTCTTCCCCATCCAGATATATACTTGCTTGTTCAGATGGCTCACACCTGCCACTCTTGCTCCCCAACAAGACGAGGTAAGCTGGAGTGATCACCGAAACCCTGGCCAGCAATCAGAGGATGCTCACAAAATCTGCCTGAACAACCCAACTACCACCACTCCCTCCGTGGCAAAAGCGAAAAAGAGAGCAAACCAACCTCCCTCGCCATGGACGTAGACAAAGCACTTGCCACTATCTGCCTCCGCGAAGGGTAAATAAGCACCGTCAACCCCGGCCCCAGATTAGAGCAGCCCTCAATTACTGCCCTTACGCCCCTCGACACAGCACTCCCCTCCAAGATGCTACCGCTGCAGGGTAGAGCTCCCAACCCGTGGGGAAAAAACACATGGTAAAGACTCTAAAGAGGCTTCCCAGTATAATTTGATAATTCATATTCGCAAAAAGAGTTTTGTGATGTGTGAAGTTGCTGGTTCGAAGGAATATTTTACTAGGGAAAACTAGGGCGCAGTCAAGGTTTTCAGTTTTAAATGCATTTCAGTCACAATTTCGCAAATTAACTCCAAAGCCAGGAAAATTGTGAATGCATCCAATCCAACGTTAGGGTTGGGTGGGGATGTGTTGTATTCGAGGGATGCCTGAAGTGGATTTAGAACTGAAAACGTGACTGCACCGTAGTTAACCCATTTTACTATTTTGTTGATTTTCTCTGCTTATTATGTTAGGTGTAAATAGCTTAAAGAAAAGTGATTAAATATATTATCTGGCTGAAAGGTACACCCGTATTCTACATGATTCGGCCTCCTGATTGACGAGTCAGTGAAACTCCGACGAAACAGCTTGTCACAGCCCCTCGTTTGTTGTCATCTTCTCCCTCTCTGCGTACGGCTTACGGGGCAGCATCTCGTCAAAAATGTATATTACTGTAATAATAATCCACTGCATGTGGTACTACTGTGCCCGCTTTCCACCCCCCCCCAAATATAATGTATTACCAATAAGAACTTGAGGCCGCGGTCCTCACAGTCTACCCGGGTTTACGACCTTACCTCCCCCTCCTCCCCCAGGGTAAAAATGAAAAAATTTTTTTATGTTTGACCCAGATGCCCAAGGAGTGGGACTGCTTTGCCACCCTCCCCCCCCCGGGAAAAAGAGAAATGAAAAAATTGCTTCTGCTTGATCCAGATGCCCAAGGAGTGGGACCGCTTTGCCAAGGTGGATACCGTTTTCCGTAAGATCATGAGTGTTGCTGAGGCCATGCCCAACATAAAGGAGGTCATAATTACCAAGCGCAATTTCCTGATATCAAATCTAGCCTGGTGCAATGAGGAGCTAGAAATTATCGAAAAGGGGTTAAACAGTTACTTGGAGGCCAAGCGGCTTGCTTTCCCAAGGTCAGCTACAAATTCAAATTCAAAATTGGCTATTGTACATATATCTATGATTCTATGTTTTTTTTTTGTTTTTTTTTTTTTGGCCCGGGGGTAAATTTCAGTAGAGTCACAAAAACGACTTATAATTGCACTATGGGGAAAGATACAGTTTGCAATTGCACTTCAGGCACCCTACATGCCCAGCAAGCTGGGTTGAATAAATTGCCCGAACTGCACTTCAAAACTGTATCGTGGTCCAAACTATAGTGCAATTATAACTCATTTTTGTGACTCCCGCATAGTTTCCCCTTTCTTTTTTCCTATGTATGTATGTATGTATGTATGTATGTATGTATGTATCTATCTATCTATCTCTCTATCTATCTATCTATCTATCTATCTATCTATCTATCTATCTATCTATCTATCTATCTATCTATCTATCACGTATTATATGTTTGAACATACATCATATACGATATTGGAAAAGGGGTGGGGGGGAAGAAGTACTTGCAAATGAAAGGTGTTTAACAGCTTTAACCCCCCCCTCCTGATTGAGAAGAGGGGGTTAAGCAGTTACTTGGAGGCCAAGCATGTTGCAAGGAGAATGAGCAAATGACAGAATTCCAAATTGCAACATCACATTGAACGCCCGGATATTTGTGAGCTGTCCAGAAAGCAGAAATGCACCAATCTTGCACCAAAGGAGACCAAAACAATGAACGTAATTGTCAATGTCAGCCCTTGTGTCGCCACCATCCTGAATGCGCTCAATGCCTCTTCTCCTACTTGGCGCTCAGCGCCCAGACTACTATCACACAGCTCCTATACTAGCCTCCACTAATGACGACGCAACAGGAAGACTTCAGCAGCAGAATCCAAAGTACGTGACGATGTCACCAACACAAACCTCCATGACGAACCATGTATGTCCCCTCTCTCGCCCTCTCTCTGCTCACCTTCGTCTTCTCCCCATACTTGTCCTCAACCCAAAGACCACCGCCATACCCCGCTGACCTCCTCGAGCCCAAGCGTGGCTTTGCCTGGCTTGGCTCTGTGCTGCTCCCTGCAGCGCCCTCCTTCCCACCTGCGCCTGGGTGCGCTCGGGCTCTTACTGCCAGCAGCCTCTGAGCGCTCCTCTCAGCAGCGCTGCCTCACAACATGGAAGTGCCCAAATGAATGAAAGGCAGACGGGCACTTTCCTATCTGGAAATTGCTCGCCTGTACTGGCAGCCTGGGCCTGGCGACTGTGTGCCCAGTAGCTCCACGTTGGGCCAAAGTGTCTGCGCCGAGGCCCAATTCATACAGCGACCTGGGACCCAAATAGTTAGGCCCGCCCAACTGTACAACGTGGCCTGGGTCACTCACTGCCTCCTGATAGGCTGGAAGGCCTTCTTCCACATCGTGCCTGGAAGAGCCTAGAAGGCTAATGAACCCACGGTTGCATAGCGTGCAGGGCCCTTTAGCCAACTGGCGCCCAGTAACTGTCTGGCGCCCCAAAGTCCCTGAAAATGTCAAGTTTAGGCCTGTTTAAGAAATGCAGGCCCGCCTTCACTTAGGGAAGGCACATTGCTTGCAGCACGGCCCTTTAAGAGCCTGCCGAGGATCAAAATTCCTTGCAGTGTTTAAATCCCCCTCCTTTTTCATCCTGATGCAGTGTTGCATACCCCGACGGCCGGCGCCCTTGACTGGTCGGCACCTACCGGTTGGGGGTCGTCGGCACCCAGCAAAAAAAACAAAAAGGACCCCCAATAACCCCACCAACACCCCCATACCCGCCCCCAATACCCCCATTCAACACACCGGCTTGGGGCTTTCCCGCCTGCCTTGGCGTATTTCCACCTGGTTGGCTGGACTGCCTCTGCTGCGGTTGGGGTGCATGCTCCCCGTCTAGCAACCAACAGTAACACCACAGTGGACAGGGACTCCCCCAAATGGAAACAAAACAAAAAGAAAGAAAAAAAAAGTAAAAGAGGGAGCTTTTTTGCACTTTCTGAAGCCCCGACCGCGTCCCTAAAGTTTCAGTTATCGGCCTCGCCTTTTCCAAAACATACATAGTGGCGGTTTTGAAAAGCTGAAACTGAAACCACACTTCTCTAAAGTTATCCCTTCTTATTAATACTTCGAGACCTCAACGGAGGGTCAGTTCACACCGATTCGTACCGGGACTCGCACCTATTTGCAGCGTCTATACAAAGATGCAAATCACAATCTACCTTTTTTCATGTGATTGTCCTGTAATTCTTAATAGCATTTTAAAATTTAATTACTATTCTCGCTAGCTATAGTGGGTTATACTACCCTTTGTTTTTCCTTCTTCTTTTTTCAAAGGGAGGGGAAAGGGGGGGTGGCATAATGGTGTTGTATGAATCCCATGACTGGGGAAAACTTTCTGCTCCGTAGGTTATGTTCAGAACTTCCAAACTTGAGAAAAAACTTTCAACATAATAATGATTATGTCATTATGATCAATTATTCAAACTTACTTACACTTTGGAGGTTTGCCCCCCTGGATGATTATGGGATAAGTTGCGATAACCACATTCAAAACTTCAATTTGCAAACCAGAATTGGTTGATGTGTGCATCACAAACCATGGTTCGTAAGAGTCCCACGGCTTTGGAAATTATAATAATTATATGGACTAAATGTTCGATTTTCAACTTTTCAACTTCCTGCCTGCCCACCATATCCCCTCTCCTCCCTCCTTATCAATACTACATGTATTATGTGGATCGTCTGCCCGCCCCCTCTTCCCTTTACAATTCTACAAATGGCAACCAACAGTGTTTTTTCAACTTATGTGTTTTTTTGTTTTTTTGTTTTTTGTTTTGTTGGAAAGTAGTAAAGTACAATGCTTTGTATTATTACTTTACAAATGGAACATGAGGTCGCCGGGGACCTCATAATTCAACCCAGATAAAATACTGGGGCCATTACCCAGCTTCGGCTAATTGCTGGAACCCGGGTGGAGCGTCCTCGCATCTATTTTTTCTCTCACTTCCCTTTCCTGGGAAGTGAGAGGCTGGGGACCTCATAATTCAACCCAGAAAAATTTACTGGGGCCATTACCGTCGCAGTTTCAAGCAGTCGTTTGTCCATGTGATGATAATGACAGTCTCGTGCACCTCTTTTCGCTCACTTCCCTTTCCTCTCTCTCTGCAAATTGCTTCATCTCGTCAACCTATCTGCTTGCTGTGCCTTCTCTATTCATCCTGCGAGGGCACCTAGTACTATTACGTATCTGAGTTATTGAGAAGGGCCCGGAGAATGGTGACGGTAAGCAGAAAGGGAGAAAAGGACAAGAAAGAGGGGGCTGTGACACTGTGTGACAGACTGTTTTGTCGGAGTTTCGCCAAGTTATGGGCAGAGGCTGAACCCTCTACAGCCTCCGGAGTGATAAATTAAATCCACCTTGACCCCCGTAGAGTACTGACAACTAGTGCTGTCATTCATTTGCCGGCAGGTTTTATTTCTTGGCCGATAGCGAATTGCTCGAGATAATCTCAGAGGCTCGCAATCCCCTCCGCGTCCAGCCGTACATCCAGAAATGTTTCCACGGTATCCGACAGCTGGAGTTCCAACCGAACCTGGACATCACAGCGTTCGTCAGTTCCGATGGGGAGCGCCTGCCCCTGGATCCTTGTGGCGAGCCTCCGCTCAATCCACAAACAGCGGCGGACAAGGGACACGTGGACCGGTGGCTGGCGCGAGTGGGGGATGCCATGGTTCTTAGCTTGAAGGTGATTTTTACAAAAGCCATCGGATCGTACGGTATTCGGCTCAGCCTCAGGGAATGGCTCAGTTTGTGGCCGGAGCAGGTTGCACTCTGTGTTCGACTACTTTTCTGGACTGTGGAAGTGGAAGAGTGCATACGCACCAGGGGCGATGGGAGTGAGGTGGGTGAAATAGAAAAAGAAAGTCTTTCGCACGAAGAAGATGCAGCAAGCTCTGCTGTTCAAGCACATGCATGTGCTGCCGTTGTACATCGCATGAGTCTTCCGTTCTTCATTTTAAATTGATTGATTTTTGTGTTGGTTGACTTGGAAAGTTTTTTTTTTTYTTTTCAATGATCWTWTYTTTTTTTTTTTTTTTTTTTTCCGAATTGTCTTTTCTGAAAAAAAAATCATTTTTGTATTGATTGACTTTGTAGTAAGTTTGTACTTATTTGTGTCAGTTGTCCTGGAAAGTTCTGAATTGTCTCTTCTCAAAAAAGATTCATTTTTGTATTGATTGACTTTGTAAGTTTGTACCATGGTAACCGACTGGACGTCTGGACCGCGTTCCAGACAGTCCGGAACAACATGTCCAGGTCCGGTGTCCAGTGTCCAGTCCATGATGTCCGGATGGAGGCCCCCAGGGCAAAAATCGAAAAAAAAAAGGTGGCGGCCCAGGACGTTTTTCGGGTCCTGGCCACCCCTTGAAAAATAACGGGGTGATTTTTCAGTGTCGTTTCACCCCACCGGACAGGGCCTAGAGGTCCGGACACAAGACACTGCAGGTTTTTGGGGTGGTGGGTTTCATTCAGGCCCAAGCAATTTCAAAGCGGCTGATTCGACGTGCCGTCCGTCGCTGCTGCCCGTTGGAGAGAGAGAGAGAGAGAGAGAGAGAGAGAGAGAGAGCAGTGACAGTGCTGCCAGTCTGAAGACTCTGACGTTCTGAATTGAGCTGCAAAGTTCAAACTTTGTAAGTTATATGAAGTTATGAACTTAAATCACTTAATTCAAAGTTCAAACTTCAAAGTTAATCATTTTTTTATTATTACTATTTTTTTTGGGACAAAAGCTCCAATCTATTCGTGGGGAGCAGCACATGCTGGGAACCGGGCCCAGCGTCCCATGCAGATTTATACAAATCGTTGGAAATCGTTGGAAATCGTTGGAAATACCAGGGCCATTACCTGGCTTCGGCTAAGAACAATCTGAGGACTATTAAAGGAGTTCAGGAAAATTTAGGAAAACCTGGATAATTGCTGACCTATTGCTAGGCTACTCAAAAGCCACAGAAGTCCTTCGAATGCTCAGAACCCCTGGACTCCCTAACAAAACCCTCTAAAATTCTCTAACAATGTCTTATTCCTTGTCGAGCTCTCCCAGGCCTCATGCCCGTACCCTGCTAGGTTACAGGGCAACACGACTCACCCCAGCTTCGGCCAGCATCGTCCCGACAGCAACCCTTGGTTTTCCTTTGGAAACGCCCGCCCCAAGGCATCCCCAGATCTCTCTACCAGGCCTCACGCTCCTGCTATCAACAGGTTACAGGGCAACCCCCCAGCACCGGCCAGCGTCGTTCTGGCATCGGAAAACCGCAGATCCATGAATATAACAGCATCAAAGAAGCCTAAAGAGAGTTGTAAGAAGTACCCAGAATCCTAAGGCATTCTCAAGACCACCAAAAGCAAACGAGAACAACAACATTGAAACAATCAAAGGAACAATCCTCCCTCTTCCCTCCAACCCCCTACTCTTCTTCATCCCCCGACGAGCCGACCTCCTCCACCACATAGTTTGCAGGATGAGAACAGCATCTGCACCGGGGAGGTCGGCTCGTCGGGGGATGGAGGGAAGAACAATCCACCCTACCATCGCGCATCCCTGCAAACTATCTCTACTCTTCTTCATCTGGCGATGAGCCCACCTCCTCCACCACATAGTTCGCAAGAAGAAGAGCAGTAGAAGGATTGGCTCACCGGGACCCACGACGAGTAGTAGCGTACCTCCATCTTCTCATGACAAGCCAACCTCCTCCGCCACATAATTCGCGAGATGAGGGTTGTCTAGGCAACAAAAAGCTTAGAGAAAACCCGAGGGCCCTAAGAAGAACTAGCAAAAACCAAACTAGAGGGGATGACGCTCAACCATCCAACCTCAATCGGCTTCGACCTCCCTCCTTGATATCAAGACTCTTCAAGGCCTCACACCCCCAAATGCTAGGGTACGAGGCAGCGCAACGTGCCTCAGAAGACTCCCATCTGTTAGGCTACAGGGTGGAACGACCCACCTCGGCTCCGACCAGCATCGTCTTGATAGCAGCCCCAAAAAGCCACAGAATGGCCTGCCCCTCTAGGCGATTCCCGGGACCTCTTACCGAGCCTCCAGAGCCCTTATCACGCTTGAGTTACATGGCAGCACGACCAAACCCGCAGCTCCGACCAGCATCGTTCCCGCTCGGCCATCCGAAAGCATAAGAGTGAAAGGCATATATTTTGCCAAATAACACAACATCGACCGAACCGCCAAGCATCATCACAACCCTGATTTCAGAGTCGCTGGCACTGAAATCCCACAGGAATTTGAGTAATTAAGGACTCGACCAAGGTTAGAGTATCACTAGATTGAAAACCCTGAAATACAGTCAAACTAAATTATTGCAATTTGGACTCTGATTAAAATGGACATCTAATTAGGCTGATAAATTTAGAAGGCGAATTAAAAGGCGTATTACAATTTTTTTTTTATTTTTTTTTATTTTTTTTCAAACCATACAAAGCTCCATCTATTGGTGGGGAGCAACACCTGCTGGAAACCGGGTCCAGCATCCCATAGATACAACCATATCCTCACACATTGGCACGGACTGGGAACCGGGCCCAGCGTCCCTTAACGAGTACATTCGGAAAACTCATCGAGAAATTTCATGAAAATAAGACTAGGAATCCTTGGACCTACTAGAAAAATCCAATTGGCCTAAGAATGGAATTTGAAAAATGAGATACCGGGGCCATTCCAGCCCTGTCTATGACAACCTCATGATTCATAAACGACTCAGAAGAACCCCCATCAATCCACTTAACCTCCCTCTGGCAAGACTGACTGCAGCGGAGCCACCATCTCTGCTGCTGCTATGCCATACTCCCATCCTGCCAGCTAGCCCCCTCACTGGTAGGACGCGTGATAACCCCCCATCTTCTCCCATTCTCCTTATTTTTTGAATAGTATTTGAAGATTAAGATACCGGGATCATTACCCGGCTTTGACTCAGAGATATTGGAGCAGCTTCAGACATGTCCACAACAATCCCCACTCCAGCAAGACTTACTGCAGCAGAGCCACCATCTCTGCTGCTGCTGTGCTCTATTCCCATCCTACCAGCTAGGCCACTCACTAGTAGGACGCGTGATGCCCCACCATCTTTTTCCGAAAACTGCAATCGCAGAAGTTCTGTCTTGGTCATCAAAAGGGAGATCCCGGAAGACCGACAAGTGCAACACCCCCACAGTTCTGTCTTCGTCATCGAAAAGGAGGTCCCGGGTATGTTCTAATGAGGTCAGCTGACCACGGCCGGTACCCATCGAGACTACACTCAATGCCAATCGCATTCGTTCTCAACCACCCCCATCCAAACCCCCTTCAACTCCCCAACTCCGTCCTAGTGAAGGGTTCGAAGGATCAGATCCTTAGCACGAGCCAGACACAATCCTCATCCTACAATCTTTTGCCCCCTCGGAGATTCCAGTTTCCGTCATCGAGAGGGTAAGCCAGCGCTGCCTGAGGCCAATCGCACCAAGATGATCCCTTATCAGCCGGTACCCATCCGGCAACTAACGCTGCCTGATGCCAATCGCATCTAATAAAGGTCCCCCAGCCGGTACCCCACAGACGACCTGATTCCACCCTCTCTCCGTCCTCACAAAGAGTCATCTCGTGCCTTTTGCCCTCCACCTTGAACAGATCCCCCAAAACCCAACAGAACCTCCACTCGCCTGTCACCCTTTCGCCTCCCCAACTCCGTCCTAGTAAAGAGTTCGAAAGACCATGTCCTCAGCAAGAGCCAGACACGATCCTCATCCTGCAATCTCGCCCCTCGGAAATTCCAGTCTCCGTCATCGAGAGAGTGAGCCAGCACTGCCTGAGGCCAATCGCACCAGAGTAAACCCTTATCGGCCAGTACCCATCCGACAACCAAAGCTGCCCGACGCCAATCACATCCAATGAAAGTTCCCCTAGCCGGTACCCCTCAGTCAGCCCCGATGCAGCTCTCTCTCCGTCCTCGCAAAGAATCATCTCGTGCCCTTGCCCTCCATCTTGGACAGATCCCCCCAAAATTCAACAGAACCGCCCCATACGAATTTACGAGATTTGAAGCGAATTTAAGCCAATTATTTGGGACCATATGCAAATTACCATAGGAATATTTGGGGGAATCCCTCCGGTGATAGTGGTGCTGTTATAGGCAATCACCACTACCACCCGGGGAGAGGCTCCATCTATTGGTGGGGAGCAACACCTGCCGGAAAACGGGTCCAGCGTCCCATGTACAAATCACGTTTGAGGAGCATCAGAAAGGCTAAATGCTAAACTCTGCCGGCATTGATTACCCTGACAAACAGGGGATTGACTGTGCAGGTCCTCTAGCTAAGACCCAGGACTCATAGCACTCATGTACAATCTGATTTTTGAATCTCAAAGTTTTTGCAGATAGGTCAAGATAGACTTGACCAATTAAGCAACTAAACTAGGAAAAAACTACGGTCACTTAGGAATCACTTAGGAATCTGATTAAGATGTACAAAACCAAATTACGGTCACTTAGGCATCTGATTAAGATGTACAAAACCAAGAAAACATCAATTAAGCAAATAAATTTAGAAGGCGAAATAGAAGGCATATTTCAATCTGATTTTAATCCCAAAGATCTCGCAGATAGAGCAAAATTAGACTCAACCAATTAGGCAACTAAACTAGGAAGAAAATTACGGCAAGGATTAAGACAAGGCAATCTGAGAATCACAATCGTTAAGAATCTCACCAGGATCTACATGATCTACAAGAACTTTAAGCTAATCGTTATTACTATCTCAGAATCAACACTACGAAACATGAAGAGGAAGAACCCAAACCTACCCTCGACAATCCTTAACGCACCCCTCTCTCTCCAAACCTCACCTCCTCCTTCATCAACTCTTCTCTATTTCTTTAGTCTTGTGGCTGCTTTGCACTGTTTGCAACTCTGCATGTTTGCTAGTTGAATATACTTGTTGATTTGCTGCAAGCCTGCAAGACGGGTGCTCTGCTGCCTGCACTACAAAGTGCAAAGCAGGTGAGTGCCTGCCAACACCCCCATCCACCAACCCCCCCCCTCTTGTTTTTTTTTTTCTGTTTTTTTCCTAGCTGACCAGGGAGGACGTTCGGGGGCCCTGAGGTTGTCCAAGTCGTTCGGTCGTACAACTCCGCGGGACGTCCGCCCAGAACAACTTGTCCGCCTGGGGAAAAAAATAGGGGGGGCCATATTTCGTCTGTTTGGGGTCCAAGGCGTGTCGGGGAGGTTGAGGCCTACCGGACCAGGGTCCACACACATTTTATTTTGGGCCAGTAGGCCCTCAAATTTTGAAAAAAAAGGCCCCAACCTGGGCCGTCCAATCTCGGAGATCTGTGGGGATGGCATAGCCCCTGCCATGTCCCTACCATCGTCCTTTTTTTTTTTTTTCAATCAATCAATCAGTCAATCAATCAATCGATCAATCAAGCAATCCAATCAATCAATCAATCAATCAATCAATCAATCAATCAATCAATCAATCAATCAATCCAGTCAGCCAATCAATCAATCAATCAATCAATCAATCAATCAATCAATCAATCAATCAATCAATCAATCAATCCAATCAATCGATCAATCGATCGATTGCAAACCGATTTGGATCTGCAATCGATTGATTGGAATGATTGATTGATGGGTTTAATTGATTGATTGATTGATTGATTGATTGAATGGATTGATTGATCGATTGATTGATTGACTGATTGATTGACTGATTGATTGATTGATTGATTGAAGAAAAAAAAAAACTAAGAAGTGTATCGACAGGGGGACTGCGATTCTAAGGCGAAAAGGTTCTGGGGGTCGCCGCGGCAGAGTTGCAGCATGTGGCCGTGGCGGTGGGCAAGGATAATGAATCGTCGGAGGAGAATGGCGAGGAGGAGGAGGAGGAGGCGTGGCAAGAGGACGAGGAGGAGGAAGAGGAGGAGGACGAGGAGGAGAAGGAGCGGGGATGGCATAGCTTCTGCCATGTCTTGGCCATCCTTTTTTTTTTTTTTTTTTTCCGATCAATCAATCAGTCAATCAATCAATCGATCAATCAATCAATCAATCAGTAAATTCAATCAATCGGTCAATCGATCGATCGATTGCAGATCGAGATCGAAATCGAAATCGCACGACACTTGCATACCCCCTTGGGCTGATGCAGGTAAGCTATTACAGACACTGCTTGCGCACCACCCAAGGGTTGCCCACAATGTTGTATGTCAGGTCCCAATGCTGTGTGGGTTGTTTGTCGCTGTTGGTCGTGGTTGATCTGTTGATCTCCCCAGTCTGGCATATCACACATAGGTGCCGTTTGCGATTGTTGCTCATATGGTAGAGTATTCCAGTCACATGTCATAGATCACGGGTTCGAGCCTGGCTTGGGAATTTTGGGGGGTTCTTGTCCAGCTTGGCCTGTCATCTCTTCAAGAACACAGAGTTCCCTCCACATAGTACTGCACATATCTGGCCTTCGGGCACATACATCCTGTTATATAGCTACACAGAGCATGCATAGCCTCCGGGCAATGGGGGCATACACAAAAACATGGCTTGTGAACATACACACAGCCTGCGGGCTCATACATATATAGCCTCTGGGCACACATATACATACAACTACAATACCGGGCTGGAGGGGTCTGTCAGGTACATGACGGGGTCTGCTCATGCATGGCTTAGACTCTAGGGTAGGGTAGGGGTATAAGTTCCTCCGGCTAATCTGAGTTCTGCCTAGCCTTGGGTAAGTTAGGGGAAGGACGGTAGGATGTGTCCATGGGCGCCAGCTTGCCTTGGCTAGGTACTCCTGCTGGGTAGACTCTCTGATATTGGGCCTGTAGAAGATTGCATGAGCCGGGTGTCTGAAGTCCCCATACGCCAAGGTTTGTCCGCTTCCGCTTCCACTAGGGCTGGGGGGTTGCCCAGCCATGTTGCTTGTCACTGCTGTCCGGTCCAAGTTGCCCTCGATACTGGTAGGGTGATGGTCGTGAGTGCTGGTCACACTGAGGCAGGAGGGCCAGGGGGTGCACTGGGAGTGGGGAAGGGTAGGGAAGGTGGCCTATCCGGTGAGGACAACCATCGGCTGCCACGGCCAGCTATCACCATGGGTCTAGTCCCTGGCCTCGACAACGCCCTGCGGTTTTAAAATTGGAAAAAAAAAAGGAAGAACAGGGATGCTGGGTATGAGCAGTCACGGCTAGCGACCCAATTTTGAAGGTTCTTGCCTATTGCTGGGGAGCTGCACCTGCTGGAAAACGGGTCCAGTGTCCCTTATATAAGGTTCCGAGAGCATGATTTTTTTTTTTTTTTTTTTTTTTTTTTT
>BFEA01000065.1:3395373-3438798 GCA_003427395.1 Chara braunii
GTCAGGGAGGCTCCATCTATTGGTGGGGAGCAGCACCTGCTGGAAATCGGGTCCAGCGTCCCTGTAGAGTACAATGTAAGAAACGAAAGCAGTGCAAGCATGAGTTGTCAGTATGCATGAGGGTCTGACGGTCAATAACTATCTATCTACTTGTTGCCTTATGCTGTTGTGTCTATGTCGGTATATGTGCTATTGTGCTATTGCACTTTGAATTGAGCTGTGTAG
Source organism: Chara braunii (assembly GCA_003427395.1). Lineage (NCBI taxonomy): Eukaryota > Viridiplantae > Streptophyta > Charophyceae > Charales > Characeae > Chara > Chara braunii. The sequence goes on from BFEA01000065.1 coordinate 3,395,599, forward strand.
GGTGTAGTTGAGGGTGTTCCTGCATGCGCTACTTGTCCCATATCGTTATGTGCTGTATAAGATGTGGTTGAGAGTGTTCCTGAGTGTGTTTCCTGTGGTTCATGCATGTGTGTTAGTCAATTTGTCAGCGGTCTAATTCTATCCGACGCAATTATGCAGCCAGTGAGGCAAAGCGTTATAGCAGGTCTCTTTAAACCCTTAAGAACATGATAATGAATGGAGTGAGCCTGCCTCTTCGGCCTTTACTCCGGCCGCCTGATAAAGCCCGATGTACTAACCAGGTCATTGCCTGGATCTAGTGCTACAGTGTCTCCATGCCATACCGTTGCAGATCCACCAGGGCCTGCTCAGAGGGTGGGAACATATTACAAAACTCCGTCAGGGACCGCAGTGGGATCCTAGGGTCTATCTGCATCCAATTATGGAACTTGAGAGGATAATGTTTCTTGGGGAGGGGTTCCCCTTCCTTCCCCGCTGGCCATTCCACATATGCCATCCAACCCTTTTTGCCCCCCTAGCCAGTCCAAGCAGAATAAGTTCCTTCTGGAAATCTTGTTTGTGCATTAGATGACACATGTGCCCTTGTACTTTTTGCCATTGTACCCTTAACTCAGTGTGTATGAACTGGCAGATCGTTTCTATGGATTCCGCCCCCTCCACCTGCATGCCTTCCAGGGTGTGAATGTAACGCTTCCACCATATTCCCCAAAAAAATGCTTTTCTTTCGAGTGAGAAGAGGTTCGCTGCTAGCGGAAACGCTAACCCACTGCCTACTGGAATGCCAACATGCCAAAGCGCTCTGGCTCAAGTGCAAAAAAGCTTGGTCCAACCTATCTAATAATGAATTCCCGACAGACCAATTCCTCCTACTAACAGCAATAGACAGAGGAAGCTTAATCCCTGAGGAGGATAAAGAGATCACCGAATTACTGCGAAGAACAACCCTGTGGGTAATTTGGAGAGCCAGATGTGGAAACACAATAGGAAAAAAGAAGATAACGGCAAATGAACCATGGGAAGAGGCAAGGGAAATGGTAGAAACAGGGGTGAGAGTGGAATGGAAGCGAACCCTTAGGAGAATGGACAAAGAAATAGATGACCAGAAGAGGACCAAAATACAGAAAGAATTTGAACAGCAATGGCTGAAGGAGGGGCTATTGGCAAGGATAAACGGRAAAACTCTCCAATTCRYRAACTGGTGGGATCCGGGCAGCCCAACAACAAGTCAGAATAGCACAAGCGCAATGGACTTAGACTGATAAGAAAGGAAAACTCAGAGGAGGAACTAGCGCAACAATAGTAAAGAGGAGGGTAAGAGGAATAAGAACTAGGGACACGAATAAGCAAAAAAACAAGGACAGCACTTCCAAACGGAGGATCAGAACAGACCAAAAACCAAAACAGAACAGAGGGGGATAGTCCAAAAAGGAAACAATAGCAATACCAACCCGCCATGAAAGAAAGAGAACATACAACATAAAGGAAGAGAAGGGAAGGCTAAGGGACTCTAAGCTCAAGCATATTAACAACGCCCAGCAGACACCTCACTACACCCCCCAAACCATCCGCCTACACGCATACTAACCACACCAAGCCAAGACACCAAGGACAACCCACACACTGCACCCCCACAAGCCTCAGAAATTCGCAACTCCAACCAAATCCGTCCCACCCAACAGGGACGCAGCCCCACCCTTACCACTTTTACCCTCTCTCTCCCGCCCCAAGCCCACAGCCCCAAGCACACCAACCCAGAATCCAAAACCTTCACCACTACACAAACTACCTCAGACACTGCCCCCCCCACCTAAACTACCCCGCCAAGAAACCATAGGCATGCTCAACAGAGTCAACTCAAAAGTCGGACAAAGACAGACCATAAAAACACACTACAGCCAGCAAGGGTTTAGGGTTTTAGATTGAGGGTTCAGGTTTCAGGCTAGATAAGAACATAACACATAGGGACTAGGATGTCAGAGAATTAAACAGATTCATAGACTCTTCAGACCGCTCTAGCATGACACAACAATCCGACAGCACCACAGCTGAGAGGAGCGGGACTGGGTTCAGGCAGGAGGACATCAGCCAGGCAGAGCAAATAGCATAGTCTAAACTAGGCAGGGGTGAGGGGTGGTACATCCTTCCTCAGAGAAGTAATCAATGCCGTCCACTCGGACCTCCCAACCATAATGGGGAGGAGCGTGTGTGAGTTATCCATGTTTTCCCATATTGACTTGCCGGGGAATAGGAACTGGACTGTCGCTCCCCAGAATGGCAGGAGCCAGAACCAAAAGGTTCTGAGTTTTCTGAAAAAAAAAAAAAAAAAAAAAAGAGGTTCGCTGCAAAGGGGCATAGCTGAGGTGGTTGTCCAGTTGCCAAGGAGAATCACCCGCCAATCCCACGGCCAGTCCAAATCCTTGCCCATCTGCCTTGAGATTTTGTCCCACCAGTGTCAGGTCAATGCTGAAACAGGGCATTGAAGAAAGATATGCTTGATGGTGTCTCGAAACTTGCGGCTGGGAAAACCTTCCTGACAGAAATTACACTGAGGTAGGGCCTGACCTTTTCGTTCAAGATTAGTGTGATGCATCAACCGTTTGTTCGTGGGCAGAGACAACAATGGATTATTTGCCATTGCAAGGAGGCGAACTTCGCAGGGTGTTCTTAAAGTCCATGGAACCACTTGATGCTGTGGAGGCTACCATTATCTATGTTGGGGTGTCTCACCCGCCAGTCCTTGATTATTTCCTGCACATCCACTTGAGGTCCGAGCAGTCAGTAGGTTGCTTTTTTTTTTTTTTTTTTTTTTTTTTTTTTCCCCCCGTTTTGACTACGAAAGTGTGCAGCTTTCGTGGCAGCTGGGTTTTGCCAGTACTCCAGTTCCATTCCGCTGGGTCGAGGGGTAGAGATGAAAGGGGTATGTCTGGGCAATAAGCCAACCATCTCATGTCAGACTGGGCCCGGAGGACCCGGATCCAGTAGAGGTCAACCCATTCCACCCCGAGTGGACAAAACCTAACTAGAGAGTTATCTCTGTTTTCACGCAAGAGATTGACAAGGGTGCCTTCAGGCCTGCCTTCCACTACACTGCCTATGTGGGGAGGGGGCACCCTCTCACTGGACTGCGACCCAGTCTGATTCCAACAGTGTCAGGCTTCTCCAAAGTGACGAACCAGGCCACAGGGATCAAGAACACTAACTGCTCCAGATTGTTTGAGATCCGATGCGCGTGTCGCAGGTTTGGGCAAAGCTGGGCGCCAGATTTCCACTCCATTGAATTCTGATCTCGTATGTCCCCCACCCGTACCACCCCATGTTTTACCCAGGTCCTTCGGGGGGGGTCTGAACTCCGACAGACGCAGTCCTGTTTATTGGTGACCCTCATGAGGGGGGAGCTGCTGAAGGACCTCCTCATGAAGGGGGAGTTGTCAGGGACCTGGCTCCAGGTCTTAAAAAGAGTGAGCCAAAAGCCATCTTTGCTAGGTCTTGCCTGCCCGCTCCTCTCTCTCGTGCTTGGTGCAGGTGCGAGTGTGCATGAGGGACTGCCCAAAAGCAGTTCTTTTTTTTTTTTTTTTTTTAATGGGAACAATGCTCCAATCTATTCGTGGGGAGCCGCATGTGCTGGGAACCGGGCCCAGCGTCCCATTTGAAACATGAAACATGTTTGAGAACATATACAGAAAAACTTTGAGATACCGGGACCCTTACCCGGTTTTGTCTGAAAATAGGATCATGATCAATTACTAGCCTATTTGATGAAGAACCCCACGAGATAGGCTAAAATTCAGAAAGGTCTGAAAAATCTGAAAGAATAAGAGAAGAAAAAATATGAGAAGTTTCCTTCTAAACTGCAAAAATCTGAACTTTTTAAGAACAGATCGCCACCACAACAATCCTACAAATGCTCAAAACCCTCAGAATACCTAGCAATCCCTTCTAAAATTCTTCCAACAGTGTCTTACTCCCTGCCGGGCTGACCCTCATGCAGTGAAACCCACGTAGCGGTGTGGATTTGCCTCAATGTGCTCAGAAACAGAGCATGCGGGAATCACATCCACAGTACACACTCTCTGGGCCTGCCCGCGTGGCTCCATGGCAAAAATTGCAACCAAACTCTGCCAGCGGGCAGACGCAAGTCGCGCGGTTGAGCGCTGCCAGCAGGCAGAGCGATGCCAGGTGGAGCCCTGCCAGCCAGGTGGAGCGCTGTCAGCGGGCGGCGCGATGCCAGGTGGAGCACTGCCAGCATGCGGTGTGCTGCCAGATGGAGTGCTGCTAGCGGAAGGGGGGCTGTCAGGTGGAGTGCTGCTAGCGGGCCGTGCGCTTCCAGGTGGAGCGCTGCTAGCGGGCGGTGCGCTGCCAGGTGGAGTGCTGCTAGCGGGGGGTGCGCTGCCAGGTGGAATGCTGCCAGTTGGAATCGTGCTAGTGGGCGGGCCAGGTGGAGCGCTGCTAGCGAGTATTGCTTGCCAGGTGGAGCAGCGCTCGTGCGCGGCTGCGGAGCCGTGTCTGCTGCGTGAAGGTTAATAAGGGGAGTCGTCACAACACTGCCACATCAGCAAAGGAAATGACGGAGGTGACATCACAGGGATACGGACGTTGAGCGCTGCTACTCTACAAGGGGGATGGTGGCGTCTCTAGTTGACAGAGTGGAGGGAGAGGCGATGGTCTTCTGTTCTGTTTCGTGCTGATCTCCTGGCGTCGCAGGCTGGCGCAGGTAGAGAGGGGGGGTTGGTGCTTCTGCTTCGTGGCGCGAAGCTTCAGGCGTTGGTAACCTCAGTGTGACCGAGGATACTTTGCTTCATGGGGTGGGACTTTCTCTTCGACTTCGGCCAGCTTTCAGTTTCGGTGTCCTGGTGGATTTGTCGTCGACCTTCACTCGTACTGCGTTGCCAACAGCGGTAATCTTCATCATCATCATCATTGACATTTTCATAATGTGGGGATAACGGCGGTAATTTTCATCATCAGTATCAATATCATCTTCATTGTCTGACGTATCAAGGGTCGTCTCTCCTTTACACTTGGCGTCTTTCTACTTGGCTCTCTCCTGCTTCATCTTCTTCTCTTCCTAGATAATGGGCAGAAGAGGAGGAGGGAAGGGTGTCGGAGGGGCTGGGTTATGTAGGAGGAATGCACGAATCTGTTTTTCGGAAATACTCTTATTGTGACTCTCGTCAATTTTATTCCTATTTAATTCTCTTCTTCTGTTTTATTCTTAGTGTAATGACCCGTCAAAACACAGACTGAGAACACTGCCGATTTCTGGAGTTCTGCCGATGGAATGGATGCCTTGCTGAGATTCCCGCATTCTGCTGTGTTTTCTAAGTCTGTCTGTGTGTGCATGCTTGTGACCTGCGTGCCTGTCTGAGTGCTTGCCGGTATGAGTGTGTGTGACCCGCAAGGGTACTTGCATGTTTGGCGGGCCCGTAGGGCCGGTACTTACCTGTGGCCGTGGCATTGAGGGTTGCAGCAGGGAAAACACTCAAGTAGCGGAGCCAGGGGCCCGCGGTGCTTAGAGCAGCGGAAAAACACTCAACTAGCAGGTAGGCCGGTACCACACCCAGTAGCGGTAGATGTGCCGGGTAGTCGAGGCCGAGCAGAACAAGACAAAGTTGGCATTTTTAGAGGCCCAGTAGCGGTAGGCTAGGTCTAGGCCGGTACCAGTCCATCCAGTCTGAGTCTAGAGCCTGTACGGGCAATATCAGAGTCTGCAATGATGTTTCCCTCCGAAAGGGAGGAGGTACCGGTTGCTTGGGAGGCCGAGCGGCCTGGAAGTCACCGCCCAGGAGGCAAGCAGGCCGCTATATCAAGAGGCCGAGGCAAGAGCTCGGCCTCATTCTTCAATGTGCAAGTTTGGCGACACGCTGTTGGAGCGCTGGCTGGAGTGGCGATGGGTACTACATCGCTGCTAGGAGGGAGAAGCCGGGAGCTTCCACCTTGGCTATGGTGGAGCTCTACTGGTAGGAGGAGGAGGGAGAAGGGAACCAAGGAGGAGAGTGGTGAGGTACTTACCTGGCTATGGTAGACACCATCTTCATCACCTTGCTAGGCGCTGCATCAGGAAGGCCCCAGTGAGGGTAGTGCCACATCAAGGAAGCTCGGGACAGAGTAAGGCATGGCGGTTGAGTGGGCAGCGGCATAGCTGCATGGTGTTGACCTTGAAGTGGGGCAGCGACATAGCTGCTTTGGGTTGTCCTTTGGACAGGAGGCTGAAGCCTTGGTAGTCCGCCATAGCCTCGACCTGTATGTAGAGGAAGAGGAAGGGTGGCCATGGCTATGGTGGACCTCATGTTGTGCCTGCAGTAGAAGTGGTATTCGGACATTGATTCTGGTTCAGTCATTCAACATTATTATTGTTATTTCTTGTTAATAAGAGGGGAGGAGATAAGGAGGAAGAGTTTGGTTGGCGAAGAAGGAGAGCCTCGTCGTGGTCTATGCTGGAGTACATCATCTTCTTCTTCTTTCTTACTTCTTCTTCTTCTTCTTCTTTCCCTCTCTCCCCTCTCAAGTTCACTCATTTCTTTTTGCAATTGGATGGCATTGTACTTTCAAATGAATGTATACTTCGAAATTGGCCAGGATCGTAACATTAGTCACTTATATGTCTGAATTATATTCTCAAATGTCATCGAAATTATCGTAATTATCATCTCCAATTAAAATCCCAACTAAAATCGTGATAATTTCCCAATATTTTCCTGATCATCCGTACCTTGAACCTTGGCTCTTCACGATAGACCAATCTGAATGGTATTTTTAATACCTAAAAATCTCTAGTTAATCAATTACTAATTCATTAGTCCTTGATCTTTTCAATCTGTGTTCAGGCGGTTCACGCCTGATGCTGTCGTGGAACTCCACAACATTTCCCATAATTGTATTTCTATTTGTAATTGTTATTAAAAAAAAATCTGGTATCTATATCTCTCGTGCAATCAGTTCAATCAGTAATTTTGGTATTCTCCCTTTACTCTTTTGAATTATTTTCCAAAAATGGATAGGTTGGTTGGAGGGGGAGGCGAGCTCTGCTCTGCAAGTGCTGCACAAGGTGGGTAGTGAGGCCCTGAAGGGGTTATGAGCAGATTTGTGAGGAATGCTCTATTCTGGGTTTGAGGGGAGATTTCAAACCTCAGCGGGGGCAGATTAGGGTAAGGGGTAAGCAGAGGCATACTTTGGGTTGGAACTGAATGCCTCTGGGGGTTACTGGGAAGGGTTTGGGACTGTTCTTAGCTGGGGCCGATAAGGAAGGTCTGTAATTAGGATATTCTCTTTTTGGCGGAGGCAGCGGCGGGACAGGGGGAAAGGTGGTGGGTAAGGGGGGGCTTTCTATGCTCAATTATGATATCCACGAAAAAATAAAAGTAAAAAATCAATCATGTTATATCCAGCTTTCTGGTGTTCTGTAATTCTTGGCGGCATTTGGCCTTCTTCCTTGGTCGGGATAGGATTTCGGAGATGGTCGAATCCGGGCTGCTATCTACATAGTTGCTTTGTTCTGTGCCCCTGGTATGCAGATGCCAGAACGACGCTGGCCGGAGCTGGGGCGTTGCCCTGTAACCTGCAAATGGTAGGAGTGTGAGGCCTTGTAGAGAGATCTGGGGATTAGTCGAGGGAGGAAGACAATCCAGTGGCGAACTGGGGGGTGTTGCCATGACAACCTATGGGTCCAGGATTAGTCTAGGTGGCGAGAACAGGATAGCTATGGTTGATGTTGGTTAGGATAACATTGTCTCTAAGATGTAATGTTCTGGTTCAGGGAGGGCTAGGGGTTGTTCTAGGATTAGAAGGCCAAATTTGCTGATATAGCATAATCTTCTAGGTTTCTTTTACATACTAATAGTCATCATCATTAGCATCATCATCATTCGTATCATTATCTCACATTTTTCATAGAATCATTTGAGTTCATCATCATCATCATCATCATAATCATCATCATAGGAGGGACGCTGAGCCCGGTTCTCAGGTTGTTCAGTTCGGTCACTCCGGGTAGACTGTGAGGACCTCAGCCTCAACCTTCTTATTGGTAATATCAGCCTTGGGCACTGGGCCCGTTAAAAAAAAAAAAAAAAAGCCTCCTTACCGGGCTCTTCCAGGCCTCATACCCCCACCCTGTTGGGTTACAGGGCAACACGGCTCGCCCCAGCTCCGACCATCGTCGTCCCAGCAACAACCCTTAGTTGGCCCCTTGGAATGCCCACCCCAAAGCATTCCCAGATCTCTCTACCAGGCCTCACACTCCTGCATCAGCAGGTTACAGGGCAACACCCCAGTACCGGCCAGCGTCGTTCTAGCATCAGACAGCCGCAGATCACTGAGTATAACAGCAGTGGAGCCTTCTAAAATGAGTTGCTAGGAGTCCCCAGAATCACAAATCACTTGTAAGACCACCATTGACGACCATGTTTTTTTAGAACTATTGAAGAAATTCAGGAGAGGTTAAAAAACTATGAATGACTACTCACCTCTTTTCGAACGCTCAGAACCCCTAGACTTCCAAACAAAAACTCTCTAAAACTGTCCAACATTGTCTTATTCCCTTTCGAGCTCTCCCAGGCCTCACTCCCCCACCTGGTTAGGTTACAGAGCAACACGACTCGCCCCAGCTCCGGCCAGCGTCGTCCCAACAGCTACCCTTGGTTGTCCCTTGGAATGCCCACCCCAAGGCATCCCCAGATCTCTCTACCAGGCCTCACGCTCCTGCAATCAGCAGGTTACAGAGCAACACCCCAGCACCGACCAGCGTCGTTCTGGCATCGAACAACCACAGATCCATGAACGCATCAGTATCAAACAGCCTAAAGCGAGTTGCTAGAAGTCCCCAGAATCCTAAAATGTTCTCTCTTTTTTTTAACAAAATTCAATGCTATTTGAGGTAAATTTGGGAGACTATCCACCAACGAAAATCCCAGCAATTGTCTTCAAACACTCTAAAGTGCCACAGGGTCCTAACACCTCTGGCCAGCATCGTCTTCGATAGGAACCCCTGATTGTCCCGTGAAATGCCCCCCCTAGGCATTCCCAGATCTCTCTACCAGGCCTCAAGCTCCTCTGTCAACAAGTTATAGGGTCAACCCCCCAGCACCGGCCAGCGTCGTTCTGGCATCGAACAACCGCAGGTCCATGAATAAAAAAACATCAAAAATCGCCTCAAGGAAATTGCAAGGAATCCCAAGAGCCTAAAAGCGTTCTACCCCAACCACCGAGAACGATCACAACCTCTAGAGGATAGCCATATCCGAACACATCGCCCGTTGTTGTTTTCTTATTTTTATGGATAGGACATGAGTGACATACAACACATTAAAAGCAAAAAATCCGAACCGGAACCACCGACTAGCAAACTTCCCACGCAACAATTGGAAAAAACAAAGTCCCCGTGATCAATCCTTGAACCTAAACGCGGCTGGTTTCATAACCCCCTATGCTAGGGTTACAGGGCACCACCATGCCCCATTACCGACCAGCCTGGTATAGACGGCAAGGAGTGCCTTCCTCCCTCGACAACTCCCATTAGCCGCACGTCCCTAAGTGACAGGGATAAAACCCCAACAACGGCTGCAGCGAACGTGGTGGTTCTGCCTTCCTCCCTCGACAAAGTTCCCCAAGCCTCACACTCCCCCAGGTTACAGAGCAACGCTCCAGCACCGGCCTGCGTCGTCCCACCCACTGACGAAGACCAAGGCCCTTCCCTTGTTACACCCCCCTACGAACTTCCAGCCGTCCGTGCAAATAATCTGCTTCCCTTAATCGTACATTTTTTGGCTAAAAAATACCTAGTTGACAATTTGCAGAAAAGTCAAGGAGACTATAACAACCCTACTCAGGCTCTCCAAAGCAATCATACTCTCTGCCCGAGTCTGCCCAGCCTCACACCCCCACCGCTAGGTTACAAGGCAACACAACTCACCCCAACTCCGACCGACATCCTCCAAGTAGCAACCCTTGATTTTTTTCGTGAGATGCCCGCCCCTAAGCATCCCCAAATCTCTCAATCAGGCCTCATGCTCGTGCTTCGCAGGTTATAGGGCAACACCCCAACACCAACCAGCATTGTTCTGGGATCGAAAAACCGCAGATCCACAACTATGACAGCAACAGGCTCACCTAAGAAGATTTGCTAACAGTCTCCAATGAGAGAAGCCTTATCAGAAAACACTAATTGGAACATGGAAAGTTACGTCAAAGTTTGAATGTTTAAAACAAAATCATCAAAGTAACCAAGATCATTAGATTAGGTAAAATTCATCACGAATCATTGACAAATTAGAAGATCGAATCATGACAAATTAGAAAATAAAAACATGACAATTTAGAAGATCTATCTACGACGAAATTTAGGAAACCTATGTGAACTATTATTAGCATTTACGAATAGGATGTCCAAATAGGACTTTCGATAGTTTTTTTTGAAAATCAACATCAGAATATACTTATGAATTTCTTGCCAGCAAGTATTAAGATTTTACGAATTAAAATACCCGACTAAAATTGTTCGAACGTTTAAAACAAAATCATCAAAGTAACCAAGATCATTAGATTAGGTAGAATTCATCACGAATCATTTACTAATTAGAAGATCGAATCATGACAAATTAGAAAATTAAAACATGACAATTTAGGATATCTATCTACGGCGAAATTTATGAAACCTATATGAACTATTATTAGCATTTCCGAATAGGATGTCCAAATAGGAATTTCGATAGTTTTTTTTGAAAATCAACATCAGAATATACTTATGAATTTCATGCCAGCAAGTATTAAGATTTTACGAATTAAAATACCCGACTAATATTGTTCTTTGGGAATTTGAGACAGAAAGTAGGTCCGAAAATATACCAGATGTTGTAATCTGAAGACTAAATTAGATGGTTATATGAGTACAAAATAAAACAGTCGACCATCAATTTATGAAAAAAGGAAATTACGAATTGAGAATCAGACGAAAAACAGACAAAAAACAGATTCACAGATCATCCGTCGGATGTCAAGATCGGAAAATATCAGGAGATATTAAAACAGCAATGAGACGTCCCTAACCATCAAATCATCTAAAGGAGTAGTACTTTAGGGTTAAATTCTGAAAAATGTTGCACTCAGAGCTTCCTTCGCTACGTGATGCCGCCTTGAACTTTACCTGAAATCACCAATCACTGCAGACCATCACGCACCGCTCCGCTCCCGCAGTCCCCTTATCCAGCTTCCCGACCGCTGTCCAGACCAAACCCAGCCCCTGCCTCTTCCTATAGAAGGAGTCACTCCTCCTTCTCACAGCCAGTGCTAGTATAGCCTTACAGCGAAGTGCACCAGCCAGAAGAGATTTTGGGACGACCCCGCCTCCCTTTTACTCCCCGAACGCGGTTGCGTTGTGAATTACCATGTCAAGCCTGTCAACATAGCTTCACAGAGAATTCAGTCTAGATCCAATGACCCATGACAGCAAAGAACCGGAGAAGCGAGAGACAAAGATTGAATACAGAGGACAGAAGGAGTGGCGTTATAACCCTATGCCACGTGGAACCACCCCCCACAAGGCTACTCAAACCACACGCCCTTGAAACCACACGCCCCTCATGTCTCCACATCCACGGAAGTCTCTAAAAAGTGTCATCGCCACACAAAATATTGACCTGCCGAGGCTGTCGTGCCCTCGTGAAAGTGACATCGCAACTTTGCGTCTCAATGCGTGTTGGTGCACCGTCGTTCCGGCCTGGGCGGACGCAGCGCTCCCGGTAGCGCTGCGCCCGCCAACCTCAATCCATGTGAGTGCACTAACGGTGCGAGTGGTATGACGGGCCAGCATCCTGATCTATCCCAGGGCAAGCTCTCTCCATGGAAGCTCCGGGCTAAGGATGACTCTCTTCACTCTCTTGAGCCACTGTATTGATAGTGCTGACCTAGGTGGCCGGGTCCAATATCCCTAAGCCACCTCTTTTTTTTTTTTTTTTTTTTTTTTTTTTTTTTACAGATAAACTTCCCCTGTAATGCTAGTGGTGCTGATAAGAACAGACGCCACTAGCACTCGGGGGGGCTCCATCTATTGGTGGGGAGCATCACCTGCTGGAATCCCTAAGCCACCTCTAAATTTGGGCTGAATAATGTCGTATCACAGCCATCCTAATGATGACATGCTGTTTCTCATGGTCTCCTCTCCATAAAAAGGCCGCCATTTGTCCCTTGATGTTTCTATTAGCCAGCCTTTGCTCAACCCCCATGTTCCCCAAATGGCAGATTTGTACCAGAGGGAAACCAATGCCACAGTGTTAATGACGAGCGTCTGTCCAAAAATAGAGGTGGGTTTGGCCTTCCGCTATTCCAGGTTTTCCAAGGCTGCCTCAGTGATCCACCCGTCACTGTTAGCTGGTTTACCTTGGGCTGTGAGGGCTATTTCGAGTACTCAAATCTGCGCTTCCAGCGGCATCCATTTCACTTGGGGATGCTCTAGTGGGCAGCCCCCTTGAAAGTGGATCTACCAACCTTGTGTCTTATTGCCCCAATTAACCACCATGTCTGATATGTGAGTGAATTTGTCCATCAACAACCTCATTTCCACCATATTGTTGTGCATTGCCTCGACCGTTATCGTGAGGTAATCAGCAAACATGGAACAGACCGGAATGGCCTCCTCAGGGATGACAGCAATGCGGATCCTTTGGATGTTTTTGTGTGTCCTCAAGTTGGCCCCTAACGCCTCCATTACAATCAGGAAGAGGACAGACACCAGCGGGTCGCTCGGATGGACAGATCACTGCAATCTGATTTTCGGAGGCGGGAGGCCATTTATCTGAACTCACATTGGGGTATTATGATGGAGGATCCCTACCCATTTCCTTAGCTCCGGGCCGAAGTTTAGCTTTGCTAGGCATTTATCTTGGAAGTGTTAGTCCACATGGTCATACGCCTTTTCAAAAATCAAGGAAAATAGTGCGGCATTATGTTTGGATTGGCGGGTCAGCTTAATCATCTCGTTTACCAAGAGCACATTGTCCTCACACAAGCATGTCCCGGAATATATCTGAATGGAATTACATCCGGATCTGGATGAATCGGACCGCAGTCACGTCCAGAGTTAAGTAGAAAAAGTCCTAATGCATGTATGCCCCAAGTCTCCTCCTTTTTTTTTTTTTTTTTTCCTGAACATGATCTTTTTCCAATGATTGTTTGCCAGCATTGATTACCCTGGAGCCAGGGGATTAACTGAGCTGGCAAAAAATGAGCTTGAGGGGAGTTTTAACCCAGAGACCTCTTCACCCTGCTGTTGGGCGCCTGACTAAAATGCCTACCTGGCCCCTTTTCTCCCCTCCGTAGCAGCGTATCTGACATCTGGTTTCCCACCCTTCATGTTCCAAGCATCATCCATCCATCCCATACCACCGCATTCCGACTAAGCAATTCGATGGGGGGGGGAAAGAAATCGGGAAAGTTCTCCGGGGACTTCAGTGGTATAGCTGTATCAATGCTAGTCCAGTTATGGAATATCAATCCGTAGTCCCTTACTATTTTCATCCTCCCTTGACCCTCCTCGGCTTCCTGTTGAGCCCCTTTCCATTCCACCTTCCCCATCTTACCACCGGTAATCCCCCCTAGCCAGCTTGAGGAAAATTCCTGGATTCTTTGCTTGATGTATTTTTTTGTATTTAGGGAGCGAATCTGTGTTCTGACATCCTCCCACTTTGGCGTTATTTCAATTTGAATCTGTTGTTGTACACTCTCTGTAAATTTGGGCCCTTCCAATCTTGCTCCTTCTATCTCATATGTGCAGCGTCTTCTCCAAAGTGCCCAAAGCATCGCCCTGCGTCCCAGTTTAAACAGATTGTTGGTAAATTCGTCGGGGGGGTCAACTAGATCCCTGGGCCATGCCTCGCACAGTAGGGCCTGCCAGTCCCAAGGCCACGCGGTTTTTGTCTCTAGTTGGTCCCAGATTCTATCCCACCATCTCCACAGCTAGAGTGCACCCGGGCATTGTAGGAATATGTGCTCAATTGTCTCCGGACGTTTCCTGGATGGGAATGCGTTTGTACACAGCTTGCAACAGGGTAGAGCTTGTCCCTTCTGTTTTAGGGATGTTCTGCCTATCAGCCAGTTGTTGGTTGGTAGGCAGTGGTGCTCAATCTGCCATTGAAGGGAAGTGAACTTGGCCGGTTTCGTTTTTGTCATCCTAAACCATTTAACTGACCTTAGTTCCTCCTTGCTGATATTCAAGTGATTTCTCCAGCGCTCCTCTACTTCGTCTCGGAGGTTGATCTTTGGCCTTAGAAGTCTGTAGGTGGATTTGACTGATAGGCTGTACAATGATTTGGTGTGACTCCTGCCCTTCCCTATTTGGGTCGTCCATTTCCATTCCACCGGATCCAGGGCCAAATGGTGGATTGGCGTGGAGGGGAGGAAGGCTATTCATTGCTCTCCCTCTCGTAGTACTCTGATTTTGAATACTTCCTCCTTCTGGTATATCGCCGTTTCTTTAGGGATGCTCCTTTCAACGACATTTCCCCTTCCTATTTGAAAAAGACTCACCACCACTGTTCCGTCGGGTTGACAGCATACTACATTGTCCACTTTTCCGTGTAAATCCCGGAATGCAACCCAATCCGATTGTTGCACGGAAGGGCCGTTGCGCAGGATCCTCCACCAATCTAGAGGGATCTTATCCACAATCTCTTCCAAGGCTTCTTGGGGATGGTGACAGTATCGTAATCTCTCCCTTAGCTGGTCTGGGCCAATCTAGTCGTTTTTGGCTATGTCCGATATGTCTTTTATCCTTGTTAGTCCTTTTGTGACCCAGCCCCGCTAGGGGGAGACCATACAGTGAAGGGTCTGGCCCCTTGAATCCACCACCCATCTATTTCCAAATAGGGGTTGTCGTGCCAGTTCCTCCCATCTTTCCGGTGGGGATTTGTCTGGCAGAGGGAGGCTTCTCCATGTTTTGAGGAGGTTAGGCCAGAAGGCCCCAAGTCTCCTCCTAAACCCCTATTTAGCCATAAACTGAAAGAAGAATGCAATGAAAGTGTTTAAGGGGAGTTCTCTGACATTTACATATTGGGACATACTGCAAACTAGGCAAGGGCAGAATTTGCAAACTTAGGCAAACATATTGGGACATACTGCAAACTGGGCAAGGGCAGAATTTGCAAACTTAGGCAAACATATTGGGACATACTGCAAGCTGGGCAGGGGCAGAATTTGCAAACTTAGGCAAACTAAATTACATTTATGGAAACTTCTTATGCATCGGAGTTCAAACGAAATTGGATTTCATGGTATAATGTCATCACCTGCGTTACCGGAGTGGCCCCTGACCACTTGCCCGGTCGGGCCAAAAATGAGTTAAAACTTAAAAATATATGTATGTGTTCCCCCCCCCCCTTCGGCAAAGAGTTTTGATGTGACCCTTAGGCGAAAGTTGTCGATGGATGGGCCGACGTGAGAACCACAATCCAACCGCCAACTCAGGGACAAGCCCTGCAGTCGACTAGTGTTCGATGAAACCAGCCACCTTCAACTCATGAACAGAAAGAACTCCAACAATTTGCAACACATCAGAACAGGCCGTAACTAGGGAAAGGCGGGGCAGGCATGGAGGAGGAGGAAGGAGAGAGAGAGAGAGAGAGAGAGAGAGAGAGAGAGAGAGAGAGAGAGAGAGAGAGAGAGAGAGAGAGAGAGAGAGAGANGAGAGAGAGAGAGAGAGAGAGAGAGAGAGAGAGAGAGAGAGAGAGAGAGAGAGAGAAGAAAGTAGCCCTGAGAACAGAGTAGCACTGAAAGATTAGGCTCTCGTTAAAATGGACTGAACAGCATAGCCTACTGGTGTTGTCCCGACCAGTTTTGGCTTTGCCGCCAGCTGCAAAGCCATCATCAGGGGACTTGGAGATGCGCTTGAAAAACAGATCGAGAGAGACATCTTTAAACACATCATCCTTACCTGCGTGGGACATACCGTATCACCTTTCCCAACTCCTATTCCACCGCGCGGTACCCGCTTCATATCGCTGAAAACAGGACACATATTTTTCCCTAGCACGTCGAAAACTTCTGCAGGACACGTTTGCAGGTAGCAGTGACCGAGGCGGGAAAGGGGGGAAAAGAGGGACCGTCCCGTAGCTTCGAGAGGGGCAAGATGCAGCCAGATCATCCGTGGGAAATAAGGGTCAGGCATCAAAGAACCTTCCAGGGAAGAAGAGGAAAAGGAAAAAACGAGGTTTGGGGCGTCAGATTTCAGACGGGCAGGAAAAAGAGGAAAGAGAGGAAGGCGGAGAAGAGAAGAGAAGAGAAGAAAAGAAAAGAAAAGAAAAGAAAAGAAAAGAAAAGAAGAGCAAAAAAAAGAAACGGAAGAAGAGAATATGGTAATTTGAGAATACTTGATACACCAATTGCAGAAAACAGTTTTACAGGAATAGCAATCGGTGCTGCTATGACAGGAGAGAGAGAGAGAGAGAGAGAGAGAGAGAGAGAGAGAGAGAGAGAGAGAGAGAGAGAGAGAGAGAGAGAAGAAAGGAAAGAAAAAACAAGAAAGAGACAAAGACAAAAAGCTGGTCAGAGACGATGAGACGATGAGCTAAGAGTTTTTTTGGCAGCATCACCACCAGTAGCCAGAGATCGAGATCACAGATATCTGGATCCACAGCACACAGATAGAGCTGGGCGAGACGAGGGGAGATGGGACAAGTTCGAAAAACTATATGTCGCAGGGGTAGGGGAGACGCCACGAGCGGGAAAGAGGACACTGTGGGAAAAGCCAGCTAACAAAGTGAGCAGCAGAGGAGCAGCCAAAAAAATGTCATCGCTGCCCTTCGATAATTCCAAACCAGAGCGCTATACTGTGTCCTACGCCCAGGGAGATACGCTGCCGAGGAGATCCGTCGTGCTTAGCCAAGACCGTTCCTTCCTGGCTCCGTTCCAACTGGCCATTTCAGATAGGGTCCCGGACCCCTTTCAAAAATATCAGCCCATCCATCGAGGGTACCTTATTTTCACAGGATACTTCCCGTACCCCTTTGAGAAAAAAACTTTTTGGGAATCCTTTCAATCGTAACTCCCTTCTTAAAGCCAGCAGAGCCACTCCCACTCCCCAATCATCTGAGGAGTGGGAGACAATCCTATGAAGATGGCATTTTGCGGAAGCCTTCTTAAATTGGGTGGGGCCATAGGACCAGAAGTCCTGGGTAGACTGAACCCGAACAGGGTTGTCCGTCCACATGGTGTCCTGATTCTTCATTTTTGCGGCGCACGAGATTCCAGGTGGTTCTGCTGAGCAGGTAATAGTACTTCCTAAAAAATCCCATTTTCCGCATCTGTCATCTGTCCGTATCAGAGAGACACTATCCTCGTAAGAGGTAAGAAATTGGCAGAGTAGTTCTCGTGCTTTGTCCCACCTAGCTTCACCCTTTTCGGGAATCAATAGGAAAAAACTCACATCATCCACCAATCTAAGCCCAGTAATGAAACGGGCATCAGTCCCAATGGAGCTGAGAAATTGGAACTCGTTGTACGAGCATAGCAGGCAAGCCAGCGTTGGGCTCGAGCTCTTGGCCATGGGAATACCAACAATCTGCTTAATTGTTCTGCCTGCGACTCTGGCATACGTGTGTCCAAGATCGAACTTCACAAAAGCCAAGATCAGGCTAAATTTTACGGACACCCATCCCGATTCCCCAAACCTTTAGAAAAACAGGCCCCTTTGCCCCTCTTGCTCACCCTCACGAAATATTTTCCTTCACCCACGTACCAGTCGCACACCCATTCAACTGCCCTTATGGTTGATACGTGCGGTAATCTCGTAAACATTTCCTTAATGTCAAAGCTGGCTTCCAGGAGACAACCGTTCGCATGCTTGGAGGCCCACTTGTCGATCCCTAAAATCCTGCTCTTTAGTTCAGACGTAGACTTGAGATTAAAGTGCGCTGGACCCGGTTTCCAGCAGGTGCTGCTCCCCACCAATAGATGGAGCCTTCCTGGGTCTGCTAGAGGTGTCTGCGACACCAACACCGCTAGCACTACCCAGACGGTGTTTTTAATAATAATAATAAAAAAAAATATAAAAAAAATGAAGAAGATTAAAGTGCATCTTGGCCGGGATGTTCCACAGAAGGAAGTTGACTGCACGGGAGACAATCTTGCAAGCTCTCATGCTAGGCTCAGCAATAGTCGAAGAGATTGGGCGCCATCTACAGGTGTCCTTGTGCTTAGGGATTCCATAACAACAGCCGAGACTACCCTTACCGTTCCAGGGAGCGATTTTTTCTGCCCCAATCGCCCTGTACTCCCTCCTGCATTCCTCAAGCAGGCCTTCAACATTCGTCTCCACAATTTCGAAACCCGAATTGTTCCAAAAAAGTGCAGCAAGCGCCTGAAAATAGATACTCTGACAACATACTAGGGAATCACCCATATTATGATCAATAGGAGAAACCACCAAGTTTGCCAGCTTATCCTTCCAGTTGGCTAGATCTGCATTACCATATTTGGCCTTACTTGGTCGTTCTCTGAAACATAGAGCTAAGTCTTTTTTTTTTTTTTTTTTTTTTTTTCAARAAGGCCCTTGTGCAAGGCCTCTATCCCGGTGGTGGTAAGAGAACCACCGGGATTGAGGCTTTGTCAGGCGGGCCGCTCCATCTATTGGTGGGGAGCATCACCTGCTGGARACTGGGTCCAGCGTCCCTTAAATAACACATTGACTTACATTACATCATTGGAAGTGACGCCATTGCTGGAAACCGGGTCCAGCGTCCCATATCATTTAATTCTACCAACCTACCACGCAGCGGGCCTAGCTAATGGGGGGGGGGGCACTGGGGGGCACCAGTGCAGCCCCCTCCTCATGCGAACCCCTGCCAGCCACCATCCAATCCTCAGGGCGTCTATCGAATCCGTCTGTTGGAAAATCAGCAAAAAGGATAGGAGAAAGAGGAGAAACAGAAAGAACCGAAGAAGTGCCAACTATTGCTGGAAACCGGGTCCAGCGTCCCTTGAATACATTATTGCAGTACATCATTGAGAGTGACGCCAATGTGCTGGAAACCGGGTCCAGCGTCCCATACCTGGTCGACTTAACCAAACCATATCTGCAACCAGCGTCCTTTCAACAGCAARAGTGTGCCAGGGACCACCAAGACAGCCCATCCAACTTCCTCTGAATTCAGCTGGAATGAACTAAGGAGACCAGAGAAAAAAGGAGAGTAACAGAACAGAACTACTAACTAGAAATACACCGAATGAGCCCCCGACCTGGTCCAAGAACAAAACAGGAGATTTTGCTGACTGAGGCCCAGGCTGTTCAGGCCGAAGTATATTCTGCTACAAGGTCTGTCACGCTTTACCGTCTTCCTAGCTCAGTCAGACAACAACCTTTGGCTCTCTAACACGGGAAAATTGGCAAAAAACCTGTGTCCCCCCGCTGCAACTGTGCCCCTTCTGTCTATCAATCCTTACAGGGCTGCGGGCAGTAGAATCTCGGCTAAGGAAAGTGGATGGGGGGGGAAGGGATCCAGGAAATCCTGGGCCGCCCTTAATGCCACCCCTGGATCAACATTGGTCCAGTCACGGAAAACCAGCCGGTAATCCCTTTCTATCTCAGGCTCTGGGTCCTCTTGTGGCCCCTGTTCCGTCAGAACTTTCCCGGACCACCTGACCTCGGCCACCCATCCCTCCCGTTCCTTCCCCAGCCAGTTTTTGCTGAAGCCAGATATTGCTTTGTGCATGTCCCGCCGGTTGTGCATTTGATCCAGTTTATCCTTAACGGCTCTCCATTGGGACGCGATTTCATATTGGAATAATGCCCTGATTTGTTCCATAGCTTCTCCCGCCGCCACCTGCGCTCCTTCTCTCTCAAGGATACATCTCTTCCACCATATGGTCCATAGGACGCTCCTTCTACCTAAGTTGAACATATTCACCACGAAGCTATTCGCCCGGAATTGCGGGTAGTGCCCTAGGAGTATAGCCCTCCAGTCCCATGGCCACTCCTCATTTGGAACAATATGCTGCCAGATCCTATCCCATGTTCTCCACAAGAGTACTGACGTCGGACATTGCAGAAAGATATGTTTGATGGTTTCCGTCCGTTTTCCTCCGGGAAAGCCTTGTAGGCATTTGCGGCACCATGGGAGTGCTTTCCCTTGTTGTTCAAGGCGGGTATGGTCGATGAGCCAGTCGTTAGTAGGTAAGCATCTGTGTTCTATTTGCCATTRGARCGCCGAGATTTTGGCCGGTCTGCAACCGTACTGTGCAAACCATCGAATAGGCTTAAGCAGGCTTCGGTCAATGTTGAGATGCCGGTACCATCTGTCCTCCACCCTTTCTCGCAGCCTCCTCTTGGGTCTCAGCATCCGATAGACCGACTTGGTTTTAAGCTTATGTAGAGACAATCTGACTGCCCCCCCTTTCCCTGGCCCAGTACCCTGGGTCCATTTCCATTCGTCGGGGTCCAGGGGGAGGTCCTCAATCGAGGTTATCGGGCCGTACACCTTGGGTTGACCGTCCTCCTCAATGACCCTGATGCGATAGACCCCTTTCCTCTCCCTCCATAAAAAGGGTTGTTTGTTCCATTGCAGCCCATCATCCTTTTGGATGGAAAAGATTTCTATTAGTATGTGAGATGGCTCAGTCATGTGCACCCTCCCAACTTCCTTATTGCGGTCGGGAAGCCCCACCCAGTCCCCCTCTTCCACGCAGGGGCCCTTCCRGAGGGYGGTGTACCAATGGAGGGGGAAGCCGTCGATAAGATCATTTAGCGCACTCTCCGTAAGATGGCAATATCGCAAGCAGGTACGCATCTGCTCCGTGTTTTTCCAGGTCCTAGTCTCCTGATCCCATAAGTCCCCCACTCTCCGTATCCAGTGCTTAACCCATCCCTTCCAAGGAGAGTCTGAGTTGCACCGTATTCTCCCTACGGAGTCCGTTGTTAGGCGGTTACCAAAGAGGGGTTGCCTGAATATCTCTTCCCACCTGTCAGGCACAAAACGGTCGGGGGGGGGAGTTTCCGCCAGGTACGTAGAAGACGTACCCAGTGCTTGTCCGCAGGATCTCCGTTCCTGTATTTCCTGGGTATCTTTCAGTACCTGTCCTCTAACCACACCCGGGGGTCTATTTCAGGTGGGGTTTCCGGGGCTAGGTCCGCCAGTTGGGCCAAGGCTAAGGGAACCCACGGAGATGAAGAGGAGAAAATAATGTGCTGGATCCAGCGAATTGTAAGGGCGTGAAACTGTGTGGCTGGATCTACGATTCCCAGTCCTCCTCTGTTCTTGGGCTGGATCACTGAATCCCATGCCACCCGACTTATCACGTGGGCCATATTGCTGTCACCTCTCCAGAGGAAGGCCGCGAGTTGTTGCTTTAGCGCTTTGAGAGCCCCGTCACTCATTGGCCATAGGATGGCTTTGTACCAGAGCGTGGCCAGGATTACATTATTAATGACCAGCGCTCTCCCGAAAATTGATGTGTGTTTGTGGTTCCATTTTTCAAACTTGGCTTTCGCTGGTCCAGCCAGCCATTCGTCGTGCGTTACCGGCTTGCCTTTAGCAGTCATTTGTGCTCCCAGAACTCTCAGGGGGTCATCATGGGGAAGCCACGTGATTCGTGGACTGTCTGGGGGCCTTCCCCCCTGGTGATGCATCCACCAACCTACCGTTTTTTTACCCCAATTGATTGTCATATCGGACAACTGACAGAATTTGTTCATGAGGCACTGAATTTCCTGCATGTTGGATTCTGTCGCTTCCGGCATGATCGTAAGGTCGTCCGCAAACAGGGAACAAATCGGGATTGCGTCCTGCGGGATATTGGCGATCTTAATACGCGTAATATTTCTATTCTTCCTCAAATTGGCTGATAGTGCTTCCATTATTATCACGAAGAGGTATGGGGCAATTGGGTCCCCTTGCCTTACCGATCGCTGGAGATCGAAGGGTGGTGCCACTGACCCATTGACCTGGACACAGGTGGTGGCATTTTGGTGTAGGATCTTAACCCAACGTCGGAAAGTCGGACCAAAGTTCATTTTCTCTAGACATTTATCCAGGAAGTCCCAATCCACGTGGTCATAGGCTTTTTCGAAATCAATAAAGATAATGGTCGCGTTTGCCCCATTCCGCTGTGCGAGTTGGACCGCCTCTTTAACCAGCAAAATATTCTCTTGAATATTCGTGCTGGACATGAATCCCGTTTGGGCCGATGACATCTTCCAAAACTTTTGCCATTCGGTTGGCCAGTGCTTTGGAAAGCATTTTGTAGACCACAGTGAGTAGAGTGATAGGCCTATAATTTCTAATGTTCATTTTATCTCCCTTTTTGTAAAGAAGAGACAGGACGCCTCTTCCCACAATCTCCCCCATTTCCCCTGCCTCCCATACGCCCTGATAGTATTCCCACAAATCATTGCTCATGTCTGTCCATGTGGCTTCCCAAAATTCTTTGGGAAAACCATCAATATCGGGGTTTTTTTCTTCCTTCATCTGGAGGAGCACGGTCCATACCTCTTCCTTGGCGAGTGGTATCTCCAGTTCGTCTCGCTGTTGGGGGGAAATCGAGCGATCCATCGGGGAGAGAAATTCTTGTAATTCCCTGACTCTCGCTTCCCCCTGCGGGGGGGTTGGGATTTGAGAGGTGTACAGCTGTTTGAAGAATTTCCTAGTGATTAATGTGCAATGTGCAGTGTCAATGGCGATGTTGTTAGAATTTTCTGGGTCAAAGAAAGCTTCGATAATTGTCCGTCGAGCTCTAGCGGTGGCCATCGAGAAAAATTGGGTGTCCATGGACGCTTCGTGTGTTAGGTGGTGCATTTTCCCTCGGATTCTAATACCTTGCCATCTGTGCAGTGCAAATTGTAAAAGTTGGTCCTTATCTTGGATAGCTGAGATGAGGCGGTGCTGGTCTTGGGTGGAGGCAGTTGGCTGTAACGACTCTACTTGCTGTTCCAGGTTCATTAGTTCGTTACGAGTGGTCATTTCTTGGTATTGTCGTAGTGCTGCTTTGGTTTTGGAAAAATCCTTACTTTTCTTTGCGAGGAAGGTTAGACCATTGTTAAACCAGATTAGTCGCGAATCGAAAAGGTGTTGCTGCTGCCGCCAGAAGTTCCATTCATGTCTGATCATCTGCGAGAAGGACGTGTCCTTGAGCAGGGAGGTATTAAGTTTGTAGAAGCCCGGTCCTTGGTCGGGCCTTTTCCTCATAGTCAATACAATGCCGCATGTTTTATGGTCCAGACCGGGGTACGGGCTACGCGGGAGAATCAGTGCCCATCGCAGTGCCCCTTTTAGATCATTGGATAGCAGGATAAGATCGATTCTGAATTTAGATAAGCGCGCCGGGTCATAATCTCGTATACATGTAAAGAGTCGTGTTTGGGGGTGCAGCCGTCGAGAGGTGTCAAAAACCGAAAGCGATTCGCAGAGGTCAGCTATCATTTGTTCGTCCTCTGCCGCCGCGAAGGAGGGTGATTCCTGGGGTTTCCATCTGTCCAATCCCTTGTCGGGGGTGGCATTGAAATCTCCTGCTAGGACCAGGAGGATACCCTCTGGGACTAGCATACCGATCTTTCCCAGGAATTCCCTCCTTTCCCCTACTGTGTTGGGAGAGTATATGCAAATGATGCAAAGCAATTCGAGTTCCAACATGCCCAGGACTGAGGCCCAACGTCCTTCTTCTTCGTCCACTACCCAGTGGACTGGCTCAAACCTAGAATCAGGAGGGACCCAGATTGCTACCCCCGCTGAGCCGGGTCTGGTGGCGTGTGCACTTATAGCCGTGTGTGGCCAGATTTGCTTTAGCGCTCTGTTATGTTCCGGGTTGTCTAACAGATGGGTTTCTTGTATGCAAACAACGTCTGGCCATCGTCTGCCTCCAACACCTTTGAGTTGATCCGAAATCGCTTGGCGCTTTTTAGGTTTACATGATGCCAGTCCATTAACGTTAATGGAACGCAGGTCCAGGTCTGCTGATTCGACGCATTTGCGCCATGCCGGGTTCCGGCAGTATAGCGTGTCTAGGTCATCCATTTCTTCCTTTCTGATTTCTAGTTGAATGGATCCCTTAGTGTTGGCTCTTGAGATCTCCGTCCATCGGGGTGTGTCATAGCGGGTGCCAATGTTTGAGATCCCATCTGTCCAGGTGTAATACTTTTTCTCGCGCTATGCGACGCAGGCATCGGCACACATTGTCTTCGGACCAAAAGTCGTTGGCTTTAATCTTGGCGCACTGCAGGTCCAGGAGAGCGTTGTGGCTAAACCATCCTAGATCAGAGGTTTTATTGGGATCAAAGAGTAGATACAAATCATTTCRYGCTATCTGTTCGTTGGACRTTTCAAACCTGAGTCCTGCCCTCACACCCGGGGAGTAGTGTTTGGGGATGAAGGTAGATATTTGGGCGGAGAAAACTTTGCCTTTTTCCACGCGGTCCTTTTCGTGGAGGGAGAATTCCCAGCCATGCATCGTTACCCCCCCATAGAGCTAAGTCACGATTAGTTACCCGGGGAAGGCCTGGACAACTAGAAGTGCCAATCTCTATGGCTCTCTTAAGGATACCTACACTGATTGGTTTCTTGGGCGGTAGAGTGTTCCGTGAGTTGGCTAGACAATCTGGTACTTCGAAGAACTCAGAGAACCTGAAAAACACGTGGCCATCCTGATTTCTGGGGAACACTGCGTCCCTACTGCGGCAGTTGCATTCGCAAGACCCGGACTTTGCCATCAGCCTGTGATTGTGCAGGTTATCCCCGATAGTTTTCAACTCTGACCAGATGAATCTCATATGAGACACCATGAAATCAGCAACACACTGAGGCTCAAAGCGCCTCCTAATTTCCTTTTTTGCCACATTGATAACTTCCCGTTTGACAACAGTATCTGAAAATCACACGTGATAGTGACAACTGACAGACAACCAAAGCTGCATTTCATTTTCTGGGCCCTTCCCACAACATTATTAAGAATGGCTCTAGTCCTACCATTTTCGAAGGACTCAATACAGTTATACAGAGTGATTAGGGCTTTAATTTTGAAACTGTATAGTAGTTTCCTGGTCCGAGGCATTTGGAATAGAGAAACCAGAACAATCTTCCTTAGTTGAGAGAGGTTTCTCACCAGCCTAATATGCAGAACGTGAAAAGTACCGCCTTCCTTGAAAAAAGTCCTAGCATCCTTTAAAAAGACCTTGCAGTCGTCATATTCGACAATCGACCAACCGCACTGTTTCTTTAATTTACCCCAGCCCTCAAAAAAGTAGTACCCACCCCTCGTCCGAATAGTAGCTGAATAACAATTGGTGGTGACAACTTTCATTAGAGCCGCTCCTAAAGAAAGTGTGACAGATAATCTTTCGGTAAAGAGAGAACTACCGGATGACACCTCCCAAACCAGAAGGTGATTGCATTCGACGGCCTCGGGACTCCAAAACCCATGCTTTTTCCTAAAAGCTCGACATTCTCTTCTCCCCTTCTGTTGTGCACACCGTCCGTTTCTTCGTTGTGTATTGAGCGCAGGCGACCATCTGGCAATACAACTCATTTCCACATTTCTAAGTTCCTTAGCATAAACACTTAGTAATGGAATAGCGACGTAGTTACCCCAACCCTTCACAGCCAGCCCCCTTCTTACGGTTCCTTCTAGTAGAAAACTTATTTACCGATGCAATATGCTCCTCCCATCTTTCAGATATACCCCTTGTAGTAGACCTACTATATGTTGCTTTCAGCCAGGGCGACAGTAACACGTACACACAGCACCCGTCCCCTTGACATATATCGTAGCCCCCTCGTACTGAGTCAACCCATTGATCGACAAACTTCAACCCCCACCCTATTTGCCCTGCCAACACTAGCAGTAAGACAAAAAATCTCAGTTTTTCCTCAAGCCACAGTTTTTCCTTCCCTTTCACACTCCTTTCATTCCTTAGTTGGCAAAGATCTGTTACTTGTTTCCACAGCCATTGCTGATCACGGTAGGACTCAAGAAGGATTCTCCTCTTGAGTTATGGTATTTATTCTTGTCCCTATTGCACAACCAACTCGTTTTTGTATTTCGCCATCAACACCTTTTGCATGTCCTCCCTGTATTGTCTTCTCCCTCCAGGCCCTGGGTTGGCCACATACTCCCCTCCCTAACCCAATCAAATCCGAGGAGTGCCGATTCTCACTGCTGACAGACTCCCAGAAACACGCCTCGCGGTACCAGCAATGGAGGCAAAAACCTCAGCCAGTCTCCTAGTCGATCTTCCGGTAGCCATGGGAGTATCGGCTTGCACCCTCGATGGCCCCGCTTCGTTGTCTGCCTGCCTTCCTACAGGTGTTGTCATACTGCGTGTGACAGGGCGGGTCAAAGTCGGAGCTTGTTCCCGAAAAACGATACCAGATTCTCTTCGGGTGACTGGGGCAAAAGGAGCCGGTGGAGGAGGGGGAGAAGGAGGAGGGGGAGGGGGAGGGGGGGAGGAGGGTGGTGTAGGAGACTGCGGGGGTCTAGGATTAGGAGGGCGAGCAAGTGGTGGAGGAGGGGGTCTAGCAGGAGCTGCAGGTGCCGGGGCAGAAGGCATAACACTAGTCGGATACTGCGGTTGGTGAGGGGGAGTAGGGGGAGGGACTTCAGGTGCAACCGTACGTACATTACGGTAGCGGGGTGGATCCATATCCCCACCCACTGCTACACCTTCAAAATTGTTTGGTGGGGCCGCGGCAGTCCCTGCAGTTGACGCAGCCTGGGCAGCAACATCCAGTGGACGAGCAATATTCCTTTGCGATGCTTCAATCTTCTCAATCAGTCCAATCACTCGCTCAAACATGAGATTCTGCTGGTTCTGCGCCCGCTCCATCATTTGACTCTGTTGCGCCTGTGCTCTTTGCACGTTGTCAATATTCATAAGTAGGAGTCCAGCATCAAGAGTGCCGACGTCATTGACACGCTGTCTTGGAGTGGATGGCTGACTTGTTGGTGCGACCGTGATCTCCTCCTGCCCTCTTTTCTTCCCATTATCAGCCAGGCTTGCAGCTTTATCCCCTTCAACAGCTTCCATGTCCTTTTTTGCTCCGATCTTCTCCCATTGTTTTTTGTTATCCTCCTCCCTCATTTTCTCCATCTCCTTCATTTTTTCATCCATCATCTTAGCCAGCCTTGCTTCTTTTTCCGCCTCCCTCCTTTTCTTCCGCTTCCTTCCTCTTTGTCTCTGCTTCTCTCGCAGCCCTCTCCTGCTCCTCTCTCATTCTCCGTTCATTCTCTATTCTACGCTGCTCTCACAATTCCCTATGGTCGTGAGCCAGCTCCAGAACTAAAGCTAATATCTCTCTTTCAGACGATCGATACCTGGAATTCCACGAATTCCAGCCGGTCGATCCTTGGTACTCCACAACTTGCCGTGGTTGATAAGGCACCAAAGCATTCGACGTGGAGGCTGAGAAGTCGGATGCTTGGACTGAACCTCTTGATGAAGAGGAATGTGAGGGGGGTAGAGGTTGAGAGTGAGAGTGAGATTGCAGGGGTGGTAGAGCAAGAGGAGGTGGAGGGGGAGCCAGAGGCGTTGGCAGGACTGAAGAAGAAGCAGACGGTGGAGGCAAAGGAGGGATGGAGGGTGCATATTGGGGAAGAGTGGCAAGAGGTTGCAAAAAAAACAGGTTGGCCTCGACTTGCCACGTGCGCATAGCTTGGTCCTCCAATCGGCCTTCCCGAGACGAATCTCTCATCCCTTCTTGGATACAGGCAGCTTCTTGCCCAGTGTCCATGCCGCCCGCAATTAAAGCAGGCACCATATGGGACTTGGCCATCTCCCATACTTCACAGCTGCTTCAAGCCTTTACGTGACGCGTTAGCTGAAGATGGTGACACCGATGAGTTAAGCCTGGCGTATCCACCACACCGCAATCTACACGGTGGTTAATGCGCTAACGAAGGTCGATGGATGGGCCGACGTGAGAACCACAATTGAACCGCCAACTCAGGGACAAGCCCTGCACTCGACCAGTGTTCGATGAAACCAGTCACCTTCAACTCACGAGCAGAAAGAACTCCAGCAATTCACAACACAAAAGAACAGGCCGTAACTAGGGAAAGGCGGCAGAGGCATGGAGAGAGAGAGAGAGAGAGAGAGAGAGAGAGAGAGAGAGAGAGAGAGAGAGAGAGAGAGAGAGAAGAGAAAGTAGCCCTGAGAACAGAGTAGTGCTGAAGAATTAGGCCCTCGTTAAAATGGACTGAACAACATAGCCTACTTGCGTTGTCCCGACCGGTTTCGGCTTTGCCGCCAGCTGCAAAGCCATCATCAGGGGACTTGGAGATGCGCTTGAAAAACAGATCGAGAGAGACCTCTTCAAATACGTCATCCTTAGCTGCGTGGGACATATCGTATCACCTTTCCCAACTCCTATTCCACCGCGCGGTACTCGCTTCGTAT
Organism: Chara braunii; assembly: GCA_003427395.1. NCBI lineage: Eukaryota > Viridiplantae > Streptophyta > Charophyceae > Charales > Characeae > Chara > Chara braunii. Next base: position 3,423,956 of record BFEA01000065.1, read on the forward strand.
CACTGAAAACGGGACACATATTCCCTAGCACGTCGAAAACTTCTGCAGGACACATTTGCAGGTAGCAGTGACCGAGGCGGGAAAGGGGGGAAAACAGGGACTGTCCCGTAGCTTCGAGAGGGGCAAGATGCAGCCAGATAATCCGCGGGAAATAAGGGTCAGGCATCAAAGAACCTTCCGGGGAAGGAGAGGAAAAGGAGAAAACGAGGTTTGGGGCGTCAGATTTCAGACGGGCGGGAAAGAGAGGAAAGGGAGGAAGGTGGAGAAGAAAAGAAAAGAAAAGAAGAGAAAAGAAAAGAAACGGAGAGAGAGAGAGAGAGAGAGAGAGAGAGAGAGAGAGAGAGAGAGAGAGAGAGAGAGAGAGAGAGAGAGAGAGAAGACAAGAAAGAGACAGAGACATAAAGCTGGTCAGAGACGATGAGATGATGAGCTAAGAGTTTTTTTGGCGGCATCACCACCAGTAGCCAGAGATCGAGATCACGGATATCAGGATCCGCAGCACACAGATAGAGCTGGGCAAGACGAGGGGAGGTGGGACAAGTTCGAAAAAATATATGCCGCAGGGGTAGGGGAGACGCCGGGAGCCGGAAAGAGGAGACTGCGTGAAAAGCCAGCTAACAAAGTGAGCAGAGGAGCAGCCAACAAAACGTCATCACTGCCCTTTGATAATTCCAAACCAGGGTGCTATACTGTGGCCAACCCCCAGGGAGATATGCTGCCGAAGAGATCCGTCATGCTTAGCCAAGACCGTTCCTTCCGGGCTCCGTTTGAACTGGCCATTTCGGATAGGGTCCAAGACCCAGTTCAAAAATATCAGCCCATCCATCGAAAGTTGTCCGGTTTATTTTTCTGCACAATGTAGTTTTTTTTTTTTTAGAGTTGTTTGGATTCTTTTTCTTTTTACAGGGCCTTCCCTGGCACGGCTGTCTCGGCCACCAAGGTGACCCAAGTGGCCCGGTTGGTAATGCAGGTCACCACCCACTTGATGGTTTTGAAATTTGGGTGGATTGAAAAGAGATTGTGCATCCCTTCAAAGTTGTTCATTCGTTCACCGGTGGCTTCAAAAAAATTGACCTCCATGGCTGCCTGTGTGTGCCTTCCAGCTGGTTGTAGGGGACGGAAAGGTGGCGTGGACAGGCTCGGGAGCAATGGACCCTCTCCGGGCATACGAGCAACGCTGTACCGAAGAGCTCAATGACATTGTCAGAGCAGTGAGGGGAGAACTGCCACCCCTACATCGCGCCACTCTCAGCAATTTCATTATTCTCGATGTTCACAGTAAGCAACTCTCCACGTCGAGGACACACCCCAAAAAAAGGGGCTTCTCTCTCTACACTGTCTACACAATTGACCTGAAATATTTGGAAAAGTTCTTGGACTGGTAGTATGTATAATTAGTTTTAGGGTTTTTCCTTTTTTTTTTTTTGGAAAAACTTCGAAGTCTGGGGCACGTGCTAAATGAGGTGATACTAGCATCCCCTCTAAGGGTTTTCCCTAATCCTAGGTTCTTTCCTGTGTTTCTTTTTACTGCTTCATAATTCCATTGGTTCAAGCTGGTTGTGTGCAACACATTTAAGTTAGAAGAAGAAGAAAGAAGAAAGGAAGAAGAGATTGAAAGGTCCTTCGGACCATTTCTCGATTTATGTGTGTCATCCTTTCACAGGGGCCACACTAATCTCCTCTATATCGTTCCAATTTTAATGGATGTTCGAAGGACGAAACGTCCCTTGGCACATCTGTTAAAATTGGAATGATACACAGAAGATTAGCACGGCCCCTGTGCAATCATGACACGCATAACTAGAGAAAAGACTGAAAGGGCAAACTGGTGGCATGAGAATGGGGACCTAAAAAAAAAAAAAAAAAAAAAAAAAAAAAWMAAAGCAGGCACAAGGCCATGCTCATTAAAAAGAGCATGGATCCAGCTGCCTATCTCAGTTGGTAAGGCACACAAGTGGCATGTAGGTCTTGGTTTCAATTCCCATATGAGGAGAAGACAGTGTGATGACCCGTCCAAACATGGACTGAGACACACGACTGATTTCTGAGTCTTGCCCATAGACTGAATGCCTTGCTGAGTTCCCCGCCTGCTACTAAGTCTGTGTGTGTACGCTTGCTGGACTGCATGTCTGTCTGAGTGCTGGTTGGCTTGAGTGTGCGTGTGGCCCGCAAGGGCACTTGCTCGTTCATTGGGCCCTCAGGGCCGGTACTTACCTGTGGCCGTGACATTGAGGAATTGCAGCAGGAAAAACACTCAAGTAGCGGGTAGGCCGGTACCACACCCTGAAGAGGCAGATGTGCGGGTACTGGAGGCAGAGCAGAAGAAAACAAAAGTGGCATTTTCAGAGGCCCAGTAGTTGTAGGTTAGGTCTAGGTGGATACCAGTCCAAGCACTGGGTCTAGGGCCTGTACGTGCAATATCAGAGTCTGCAATGATGTTTCCCTCCGAAAGGGAGGAGGTACCGGTTGCTTGGGAGGCCGCGCAGCCTGGAAGTCACCGCCCGAAGAGGCAAGCAGGCCGGTATATCTCCCAGCCGGGCGAAGAGCCCGGCCTCTTTCTCGGTGTGCAAGTTTGGCGACACACTGGTTGGAGCGCCGGTTGGAGCAGCGCTATCCAGGAGCAGCGCTGCTGGGGGAAGGAGAAGGACACGGAGGAGGAAGAAGGACAGGACGGGGGAGGAGTGCCAGGGGTACTTACCTGGCTATGGTGGCAGCCATCTTCATCACCTTGGTGGGCGCTGCAGCAGGGAGTCCCCAACTGGGGAGAGCCACACCAAGAAGCTTCAAGGCAGAGTTGGGTATGGTGGCCTGAGTGAAGCAGCCATAGCTGCTTTGCGTTGTGCTTTGGGCATCTGGGCAAGTCCTAGTAGTCCGCCATAGCCTCGGCCTATGATGAGGAAGGGAGGAGGGGGCATGGCTATGGTGGACCTCAAGTAATGCCGGCAGTAGAAGAGGAACTCGGACATTGATTCTGCATCAGCCAGTCAACATTGTATTATTATTTCTTGTTGTATGAATAAGAGAAGGGGGAGATAAGGAGGAGGAGATTGTTGGGCGAAGAAGAAGAGCTTTGTCATTTGTCTATGCTGGTGAGCATCATCTTTTTCTTCTTTCTTACTTCTTCTTCTTCTTCTAATCCTCTCTCTCCTCTCAAGTTCATTCATTTCTTTCTGCAATTGGGCAGCATTGTACTATCTGATGGATGTGTATCTCGAAATTGGCGAGGATCATAACATTGGTATCGGAGCGGATTCTACTTGCTGGTTTGCTGCCCTAACCCTAACCTAAGTGGTTGAGGGCAACACTTAGGGTTAGGGTTGGTTGGTTCAGGGAAGTGGGGCAGAGTGGCTAAGGGAAGCTGCCCCCACTTGGTTAGGTCATGTGGGGTCAACATTGAACCTAACCAGGTTGCTTGAGAGTGAGATTAGGGTGGCGAGACATTTCGAGGAGGCTTCATGCGACAATTTGAGAGAGGCGACAGTGAGAGGCACTCGCACCTGGAATCTGACTCAAGAGAGACACTTGGCAACTTAAGGGCTGCCCTCAAGTAGGCGAGCTGGAGGGTCAGCGGCCACTCAGCATCGACGGACTGCAAGTTGCTACTTTGCTCTTCAGCATCGACGGGGGAATCCGGCGTTGCACTTTGGTGTTGGAGTCAGACCCTCCTAGGAGATAGGGCACTAGTGTAGGGGTAGCGTTAGAGGGGTCAGGAGGATCACATGAGAGGGGGGTGAGTTCTATTCATCTCGAAGCTCAAGGCCACTCAGGTAAGTGTCGTGCACCTACGGGATGCCCATGTGTGTGTGCATGGTATGGTTTGTCCTATTGGGGTTACTCTGGGTTTCTTTTCCTACTCCTCTGTGGTCTTGATTGTGTGATTGAATGTGTGTGATCTACCTACTCACCTGATGGATGGAAAATGAAGTATCTTGATCCGAATGTCGAGTCTTTTTACAGTGCTTTGTCTTTTCATCTCTGAACGGTTGTAGTCTGTAGGTTCTGCCGGAAGTTGAAATTTCGTTTTTCGGTACGGTAGAAACTGAACTGAGTCCATGTGGGACTCCTCTTGGTTGGGACCTGGTCGCGGCCTACGTGGGACCTCTGGGACCTAGTGGGACCGGGCCCAAACAAGAAGAGCCCTTTGGACCCAAATCAGTTTGGCATTAGTCCATTGTCTTCCTGACTGAGATCCGGAGTTTTATTCTTATTGGTTAGGACACCCACTGCCGAGGGGATCTCGGCTGAGCCGTTTCACATGCTTTTGGTTGCATCGTCCGTGGCTTGACTCGCACCCTGTACACCACTCAATTCTCCGTTGTTGCATTCAGTCACTCGTTGTTTGATTTGCTGCACGGTCACGAAGCTGGTCATACTGTACTCGAGAGGACCTCGTATGGAGTCTCATCAGACTGGGTCGCTGGATCAGACCTCTCATGTGAATTTGTTTGCTGTTCTTTGGTTTGCTGCTCTTCAAGTCCAAATGAAATGTTGCTCCCGGCTAGGAGTTTTACCTTCTCTTCTCTGAGTTTTTCAGTCTGTTTCTCTGAGTTCATTTCCGATGCCCGTGGAGACTCGCAACCAGAAATAAGAGAGAGAGAGGAGGGAGAGAGAAAAGGAAGAGAGGGAAAGTGACTGTCTGGGGTGGGCAAGGACTGGGAAACGGAGTGTTCATCCAAGCGAAAAGGGGAGTGTAGCTCTTGAGAGTCTGATTGATTCTTTTGCTGATTGGCGTCTCTCCGATCCACCTGCCGACGACAACGGTCCGAAAATGGCCCAGCCACAACTAACCTCAGTCCAGTGGAAGGCCCTGTTAGATGCAACCAGCGATGCGGAGAAACCGTATCTGCAAACACTCCTAGATAGTGCCATCAAAAGGGAACAGGAGACATAGAAGGAGAGGAAGGAATTGCTGCTGAAAAGTCGGGAGGCCATCTTGGAAACTGTCCCCTCACTGACCAAAGAGCAGTATGGGGAACAACTGCAGTCCATACTTACCGCTATCGTCCAAGTCCGAAGCCTTGAAGATCATACCACTCAGATCGCCGAAGTCTTCGCAAAATTGCAGAAACTTCAAGAGGATCTGACTGAGATGACCGACAAGTACCGTGACTTGACGATAAAGGTTGCTGCGTTGCGACAAGCCCAAGCGGTCAATCCTCTTCCTCTACCCCCTGGTTACGGAGCTGCAATTGAAACTAACTATGCCCCTCTTACCGTATCTTCTTCTACTTCTTTCTTGAGTATGATGGCAAACCCCTCAGGACCTGCAACACGTGCAGATTCCGCTGTTGTCGTAACAAGCAATGATGCAGGAAATTTTGCAACTGCTGCAGCCCCAAGATCTGAACCAGTAGGTGCTGGTCCCAGCCACGCCGGTCCCTATGTGGATCGAAAGGCGGTGCAAATACCGTCTAAGTATGACGACAAAGAAGACGTTGAATTCTGGATCAGCTCCATGAGGGCATATTTTGAGGTTCTGGGAACTCAACTTGAGACCCAGTCCGTGATCATGGGAATGAATGTCGAGCCTGTTGTACGGGGCTTCCTAGAGGTCTAAGCTACGCAAGCTAGGGTGCCTAAGATAGAACTGACAAGGTGGCTTAAGGCCATCCCGGTTGCCTCCCTCGAGGAACTCCTCATTTCCCAATATATGGATCCACACGCCGCAGCAAGGGCAAGAAGCCAGCTTGATAAAATTAAACGCAGCAAGTGGATGGGCTCCATGAAAAGCCTGCAGACCTACCTCAGTAAGATGTTTGCTACACCCGGGTTAGAATTGACTGACCAATCTTGCTTGGATGTGGTCAAAGGCGCGGTCCCCACCAGTTTCACTAATCGCCTTAGCAGGAACTTCATTGGGTTGACTGGTTCACTCTTATGAAGGACATAGTCAGTCTTGAGGCTATAGACCTCGTTTCCACAGCAGGCGGCAGGCGGTTCAAAGGCAGCAACCATTTTGTTTTGCATGACCTGCTGGGGCTGAAGAAGAGGCCGATGCAAATGACCCCACTCTTGGTGACGACCAAGAATAGGACACTGATACAACATGTTCGTTAGCCCATAAGTCTGACGCAAACCAAGAAGAAGAAAAATCCACTGCCTTTAAAAAGACTGCCAATACAAAGGGACCAAATCGGAATGCAGGGAAAAACTATGTCCAGCTTCCCAAGGGAATCAAAATCCCAGCAAAACCGGAGGATGTGGCCACTAAGCCGTGGGTCGATCTCCACATCACTGAAAATGATTGGCGGGGAAGACTCAAGAAGGGGGTATGCCTGCATTGCCAGAAACCGAACCATAAGGTACAAGATTGCTATAGGCTGCAGGGAAACCAGACCCGGGCGTAGAGTCGATTTCAGCACACTCTACAGCAAGGCAGACTGAATCTGATGCAAATCAACAGTCCTCCCTTGAAGCCCAATCATCTGCTGAAGCCAAGGCTGAAGTGTGTAGAGTCTTGTATGCCGAGCCTTGGAAGGAGTCTGGGACGGTCAACTTCCACTACCACTTGGAGCATTGGGCTGAGATGAAACAGCAGCATGCCGAAGGGACAGTGAAGTTGATCTTCTTCAAACTTCTCATAAACCACCGCTATCTCCGTGTCTTGATTGACTGTGGCGCTACTACTAACTTTATGTCACCTCATGGGATATGCAAAGTGGGCTTGGGAATGAAGCAAGTGGCCTTGCAGAACCCTTGCCGAACCCAAGTTGGCAACAAAGAAGTTGTTTCTTCTACGCATGCAGTCAAAGGTGTGCGCACTACCTTTGACAAGGACAAAACTGTCACACACGTGTTGAACTTCCATGTCCAAGTGCCCCTTCGACGTTGTCCTTGGCTTGGGCTGGCTGCAGTCCCAGTGCGAATGGACCAAGTGGAAGGAGTCACTTTTCATGGTCAAAGATGCTCAAGGGAACGAGTTCCCCGTCCTCTTGGATGAGAAGCACGAGTCCCCAATGATTTTTCTGAATGCTATGAAGTTCTGCAAGAAATGGCACAATCACAAAGAGGACGAACAGTTGTATGTTGCCTTTGTTCGTCCTACCCATGTGCCATCTACTTTTGCGGTTAATACCACTACTACTTCGGCTAGTGATTCTACTTCTAGTACTTCTACTTCTAGCACCCCTACTTCTCTACCTTCTACTAGTCCAAATGATCCTACTTAAGATTCGGTCGCCTCTATTCGCAACGTGCGACCTGATCTAGGTGATCCCTTTGCTGATCCTCCACCTCCACCGGTTCCACCGAACATCCAAAACCTACTCGATCCGCTCCCGGAAGTTCTGGCCGAGCCACATGGAGTCCCCACGCGATCGGTCTGACACACCATCGAGTTGGTCGAGGGTGTTGTTCCTCCAAAGGGCTGCGTATACCGAATGGGACCCAACGAGTTGGAGGAACTCCGACGACAGATTGGCGAAATGATTGACAAAGGGTGGATCAAGCCTAGTGAGTCTGAATTTGGTGCTCCTGTGTTGTTTGTTCCGAAGAAAGGGGGCAAGCTCCACATGTGTATTGACTATCGTGGTCTAAACCGCATCACAAGAAAAAACGCCTATCCATTGCCTCGCATAGATGACTTGCTTGATGCCGCAAGTGGGTGCAAGATCTTTTCCAAGATCGATCTCAAGTGTGGCTACCACCAGATTGAAGTCGATCCTGCGGACCAGCACAAGATTGCGTTCAAAACACGCGATGGGCTTTACGAATTTACCATAATGCCCTTCGGTCTCACGAACGCACCAGCCACCTTCCAAAGCTTCATGGACAAGGTCCTCCGTGAACAGATTGGTCGGTTCGTGGTGGTATACCTCGATGATATACTGATCTTCAACAAATCCATGGAGGAACACCTCAAGCACCTCAAGGAAGTGCTCACTATCCTCAAGAAGACGCAACTTCATCTCAACCTAGAGAAATCTGAGTTTGGGAAGGATAGCGTCATCTATCTTGGGCATAAGTTGTCTGCTGCCGGCCTAGAGCCTGAGGCAACCAAGGTTGAAGTCATATGCAATTGGCCTCAGCCCGGGAACATCCGTGAACTGCGCTCTTTTCTTGGTCTCGCGTCATGCTATCGGAAGTTTGTGCCCTGCTTCTCTATTGTTGTTCGTCTGTTGTCCCGGTTAACAAGTAAGAATGTTCCCTACTCTTGGGACACCGCATGCAAGGACGCCTTTCAAGCTTTGGAAGAAGCTTTGGTAAGTTACCCAGTACTCCGCATTGCAGATCCCAAACTCACATTCGTAGTTACTACGGATGCAAGTCAGTATGGAATCGGCGCAGTGCTGCAGCAAGATGGTGGCGATGGCCTACGGCCGCTCGAATTCTACAGCAAACGCATGCCCAACGTAAAGGTAGCCACTTCCACCTACATGCGCGAGCTCTATGCTCTGCGTATGACTTTGGACCATTGGAAGCACTATCTTTTGGGATGCCACTTCAAAGTGTTCTCAGATCATGAGACTCTGAAGTGGATCAAGGAGCAAACTACACTGTCCCCTATGTTACTTCGCTGATTCCGTGAAATTAACATTTTTGACTTTGAGTTGAGACACAAAAAAGGTTGTTATAATCGAGTTGTTGACGCATTGTCTCGCCACCCTGAGTACATGACTTGCCTTGTGAAGTCCTACGACCTCCGGAGGAAACTGAAGGAGGAGCTCGTAGAGCATACAACCAAGGATCCGGAACTTAGTCCCATCCTTGAGCGGCCGCGGGCTGATCCTAGCAGTCAGCCCGATTTTCACGAGTATGGAGGACTGATTTTCCGCTGCTACAGGAACCACAACCGCTTGTATGTACCCAACCATGAGCCTCTCCGCACGCACTTTCTGGATTTGGCTCATGGCCGGAGCGGACACTTCGGCATGGCAAAGATGTACGCAAATCTGCTGAGACAGTTTGATTGGCCTGACATGAAAAAGACTGCTGAAAAGTTTGTGGTTGAATGTCAAGTCTGTCAACGAATCAAACCATGCAGACAAAAGCCCATGGGGCTACTCACACCCCTTCCTATCCCCAAAGGTCTCGGGGAGTCCGTCTCCATCGACTTCACCGACTTGGGAAAGGGAAGTAAGAACGGCTACTCACAAGTCATGGTGATTGTTCACCGATTCTCTAAGTTCCTTAATCTGATTCCTTTGCCACCTCACGCTCCAACATAACTAGTGATCCGTGAGTTCCAACAAGAGTACATTCTGCAGCTCGGAACCCCGAAGACTCTTGTGAGCGATTGGGATTTGCGCTTCATTAGTACTGAATGGAAGGACTTCACGTCTCAACTAGGGATCAGACTGTGTATGACATCTGACCGACACCCCGAAGCCAATGGTTTGGCTGAAGATATCAACCAGACTGTGTTTCAACTTCTCTGCCCCTTGATTATTCCGGATCAGGAAACATGGGATGAAGAACTGTATTAGGTTAAGGGGTTATACAACCACTCCGTCCATTCCGCCACCGGCATGACACCCAACAGGTTGCATTACGGTTGGCAGATCCGTAATCCGCTCTCCTACCTATTCCCTGAACGGCCAGCTGGCTTAACAACCGACAGGCCTGGCTTCAGGGCCAAGTATGATCGCTTGCTCAAAGTTGCCATTGCAGCAATGACCAAGCGACAACACGCCATGATCCATCATGCAAACAAAAGGTGCCGACCGTCGGATATTCAGGTAGGAAGCTATGTCTGGGTCAAGATGTCTGAATTTTCAGAAGAAGAGGGAGTCTCTCGAAAAACTTCTCCCACTTTACTATGGTCCGTGGGAACTTTTGGATGTGATTGGCGAAGATCACTTTGGCCCTTCGTACGTAGTTGATGTGCCAGCCCATCTGCGCACATACTCTGTGTTTCATGCATCAAAACTATACCTCCACCGTCACGCTAAGACGTTCGATTATCACGAAGACATGATCCCTCGTGCAATCAAAGACGGGCATGAGATAGACAAAATTAAACAACACGTAGGGACGGGACGCAACAGACAATACCAGGTTCACTTCATGTATCACCCGTTGGACGATCTGTACGACATTTCCAAGAAGGAACTGCTACGCAGCGCACCACGCATTGTTAAAGCCTACGAGCGACAAATCGCAGCTAACGCTACTCCTAAGATCTCCACAAGGCTTACTGCGACGGAGTATTCTAGGAACCTCTTTGCCTTGCTTGCTTACGATGCGTTTGTCGAGGACTCAGAATGAGTTACTCGCTCGAAGGGACCTCGCTCTTGAGGGGGGGGTAGTGTGATGACCCTTCCAAACATCGACTGAAACACACGACTGATTTCTGAGTTTTGCCCATAGACTGAATGCCTTGCTGAGTTTCCCGCCTGCTACTAAGTCTGTGTGTGCACGCTTGCTGGACTGCATGTCTGTCTGAGTGCTGGTTGGCTTGAGTGTGTGTGTGGTCGTGCCTGTCTGAGTGCTGGTTGGCTTGAGTGTGTGTGTGGCCCGCAAGGGCACTTGTTCGTTCATTGGGCCCTCAGGGCCGGTACTTACCTATGGCCGTGACATTGAGGAATTGCAGCAGGAAAAACACTCAAGTAGCAGGTAGGCCGGTACCGGACCCTGAAGAGGTAGATGTGCGGGTACTGGAGGTTGAGCAGAAGAAGACAAAAGTGGCATTTTTAGAGGCCCAGTAGTTGTAGGTTAGGTCTAGGCGGATACCAGTCCAATCAGTCTGGGTGTAGGGCCTGTACGGGCAATATCAGAGTCTGCAATGACGTTTCCCTCCAAAAGGGAGGAGGTACCGGTTGCTTGGAAGGCCGAGCGGCCTGGAAGTCACCGCCCGAAGAGGCAAGCAGACCGCTATATCTCCCAGCCGGGCGAAGAGCCCGGCCTCTTTCTCGTTGTGCAAGTTTGGCAACACACTGGTTGGAGCGCCGGTTGGAGCAGCGCTATCCAGGAGCAGCGCTGCTGGGGGAAGGAGAAGGACACAGAGGAGGAAGAAGGACAGGAAGGGGGAAGAGCGCCAGGGGTACTTACCTGGCTATGGCGGCAGCCATCTTCATCACCTTGGTGGGCGCTGCAGCAGGGAGTCCCCAACTGGGGAGAGCCACACCAAGAAGCTTCAAGGCAGAGTTGGGCATGGCGGCCTGAGTGAAGCAGCCATAGCTGCTTTGGGTTGTCCTTTGGGCATCTGGGCAAGGCCTAGTAGTCCGCCGTAGCCTCGGCCTATGATGAGGAAGGGAGGTGGGGGCGGCCATGGCTATGGCGGACCTCAAGTGATGCCGCCAGTAGAAGAGGAACTCGGACATTGATTCTGCATCAGCCAGTCAACATTGTATTATTATTTCTTGTTGTATGAATAAGAGAAGGGGGAGATCAGGAGGAGGAGATTGTTGGGCGAAGAAGAAGAGCCTTGTCATTTGTCTATGCTGGTGTAAATCATCTTCTTCTTCTTTCTTACTTCTTCTTCTTCTTCTAATCCTCTCTCTCCTCTCAAGTTCATTCATTTCTTTCTGCAATTGGGCGGCATTGTACTATCTGATGGATGTGTATCTCGAAATCGGCCAGGATCATAACAACAGACTGTATTAATAAAATAAAGTGTCGCAAGGCCATTTTTGCTTTTCCGAACTCGACGCGTGTGGGATCTGCCGGGACGTTGGATTTTTCTGCCCATGTGCATTCGCCATGCAGTTGGCTCAAAAAAGAAAAGGCTGGGATGCAACTGACCCAATCTCAGGTGAAGATTCATTCGATGATGATGAAATGACTGACCGGCTCATCAGCGTAGGCACAAGGAAAGGCATCAAGATGCATCCAATACAACACTGACTTAATCTGTCATGCATGCCAAAAGGAGTGAAGTACAATAACATGAAAGTGCAATGAGTCCAAAGAGCATAGAAAAACCAGCATGAACATTCAGTCCAAAATTTCCAATTGTGACAGCTTCGCCCAAGCTCTATGACAAACCGTGACAGCCAAGAGATCCGGAGTTGAGGGCGCAGTCAAACCAGCACTCCCCTACATGCATGCAAGTTCAGACCAATCTTTATTTGCTGAAACACAGGATGGTTTCCAGCTGCCGGCTAATAAATCATTTCCTCGTTTTGAGCATGCACATGTTTGAAAAACTTTGATCCTGTATCACGGGAGAGTGGCAGCAATTGGGAGAACGTGGAAGTAGCATGCATGCATTCATGAGATGCTTCAATCGTTTCTAAACCAAGTGCGGGAGACAGGAAGCATGGTAATAAGCAAACACGGACCAGATAGAAGGGACACAGAGGAAGAACGAAGAAGATGAGGAAGAAGGAGAATGTTACGTTCCTGGCCAATTTTGAAGTGCAAAATTCATGAGAAAGCACAATGCCGTCCAATTGCAGAAGAAATGAACGACTTGAGAGAAGAGAAGAAGAAGAAGAAGAAGAAGAAGAAGAAGAAGAAGAAGATGTACACCAGCAAAAGATCAATGACAACCCCCCTCCTTCTCACCAACCAACTTCTCCTCCTTCCGCCTCCTCTCTTATTCACTCAATAAATAATAATAATGATGATGAATGGCTGAACCAGAATCAAAGTCCGAATCCCACTTTTACTGCTTGGCATAACTACAGTTCCACCATAGCCATGGCTTCCTTCTCCCAACCAGGCCGAGCCTATGGCGGACTACTAAGGGCCTAGCCCTGGTGTGTAAAAGACAACGCAAAGCAGACTGCTGCTCAGGTCGCCATGCCTGACTCTGCCTTGAAGCCTTCTTGGTGCGGCGCAACCCCCACTGGGGCCTTCCAGATGCAGCGCCTAACAAGGTGATGAAGCTGGCGTTCACCATAGCCAGGTGAGTCCCTCTCCACTCTCCTCCCTAGTCCCCTTCTTCCTCCTCCTCCTACCTAGGGTCTTCCTCCATAGCCAGGGAGGTCACTCAGGCGCTCCTCCTCCCAGCCAGCGCTGGTAGAGCTGCGTTCCTCCTCCCAGCAGCGCTCTGAAGTCCAGTGCCTGCTCAAGCAGCATGACGCCCAAACTTGCATACCGCAAATGAGGTAGAACTCAGCGCTCTACCTGGAGATATAGCGGCCTACTTGCCTCTTGGGCGGTGACTTCCAGGCCGCACGGCCTCCAAGCAACCGGTACCTCCTCCCTTTCAGAGGGAAACATAATTGCAGCCTCTGATATCATCCGCACAGGTGCTGGACTCAGGCTACTTGGACTGGTACCCGCCTACCTCTAGCCTATCGCTACTGGGCCTCTGAAAAATGCCAACATTTTGTCTTCTTCTTGCTCGACCTCCAGTTCCCGACACATCTATTGCTACTAGAGTGGTACCGGCCTACCTGCTAGTTGAGTGTTTTCCCCCGCTGCTCTAAGTGCTGCGGGCCTACTCCCACTACTTGAGTGTTTTCCCCACTGCAACGCTCAAAGTCACGACCACAGGTACCAGCCCCCTGTGGGCCTTCCAAACGAACAAGCGCCCTGGCGGGCCACACACACACGCAGACTGACAAGCACTCAGGCAGGCGCACAAACCAGCAAGCACACACACGCACAGACTTAGAAAACTCAGCAGAACGTGGGAATCTCAGCGAGCCATTCATTCCAACGGCAAAACTCAGAGATCAGCAGTGTTCTCAGTCTGTGTTTTGGCAGGTCATTACAAGAAGGAAGAAGGAAGAAGATGAGGAAGGAGGAGGAGGAAGAAGGAGCAGGACAGGAGAGGAAGAAAAAGGGGAAGCATAAGAAGTCAAAAAAAAATAGGCATCAAGGCGCAAGCCGTGAATCCCGAGTGCAGCAGAGCTGCTTGAAAATTAGCATGGGGCAAACCAACGCCCACACGAAGTGAAGCACACGGTGCTCATCCTCAGCCGTCATCTAAAAAGTAAGAGCTGAGCATAAGATGGCTGCAGCTACAGAAATGATTTTTTTATTTTAATTTTTTGAAAATAACTTTAAATAAGTTAAATAGCATCCACAAGGGCTACTGTTGTGGGTGGTTTAAACCACCAGTACACGGGCCCAGCCTTGCAGTCCGAAACTTGTGGCCACAAGAAAACGAGGTTGAAACGTCAAACGCGCGCCCGCCGTAAATTAGATTGGAGGTCGCAGTTTTGTTTTTCACCTCCAGAATTTGAGGTGTCAGGCCCGCGGCCCAGGTGCCCATGTACTGGTGCTTTAAGCAGCCCCCAATGGCAGGCCTTCGCAGATGGCTCGATCTATTGCTGGGGAGCGCCACCTGCTAGAAACGGGCTCCAGCGTCCCATTTACAGAGCTCCTGAGTGTACAGAAATGGATATGCTCATGCAAATGCAAACTCAAATGCAAACTCAAATGCAAACTCAAATGCAAACTCAAATGCAAACTCAAATGCAAACTCAAATGCAAACTCAACTGCAAGCTCAAATGCAAGCTCAAATGCAAACACAAATGCAAATTCAAATGCAAACACAAATGCAGTAGATAGATGATGAGGGGGAGATGACAGTTAACTGTATCAGCAAGTGAGTCCTCGGCCAACCTTTGCAATATCTGGTAAAGGATCTGTGGAAATCCTCCTCGTCAGCTGCAAATAAGTACAAACAATCAGTTTCTTTTAAGGTGACCACTACTACGACCTCTAAATGAATTGTCACTCCAAAACTGTAAGGAATATGAGAATAAGCTTGCGCTCAATGTCGTGGTTCCTCCAGATCGTGATGTTGTCGCTCAATTGCGCAGAGCCGAAGTGAAGAGTGAAAATGACTTTGAATGGCATTGCCAGCTTCGATACTACTGGGAATCAAGTGAGGTCAGAAACAACCATTCAAACATGCTCCCTTCCTCCTCCTCTTCCTTCGCCCTACCCCCTTTCCTCCACACACACACACACACACACACACACACACACACACACACACACA
>BFEA01000065.1:3497508-3520528 GCA_003427395.1 Chara braunii
GAACGACGTTGGCCGGAGCTGGGGCGTCGCCCAGTAACCTGCAAATGGCAGGAGTGTGAGGCCTAGTAGAGAGATCTGGGGTTTTGCTGAGGGAGGAAGGCAGTCCAGAGGCGAACTGGGGGGGGCTGCCTAGACAACCTATGGGTCCAGGGATAGTCTAGGTAGCGAGGACAGGTCAGCTATGGTTGACGTTGGTTAGGATGGCATTGTCTCTAAGATGTAATGTCCTGGTACAGGGAGGGCTAGGAGTTGTTCTTGGATTAGGAGGCCAGAATTGTTGATATAGCATAGTCTTCTATAATTTTTACATACTAATCATCATCATCATCATCATCATCATCATCATCATGTGTATTATTATCTCACAGTTTTCATAGAATCAACAGAAGTTCATCGTCATCATCATCATCATCATCATCATATGAGGGATGCTGAGCCCGGTTCTCAGCATGTTCGGTTCGCTCACTCCGGGTAGACCCCGGCCTCAATCTTCTTATTGATAATATCAGCCTTGGGCACTGGGCCCGGTTATAAAAAAAAAAAGGAGCAGTGCATCCTCTAGGCTGCCATGAGCACGGTTAGCCTGGAGTAAGTGAAGAGTTTGGTCATGAATGGTGACCAATCTCCAACCTCCGTCGGAGGGCCTCCTAGAAGGAGGGTGGACAATTCCCAGGGAAGGTGGTGATCTGTAAGATAGTGCCACGCTGCGTCCCACCACCTCCACAGCTGGAGCACCATGGGGCAATCCAACAAACAATGCTCTAGAGTAGCTCTCCTGTTGGGATATGAGTTGGAGCAATACGAACAGAGTGGGGAGAGCAGCCCTTTTTCCTCCAGGTCAGTCCGTGATGTGATCCAATCCGGCGTAGGCAGGCATCTATGTATGATTTGCCATTGCAGGGCTCTATGACTAGTCGGTCGAATGTGTGAGACTGCAGACCACCGAAAGTGCCTGAATTCCTGTGGCCCCAACGGGGAATCCCTCTCCCAATGTTTGGTTATTTGGTCAGAGATCCCGACTGGCTTTCCTCTTCCATGGCATGCGTACATCGCTTCCACCAAAGTCTGCAAAGCACCGCTTTTCTGCCTAGTGAGAGAAGGTTGACTGCGAAGGAGGAGGTTGGCGGCTCTTGCCAGGCTCCCAGAAGGATCGCACCCCAGTCCCAGGGCCAGTCCTGTCCTATCCCTAGCTGGCGCCAAATCCTGTCCCACCATCTGCACGTGAAGACCGCTCCAGGGCATTGCAGAAATATGTGCTTCATTGTCTCCCAGATTCTGCAGTCGGGGAATGCTTCCTGGCACCTTCTACACCATGGCAAGGCTATTCCCTTTTGTTCTGATTCAGTGTGATGATAACTTAGCCAGTCGTTGGTGGGGAGGCAGCGATGGGTTATCTACCACTACAGGGAGGCAAATTTAGTTGGGAGCTCCATCATCCCCCAAAACCACTTAAACTCATTCAGAAAAAAAAGAGGAAAAACTGATTCGACGGAGGCGATCCCCGGGTAAATCACATGGGATTTTGGGGGTTACCCTCACTTCTGATGCCAACACTGTAGTAACTCAAGTTACTCAATGCTGAAGTTCTCTTTTCTGCAGCTAAATCTTCAGGAACTGGGGCCAAGATCTCAGGTCCTGGACCAGGAAAGAAAAAAGACAGTAGGCCTGTTTCTGGAGACTAGCTCATTCCCCCGAATAGAAGGCATGGTCATCGCGGGTATACATTCAGGGCAGACTCCTGAGGTTTTTTTTTTTTTTTTTCAACCACCACTACCTCCGAGCCTCTCTTTGCCGAGGCGGAACAGAACTTCATGCCAAGCTTTGTCGAAGGGCTAGCGCGACCTTTTTTCTTTGTTTTGGGCTGGTGCCACCAGCCATTTGGTCCAGTGGCACCCGGCCTCTGAAGAGTGCGGTATTGGTTATATTTTCGTTTCAAGTTTGCTGGTTAAAGGTAGTGGTGGTTTAAACCACCAGTGAAATTCCCACCCGTTTTTTCAAAGATGCTGCTTTCATGAAGCAGCAATTTTGGGGGCTCAGCCTCAGAGCAAAATGACTGGCAGCGCCAGCCAAAAGGAGGCCTGCGCGGGTTCGTTTTTTTGGGCGTGCAGGGTGTTTCCGGCCCCGGAGAATGTTGCTCCAATCTATTCGTGGGCAGTCTGGGAACCAGGCCCAGTGTCCCTTACGGAAATTGTCAAGAACGATTGAGGTACAAGTTATCATGCCCCTGAGCCAAGTATCATGACGCATCCTCCGTGAGATGTAATGCATTGTGCATTTGCAATTTGATTTCTCAATTGTTGAATCCATTCAGGGCAGTTTTAGGCATAGGGACAACTATGATGGCCATGGCTACTAATGGGGAAATGACGGTCCTAGTGCAGAAGTTTAGAATGTCATGAAATGTTCCATGATGTGTGGAAAGTAGGACACATCTGGACACACTTTTGGAAAAGTCACAAGACAATAAAAAAGTAGCAATTATGAACCACTTGTTGCATATTTAGGAGTCTTTTGCAACATCCAAATTTGGCATCCATGTTGATCACAAAATCCGAAATCCAGCTGTACCAAGGTCTCTGATTCCTGTTGTTGTTGTTTTTTTCCAACAATGCTAGAAAGGAAAAAGGTCTCTGATTCGTAAAGAATGCCTGGCTGGTTCCCAGCTCCTTGTTTTTTTTTTTTTTAACTCCCTTTCGGATGTTAGAGGTGCTGTTTTTTTTTTTTTTTTTAAGGCTAATTTTTTAAGCCCAACCAATTCAATTACCTGTCAAATCTGGACAGGGTGGCCTTTCAGGCCTTTTTTTTTGTCATTATAGTATTACGGGGAACCCCGTAGCAGCCACATCCGTGCTCAAGCCTCCAACGAGGGAACATGTGGGAGCTGCACCCACCAGCAGGTGCGATACCTGCTACAGCAGGTGGGCGATACCGGCCAGGGGTCAGCCGGTAGCACCAGGACCGAGCTTCTTCGATGGGCCAGTCACTGTGCCTCCCCTCCGGTCCCCTCCCCCTATGAACATCAGCCGTCTCTGCTCAATGCCACTCGGGGGGACCAACGACATATCTCTAGGTGGCGGGCGCCAAGCTTGCCCAGGAAGGTACATGAGGCCAATGGGGATTGAACCCAAGACCTCCTGAATGGCACGTGCGTGCCTTACCAACTGAGCTAGGCCGCTGGATGAGGTGCTGTTCCCAGCTCATGTTGCTCCCTTTTCAAAAAAAAAAAGAAAAAAAAGGTCTCTGATTCTATCATCACAAGCTCATTTTTTGGGGAGGCGCGGGGGTCCATCCCCCTTTATGAGACCACCTCCCTACCCTTCCTCTCGCCAATTCTCCTGGCGCACCACTACTCCCCCTATCCTACCTCAGTGTCTATCACTCAGGACCATCGCCCTTATTCCGTTCTGGAGAGGTTATCTGACTCGACAGTAGTTGTAGGCACCAGGAATGAACACTCCTCAGCCCCGGTGGAAGCATGGTCGAACGAGTCTTGCCGTACGGTACTTCAGACGCTAGGCCCAAGCACTATTTTCTAAAGGGCCCAGGGGAAGCTCCCCCAATTGTCCCCTCGTACCTTACCCGGTTCCTCAAGTACCCATCTTATCTTAGTAGCCCCAGATGTCACAGGAAGGGTCTAATGACACCCCGTAGCCAAGGTCTTATGTATGACACCCTTTGAGGAAACCGGGCACACCCTACCTGGCACAGACCATCTATTGTGTTGATGCGACGTAGGGGTCCTCTCCTATCATCAGTGGGAACACGGCCCTGGTGCCCTGCTGCCCTTGCCGACCTACTGTTCCACTGAATCATTTCCTGGACCCCACCTAGTCGCTACTGTAATTGAACCGGTAATTTGTGTTGTTGTTGACCTAGGGATTCCAACCTCTTTATTAGTAGATCGATGGTGCACCTCTTCCACCCATTCGATACTGTGTGAGTGTGTTTATTAGATCCGTATATGTCGAATGGAGCAAAAGCCCGTTCCATCCACTGTGTCCCCCACATTTCCTCCTCGGAGCAGAGGCATTGATTACTTTCCTGCACCAGGGAAGGATTGACCTCCTGCCCATGCATAGAAAAACCTAGAAAAAATCATTTTCTTCACGCGCCCCAACAAGCAACTCAAACCAAAACATGAAACTCTAACCAACCTACCTCCCACCCACACCCCATCACGATTGGGAGTTGAGGGCCAGACAACACCAATCGATGATGGGGACATCTACTATCCCACTCCCACCGGGTGGCGGACGAACAAGATCGGATCAACATGGAGAGACTCCAGGCAGAGACGGGGGGGAGAGGATAATTACTGATGCCGTTGCCATTGCAGTCACCATTGCCGATTTTGTTGTTGTCGTTGTTGTTGTCGTTGTTGTTGTTGTTGTTGTTGTTGTTGTTGTTGTTGTTGTTGTTGTTGATGTTGATGTGCCAGTGTTATCTCTGTTGTCATCACCGCTATCCGCGCCACCGTCATTGTTGCTGCTGTTGGTGTTGATTTCTTTGTTGTTTTTGTTTTGTCGGTGTTGTCATTGTTGTTGTTTCCGCCGTTTTCTTCGCCGCTGGTGATGTTGCTGATATCGCTGTTGTAGTTGTTATTGATGATGATGTCAACGCTGTTATTTTTGTTGTTGTCGATGATCCGTCTGCTGGCGATGTTGCAGATGTTGTCGCCGTTGTTGTTGTTGATGCTGTCACTGCTACCTTGGCCGCTGCCTGCGCACCTTCTATCTCATTCTCACCCGTCGTCATGATCAGCCTCAAATCTGCGGCCCTGTCGGCCATCTCGCCCATCTCCTGCCGATCCTCCAGCAGATTATGCAGGTTGCGACCCTGAACGAAGAGGGCTTTGCAGGCTCCCATCATATCATCTGCCCACCTCCAATCAATGAAGGCTTTGAGCCAGGGACCAGGCCCCTCCTCCAGCTCCCAGATGATGTCCAACATGTCCTGGGTCATGTCCTCCAGCCACTCAGCCAAAGAGATTGCCTCCCCTTCGACCTCTGGCATCGTCTGCCACAGCGAAGACAACACCCCCACAATCTCCTGCAACCGCCTGCATTCCTCCTCCAAGGTAATAAGCCACTACTCTGCTCCATGTTGCCGCCCCTCCACCAAAGTCATAGCACACCCAAAAACTGTGCCGCTATTATATGCTACCTCTAATCAACCTCACAGCCGGCGCTTCCCCTGTTCACACGTCGCGGGACGTCCACGCCACCAGACAACAGGTGGCACGTGCCAGACTAGCAACCACCGCCACATGTCGGGCACGTGCACAGGCCCGACAGCCTGGGAGGATCACCTCCCAAGGATGCCGGTGCAGCCGAGACGACCGCACCGGTCCGTCGGCGTTAGGGCTAGTGCAGTTTCTCTGTGTTGATCTGTGTGTGTTCCTTGTTTCCATGGTTGTGCCATGCCATATGTTGTAATCCACGTACATCCGTTGTGAAGGGTTGTGCCATTTTGTGTATAGTAAGGCCTATGTGTGTTGGACGTCCCCGGTGCACTGAGCCAGAATCGAACCCAAAATCTCCATCATGTAACAGCTAAGCTCAACCGACTGTACCACACCATGAAATGATCTGTATGTGCGTTGTGCCATGCCGGGGGACAAGTACGTGGGCTGCCAAAGGAGCACCAACTAATCATGCATGGGGAGATTGAGGGTTGGCAGAATCGAACCCAGAACCTCCCCGTTGCAATGCCAGAGCTCTACCCACACAAGCTCCAAACTCAAGGTGCACTGCCGTCTTCCCCTGGAGATAGCGCACCCTTTTTTTTTTTTTTTTTTTTTTTTTTTTTAAGGCCTCGACCCACTGGAGTAGCTGATAAGAGCATCCTCCTCTAGTGAGACCCTTGCCGGCTGCTCCAGTCTATTGGTGGGGAGCTTCACCTGCAGGGAACCAGGCCCATTGTCCCATTTTACAGCTGCATTCAGACAGAAAGCATACCGGGGCCATTCCCTGGCTTCGGCTCTGTGAGTCAAGGGGCTGCTTTGGGGCATCTGCCACCTCCCCGAGGGGCTGCGGGGCCAGGGCCGCCGCTCTCCAGTCCGCCTTTAGGAAATCTTAGGTCTCAGGATTAACAAGGTATGACCTTGATCTAGGGATGACAACCCGCCCTTGGAAAAATCGCAGATATGAAGGCTGACCAAGGCATGGGGACAGATATGAAGGCTGATGTTAGACATCCAGGCAGCCAGTCAGTCACTTAACGCACCCTGATGATGAAGGTATGCAAGTTAGCTTTTCCGGCTCTGTACAGTCAAAACGAGGGCACATTGTGTTTGGGGGAAGATGGAGGTCTCCGATTCTACCAGAGAGCGAGTGCTCTCATGATCTCGGCGGCACCAGACCCATATTCGAAAGCAGGTGGGCACGAGTCCCATACCGAGCGAGAGAGGCTTTCGGTAACAGAGTTTCATTGAGAACGACCAGCAAAATACCCTCCCAAAGCCCAAAATAACAATTGGAAAGGCGTCAATCATGTCAGGCGCACAGACTCCAGAGCCCACCGTCATCCACAATTCATAGTCCATTAGCCAAAGGAAGGAAGACTGAAGGAGATGATGAGACCAATCTCAGTAGTCGGAAAACTGAAGCAGATATCTTCTGGCTATTATCCTATAGGCGTCATCTGAGTTTCTTCTCATATCAGATACAGGATTTTAGAAGTGGTTGACAACTTGCAAAGCTGTAGTGTGTTGTGCTCTTGGTTTGCCGGTGCCAGAACGACACCGGCCGGTGCTGGGGCGTAGCCCGGTGACCTGTTTGTAGATGGAGCTTGAGGCCTGGCAGAGAGATCCGGGGATTTTTTATTATTATTATTATTTTTTAAAGAAAACACAACTGAAATCATTAGGAATGGTGATAAGAGCAGCCATTCCTAATCACCCAGTTGAGACTCCATTTTATTGGTGGGGAGTAACACCTGCTGAAAACCGGGTTCAGCATCCCTTGTGCAGCAAAATGTCCAGAATAAAAAGCAACAAAAGGATCAAAAACCACCTCTTCAGTCCTGATGGGACCGCCATATAAACATGCACCGCTAGCAGTTCTAACCCTCCTGATGATGAGGAATCAAACTTTCATTATCCTCCTCCCCCCCCCCAAACCATTGAGGTTCTACTAAGGCTAAATCTGATGGAGGGAACAGTTCACAAAAACATGCAGCATCCCTGAGAAACTCCCCTGGTTGAATATCAAACCARTCATTRAACWGTAGTGAGTAACTCKTTTTAAGAGGCATCCCAGGCTCATTCTCATCAGGCCACACCACCTGTCCAATTCCTTGCATCTGAGATCCCCCTAACCAGTCCATTGTGAATTGGAGAATAGATTTCTTGATGTCTTTCTTCTGCGTTAAAGACTTTAATTTAATTTTAAGATTAGCCCATAGAGCCCGGATTTCTGTTTGGCCCATATGACAGCTTTCCTACCCAGATCAAATATATTGGACTGAAAGGATGAAAGAGACATGTCAACCGGATTCCATTGTCCTAGTAAAAGGGCTTTCCATTCCCAAGGCCACTCAAGACCCGTTAGTCTACGCCAAATACAATCCCAACGATGCCACATAAGGATCGACCCTGGACATTGAGTAAAAATATGTTCAATCGTTTCTCTATATTTCCGTGGGGGGAAAGCCATGAAGCAAGAGCGACACCATGGAAGCGCCAAACCTCGCTGTTTCAACGTTGAATGATCTATCAACCAATCATTAGTGGGCAGGCATCTATGCATGATCTGCCATTGAAGTGAAGCGTATTTAGCAGGTCTCTCCTTAGTGAGCCGAAACCACCGTACTGCTTGAAATTGGTCTGTGTGAATGTTGAGATGTCTTACCCATCTATCTTGCACAATTGCTGGAACATCGACTTTAGGTCTCAACATTCGATAGGCCGCTTTGACAGTCAGGGATTGAAGTGTTCTGGGCTTACCTCTCTTAGATCCGGGGATTCGTCGAGGGAGGAAGGCAATCCAGTGGTGGCAAACGGGGGGAGGCTGCCGTGACAACCTAAGGGGCCGGGTATAGTACTGGTAGTGAAAGCATGATTATAGCTATAGCTGGTGGACTCTGGTATAGGAGAGGCTAGGATGAGGCCAGGTCGAGCATCATCATCATCGTCATCTTATTGTCGTCTTATTACCTTATCATCAGTAGCATCATCCGATCTTCAGGAGGGACGCTGGGCCTGGTTCCCAGCACGTGCTCATCTACCAACTTAACACTGTATCTCAGGGGACGCTGGAGCTGCTTTTCAGCAGGTGTGGCTCCCCACCAATGGACTGGAGCCCCCTGCATGACAGGTAGGAGTGCATGCTCCTACCATCACTCCTATCTGTGGTCGCAGGTGGAAATTTATTTATATAAAAAAAAAGCAGATCCTGGTCACCAAAGGAAGAAGGCGGGATGATTGTCTGGTCAGGTGATCCCCCCTGGGGATCCAGGACATCAGAATGTCAAACCACCAGTACTTCTGAAAGTCGCCATGGCCGATGTATTGGCGAAGTACTGCTGCTTTTAAGGACCCTTCGGATCACTGGGGTTGGTTCTCTAATTTGCCTCAAGGGAGCGATACACACTCTGCTGGATTACAAACCGAAGGCGGGCTATGATATACAAGCTGAATGCTGGTCAGTTCCCTTTGAGGTGAACAACAAGTGGAGTGCGAGGAGCACAGTAGACGACAAGAGAGAAGGCTGGTCACGTCGAAGGATCTCAAGAGGTTGTGGAAGGCCGGAGGAATACCCTCCGACAAACTTGTCCTCGCTACAGTCCCATAGGGTGACTCCCACCACAGCCTTGTTGAAGAGGAATAGAATGCCTCTTCAAGCCCAATGCTGTAGATGTAAGAAGGGATCAGAAACTGATGAACATCTGTGGTGGGATTGCATAGAATCGCGGAGAATTTGGAATTTGGATGTGGTTGAGAAAACACTGGGAAAAGCTGACTGATGGAGAGACCAAAGCAGAAACAAAAGATTTGTGCTGGACGTCATTCTGCCCAACGGCATCTCCTTGAAAGTAGGCTTCAGGTAGGTAGTGTCAGCAGTCAGGGCAGTGGCCATGCAGGTCATCTGGAAGCAAAGAAATGGTAGATTGTTTGAGGGGAAACTCTACTTGGATCTGGCGACCCTTCATATGATTCTGGACCATACCAGGACTTCAATATTGGCAGATTGGAAAGGAGAAGCAGGTTGTCTAGGAAGCTCTACAGGTTTACATGGTTCCTTAGTACCTGGCTGGGGTAAGGACGGGCAGTTGGTAAGCGGACACAACAGTGCGGGTATCACCTTGGCACCCTGGCTCTTGGGTCCCAGGCCACCTTGAAGCTTTAAATCAGCCCAAGCTACTAATCGGTTACCACTTGTCCTCAAAGTTCCCCCCCCCTCTTCTTTTTTTTTTTCTTTTTTTTTTTTTTTAAGCCCTTGTGTCAGCCCTCTATCCCAGCGGTGGTTTAACTCAGACTAACTGAAAGTCAGATCTCCTAGGACTTCCGAGCTGTGCTTTTTTTTTTTTTTTTTTTTTTTTTTTTTTTTTTTTTTTTTTTTTTTTTTTTTTTTTTTTTTTTTTTTTTTTTTTTTTTTTCATTGCTCGGTTCGTGGCTCCAATCTTCTTTTTTTTTTAAGACAAGAACCGGTACTTTATATTCTGGGAGGGGACCAGTCCGGTTATTTATCCCTGGCAAGCATGAAAGTAACAGAAATGTGAAAGAGGATCAAAATGTCACAAAGTGGTCTGAAGAGCACCCAGTCCTAGGGTTGTCTATCCTTGATCAATGAGGATCCTACATCCAAATCCTGCTACTTCCATTAATTGTGAACAAAAAGAAGAGAACTGAAAAAGTCATTACTAAAAAATGAAAAAGGAGAACTCAGAGCCTGTTAACTGGCTCGGGGGCACCCAAGAGAGGAATCTGGGAAAAGTCATATGGAGGGGGGCACAGAAAGAGGATATGTTGGAAGGAGGACAAGAAGGATTTTCAAGAGACTATCGTTTGATCTATCAAGATTGGACAACGGTTGACTTGGCCATCCCCCTCAGGCCCCTCTCAGATTTCCCCGACCCTTTCCCACCATCATCATTGAGTTTAGTTCCTATGAGTTGGTTCGGTGTGGAATGATTAAGTTCAGTCTTCTAGGTTCTGGGTTATTTGGAAAGGTTCTGCAACGTTCTCAGTTTCCCCGAAAAAGGGAGGCCTCTCCTTGTTCAAGGATGCAAGACATATGTACCAGGGCTGATTGATCATAGCTGGCGCCTATTATTGGGTGAAGAGGTAGGTCTTGCAGAATGGAATGTTAAAAGAAGGGTCAGTGAAAGAGAACCTGGAAAGGGTGAATGAGGCAGGAGACCTTGCAAATGGGCTGCAGCAATAAACCAGGGCTGTCTTGGAGGATCAGGCGCCCTATTGTTGGGTGAAGAGGCAGTTCTGCTGGTCCCCTTTTCTTCCCCTGCTCAGTGAACCTCCCAGTTTCCCCCGGGGTAGTCAATGCTGGCAGGAATATCGACAAACCCATTCTTTTCTTTAAAGATTTGTTGTACTCAAGGGGACGCTGGACCCGCTTTCCAGCAGGTGTAGCTCCCCACCAATAGAATGGAGCAACCAGAACCGTTACTAGGGGAGGCTGCTCATATCACCTCCCCTAGTACTTTGGTTCAGGTTTCTTTAATAATTAAAAAAAAAAAAAAAAAAAAGAGAACCTGTTATAGGAAAACCACATAAAACCGCATAAAACAGAAAAAAACTTAAAAAAAGGCACAATGTGAAAAAAAAAAACAGGACAAAGAAAAGGGCCCCCGGGGGGAAAGACCTGTAAGAGAACCCAGGAACTGCGAAAAGTAAGAAAAAAGGAAGTCCTCAGTAAGAAGGAAAGAAAATGAAAGAGAAAAAGAAAAATGGTGTAGCTACGGACGGAGGTCCAGGAAATGCAGAGAGGGATCTTGTCCCCCCACCTGCTGGAAAGCGGGCCCAAGGTCCCTCATACAATCAGAACAGCCTCCTCATTGTCAGGCCACCCAATGATAGATTGATATTGCCACCGGCACTTGTCTAGCATCCGGCCTCTACAACACCCTGGGCTTTTTTCAAAAAAAAAAAAAAAAAAGACAATCAGAAGTTCAGAACATTGTTACATCAACTTACATGGAGAAAATCATCATGTGACAACTGAGCTGAGGCCTGCCTCTTCCGTCCTTTAATAAGGACTGCCAGATATATAACCTTACGTTTCTAGCCTGCCTACGGTCCGAATGATATTATGACAAGTATCATCATATCCTTTCTCCTAAGCCAGCTTGGCCCAACCAACCACTGCATGTCCACTATTAAATTCCAATCTGTGCTGACCTCCATGATGTTCTGTATGTTACTCAGTTTCTAGCTTTGCAAGTGTTTGATTACGAGGTAAGCGAAGTCACAGAGGGGTTGGAAATAGCTCCATATCAGGCCACCTTCATAGCCCGAATACAGCGTATGGTCATTATTGCTGTATTTAGACTGAAAGCTACCCCGAGGACAGGTAGAGTGACGGTACTATGTTGTATTCGCCGGGTGAAAGAAGATATGAAACATTGTATTCTGGCACCCGATGGTCGGGTGAAGAGGCCTGAAGGTTTCAGTGTTCCTATTCTTGCCGTTCAAATCAGTAATGTGATGGGACACTGGACCAGATTTCCAGAAAACGTGAAGCTCCCCACGAATAGACTGGAGCCATCAACGAGGAGCCTTGAACATGGCAGCCTCTCTTACAGCTCACCGGGTAGTAGACTGTCAAAAGATGTTTTGGAAAAAAAGAAGAAGAAAAACATAAGCCTAACCAGCCAGCTGTGTGTCAGCGTTGTCACAAGCCCATTCATGCATAGGCCACCCGGCTAGGGGGATGACCTGACCAAGTACCCACTCCCCTACTGATGCATTGCCAATGCCCACACCTCGGTATCCTTACATAGTCTATTTTTGGACCCGCTTTCCAGCCTTTTTTTTTTACAGCCTGGTAGCACCCACTTTGGGTCAAGAAGAAGCTGGGACATTCGACCCATTTTCCAGGTTTCTTTTTGTTCGTTTTTTTTTGGGGGGGGGAAGTCACCAATAGATCAGAGCACCCGGGCCTGCCACTAAAGGGAGTTGCTTGTACCATCCCCTCTAGTGAGCTCGGCCGGTTCCGTTTCTTTTTTTTTTGAAAAAACCCTTCTGCAAGTCCTCTATCCCCGTGGTGGTGAGAGAACCACCGGAATTAAGGCATTGCCTATCGGGCTGCTCCTGGACCATCTATTGGTGGGGAGCGACACCTGCTGGAAAGCGGGTCCAGCATCCCTTGGATGCATTATCTTTTTTCTTTTTCTTTTTAAAGGAAACTTGCTCCGATCTATTCGTTGGGAGCAGCACGTGCTGGGAACCGGGCCCAGTGTCCCTGATCAAATGAACATCATAGTAGAACATTTTAGAAAATTTTCCCTGCCACCATTAATTACCCGCCCTACCAGGAGATTGACTGAGCAGAGTACTCTTTTTTCAAGAGAAATCATAACTGCCCACTATAGCTCAGAAGAACTAAGAGAACTACAAAAATAAGCTAGCAAACCCAAAACAAGGATAAGACGACGCTCAGCCGTCCAATGCTCAACATGTCTCAACCCCTCGTCTCCATTATCAAGCCTCTACAAGCCCTCTCGCCCCCTACTGCTACCGGTAGGTTACAAGACAGCGCGACCTGCCTCCCATCTGTTAGGTTACAAGGCTCCGACCGGTGTCGCCTTGATAACAGCCCCGAATAGCCACAGAACCACCTTCCCCCCTCCGCGATTCCCAAGACCTCTTACCAGGCCTCACGCACCCTCATCCCGTTCGAGTTACAGGGCAGCACGACCAAACCCACAGCTCTGACCAGCATCGTTCTAGCTCGGCCATTCGAAAGCCTAAGAGTGCAGTCGTGTCAGCGCAGCAACAAAATGACCGCCCAGCGTCTCACAGTCCCAATTCCGGTTTGCTAGCACTGATCAAGTTCTAAGAACCACGAAACTTATGAGATGACTGGCCAGACTCAAAAACCCAGGGTCAGTCCTCAATCCCGTACCCCCCTCCAGCAGGACTTACTTCAGTGGAGCCACCATATCCACTGTTGCTATGCCCTAATCCCATCCTACCAGCTAGCCCCTTCACCAGCAGGATGCATGATGCCAACCCTCTACTTACCGTACTTACCCTCCCCTGTGTGACCCCAACACAGGCAGGTAAGCTGGATGATATAACCCCACAAACCAAACCCTCGGGCGCTTTCGCCTGGCCGGCGCTTAGTAGTCTTGAGCCCTTAGGACAGGCATACCCCACACACCTGCCTTGCTTTGGGCAAACGTCGCACAGAAGGGTGAATTATGAATTATGAAGTGGGGTGAAAAAAGAGCAGGACTGCGGGGGGCATGACAATTTGGGGACAGTGGTAAATGTGCACTAACCGGTGCTACAAGGTAAGCGACTTTTTCTTGGAACTGCATTTTGACATTTTCAGGACTGCAGTAAGACTTGTTTCTGAGAATTATACAAAATAGACTGCACTCGCCTTACGTGTCTCATTCTGACTTACGTGTCTCATTCTGACTTAACATGGCATCATTGGCCCGAGACTGTCAGAACCACAGGGGTCACTAATAACAAATACATTTAGAAGGGCTTTGAGAGGGTTCAAACTGGCAAGTCGCCTAACAAACGTGCAGCAATGCGCACGAACACGGAATCTAGGGAGCAACAAAGCAAGAGGCAAGTGGGATCTGACACAAGTGAGTGTATGAATTCCAGGGAAGCTGGATGCACCATTCCTAAGAGGCGCATGAGTGGTAAATTGATAATCAATGATCACGGGTCGGGTGATGATTGCCAGGAACACATGATTGTCGGAAAAAAAATTGCAGAGATCGAATTTCAGACTAACACTGTATGGATGAAGATGAATCTTCATGCGATCTTACATGGAGGTCGTAAGATTCGTGAGCATGGCAGATGCACAATGCTTATCACTCAAGGGAACTTCAAGGTGGTGTGTTAAAATTGGGACGTTCATGGAAAGACCACCCTACAGTCCAGGGAAACTCTCACGGAACGTTAGAGGATAGTCTGGGAGGAAGGGAGTACTGTGTAGATGACAGGTATATGAGATTGCTAGGGGAAGGGAAAAATCATCTCATTTTCCTTGTAGTGGTTGTGTTTCACAAGGGAAAGCCGTTGGCAGCACACGAGTAGAAACGCACGGCTGGCATGTGTGCTATGGGCTGATTGAAGATCTTTGTGCCATGTGGGTCATGTTTGTACCTGATGTTTGTCAAGTCTGGATGACCGTGTTATCGTTTTGAAAAGTCTTCACCCCTTTGCGTGAGCCTCAAGGCGGCCTCTCCACTGCTTCTCCATCTCAATCTCTCCCCTCCCCCTCCTCCCCCCCGCTTATTATTTTTTTAAAACTATCCCCCACACCTATCCCATACTAGTGCAAGTCTACCAATGCTTGCCGTGAGGGAGGGAACATGTCTGGGAAGTTTGTCGATGACACAATGGCACCACTGGGTCGATCTTCATCGATTCATGGAAGGTAAGCTTGTCTTATTAAAAAAAAAAAAAAAAAAGGGGTAACTTCAGTAGAGTCACAAAAACGAGTTATAATTGCACTATGGGGGATATACAGTTTGCAATTGCACTTCAGGCACCCCACCTGGCCAGAAAGTTGGGCTGTATACATTGCCTGAACTGCAATTCGAAACTGGATCTTGGCCGAAAGTGCAATTATAACTCATTTTTGTGACTCCAACATAGTTTCCCCAAAAAAGAAAGAAAGTTCAATGAGGTCAGATTAGGCAGGGCTGAGGGGTGGTA
Organism: Chara braunii; assembly: GCA_003427395.1. Lineage (NCBI taxonomy): Eukaryota > Viridiplantae > Streptophyta > Charophyceae > Charales > Characeae > Chara > Chara braunii. The sequence continues at coordinate 3,512,375 of BFEA01000065.1, forward strand.
TTTCCTTCCTACGGGAACTAACCAAATTGAATGCTGTCCACTCGGGTCTTCCAACCATAATGGGAAGGATCGTAGAATCAGTAAATGATGTGCTCTTTTGAGTTGCCGGTCAAATAGGAACTGGTCGGCATGGCGCGCCCCAGAAAGGGTAAGGAGCCAGAACCACGGGCTTCTGTTTTTCCTTCGTTTTTTTTTTTTTTTTTTTTTTTTTTTTTTTTTTTTTTTTTTTTTTTTTTTTTTTTTTTTTTTTTTTTTTTTTTTTTTTTTTTTTTTTGTTAAGCCACATTCCTCCTAGGATGGATAGTTTATTAATATAGTGTTCACAGGGCGTACCATTTGCCTGTAGGGAACAGTTCGACTTTCAAACGAATACCATTTGCCTGAGGCCAGACAAGCCTCTTCTGCCTGTTAATGAATGAATGTCCAAACGTGTCGCACCATCTGCAGAACCGTCTCACCGAGGTGCAGAGGATCAGAGCATATCAATCAGAAGGAAAGATGTTTGCATGTTATTTTCAGATCTGGCGGTCCTGATGGACTGGAGAGGTGTTTTTCGGAACTTTTTCTTTTTCCTTCATTTCGATGATATTAGTGCCCTTATCTTCATCATTGGATTATCAGTAGGATCAGGGGCACTATCAGCTATGTCCAGGTGGATGTTGGGACCAGTTCCCAGCATTTGACGATTGTTATTTTCCGACTGATCAATGTATTTCAAGGGACGCTGGACCCGCTTTCCAGCAGGTGAAGCTCCCCAGAGTCCCCACCAATAGACTGGAGCCCCCTGAGAAAGAGGTAGGAGTGCATGCTCTTACCATCACCCCTATCTGCTATCACAGGTGGTTCAAAAAAAAAAAAAAAAAAAAAAAAGGATCAGAGCATATCCAGGTACTCGCTCCTCTGCGAGGAGCATACGTTGCGGGAGGGGCTAGCATTTTTTCAAAGCCCTCTGGAAAATTAGGCTGTGGTGGGGAGGCCCTATAGTCGACCTGCCACAACAGACCTTTGACCAGGTGGGATGCATCAAGGTGATTCTGCCCCCCCAACCAACCTTTGGGGCCAGGCCATTGCTGGACTGAGGATAATCTCCCTGAGCTACTGCCTTGAGGTGTTATCTAGGCTGCACCTGTTGGCAGATCAGTCTATATATAGCACCATTGTTTGTTTTGTGAATTCGCATAGTGGGGAATGAGTCTGAACTGCAACATCAACCAACATATGCAGCTCACACCGAGCTGCACACTTCACAGTACACGAGAGATGGAATCCAAAGGCATTTTGGGAGATCAATCTGTACCCATAGTGGAACGACTCCGCACTTCAACATCAACCACCATGCCTCGCTTACACCGAGCTGCACACCTCACAGTACACGAGAGATGAAATCCAAAGACAAGCTGTATGAGAACACAGTTACCTTGCAATCGCTTTTTTTATAGAGGCAAGTTTGTGTACACCTGGCTGGGTGGCTATGGCTGCCAGCATCAACAACAAAGGAAGAACTCTCACACGTTGACCCTCAGGCCTCTCTCTCTCTCTCTCTCTCTCTCTCTCTCTCTCTCTCTCTCTCTCTCTCTCTCTCTCTCTCTCTCTCTGTGTGTGTGTGTGTGTGTGTNTGTGTGTGTGTGTGTGTGTGTGTGTGTGTGTGTGTGTGTGTGTGTGTGTGTGTCAATGTGCGTGTCTGTCAATCCACCTTCATCATTCACAGACTCCACTGGGAGCACACACCTTAGCCTTGGAAGCTGTGTGTTCACTGCAATAATATTGTGCAATGATCCTGATAAGTCCAATTGCCATGCGATCGCCGATCAGCACTCCCTCGGCCAGGAACATTTTGATCGTATGGTCTACACAAGCCCATCCCATAACCCACCTGATTACAGTCTGTTCGGCATCCGTCCACCTCATGCTCCCGCTGCCTATATGATTGTACCCATTGCGCCTCTCTGTGTTCCTAGCGCCCGGAAGCCATGTTGTTTGTGACACTTGTGTTCCACACAACAAGATAGCGCATCCACTAGTATCAGGATTTGGGCATGCTGCTGCTTCCACACGTGGTAGTGGTTATACGATGTAAGGCCCATGCATTCTGCAACCCATCAGTGACCACTACCCTTGAACAACCACTACCTCCGAGGCCCTGTTTTTTTTTTCTTTTTTTTTTATAAATAAACAGTTCCTTATGGTCCTGGCTCCATATCCATTCTGGGGAGTGTCCGTCCGCTTCCTATTCCCCTGGCAAGTCAAAATTGAATACAACATGGAACACCCTCACGCTTCCTTCCGTATGGCCGAAGGAACCCTGACCAGCATTGATTACTCCTGATAGGAGGATTGACTGTCAGCTTGCCATTCCCTGAATTCCCTCTCAGATTTCCTTTATGAAAATCTGTCAGCTAAAGCTTCGAAAAAACAAGGAAAACTGAGAAACGTCAAAAAGGTTGCCCTTGGGTAGCTTTGAGGATTTTTTATCATCCTTATGTGGTCTGTTGACCCTGCCGACTGTCCAACGGTTGCAGTCTTCAACTTCTCCAGCTCGTTTCCGAGTTATGCCATTCTTTCCACCGTATGTTGAGGTCTGTCAACTCTGCGATTTTCTTTCCCACCAGCCAAACTTTGACAAACTTGGATAGGATACTCTGTTGCTGGTCTTCGTCATCAGGCAATGAGTGCCTTGTCTTGTGCCATTTGCACAGGATCTCCACCTGGATCAAGGTCCTTGTCTCCGCCCATACCTTTTCTCTTGGCGATGATGGCCCTTCGATAGTCCTGCTGCAACTTTCCTTCCAAATCCACCAGAGTGTTACCTTCCTGATCATGCCGAGCCGTGTCCTTTCCGTGCTATTGAAATCAGCCGGGATGTTAATCCATAGTAGAAGTTGGATGGGATGTTCAGGAAGGGGCTTTGAGAAAAGGGAGTCCCAGAGGTCCGACGCTCTGGCCCAGCACTCCGTAGCTTCCTTACAGCGTATCAGGTAGTCAAGAATGTCTTCCGGCTCGCTATCTGAACAGACTGTGCATAGTCCAGAACTGTTCGGGTCATTCCTCCATCTTCGAATGTGGAGCCATTGGTTGACCGGCAAAGCCACATAGGGAATAAGCCATTGCAGGCTCCTAATTTTGACTGGCCTAATCGTTTTGAAATTTTTCCATGGGATCTGTGAGATCTGGTCTGCTTCTTGTCCGATTAATTTTGACCCGATCGGCTTCTGATCTTGGGTTCCGGATACCGGATCTTTTGTCTTGAGGAATAATCTGTAGCCCATTTTCACTGAGTAGTCCTGGATGTCTGTATTGATATTCTTGTTTCTACCTGATGTCCAGGCCCAGTCTGCTGGGTCGAATTACCAATCCGAAATTGTGCTGCGTGCCAAAGAAAAGAGGAACTGGCACAGTTGCTGTTTCTCTCCTTTTTGGTTGGTGGCGCCAGCCATTTTGGTCCAGTGGCCCTGAGCCCCTGAAAGTTTCGGATGTATGGAAACTCACTCTTTTCTTTTCACCAGGCCAGCCCGGAAATTATACCTGGATGTGGTGGCCCGTGGATAAAACCATTGGATAAGCAGTTGTGCTGGATGAGAGCGGAGTGTGTGACTACTGCCTGTGTGGCGGATGCCTAGTGTGGTGTTGTGTGTGTGTGTGTGTGTGTGGGTGTGTGAGTTGAAGGACACTACAGCCATGCAGGGGTGGGGTGGATATCATGACCGGCATGGATCCACTTTTGTACACTGTGTCATGGCTGTAGTGGTTAAGAGACTCGGTTCTTGAGGCTGAGGGCGCCGGTTTGAATCCGTGCTTGCACGGAGGAGGTCCTGTGGCTGATAATGTACAGACAGACATGTAGTGGTGGTTCAAACCGCCAGTCCGTCTGAGTCTCATTTTCCGAACCCGGACTTTTGCTGTGCACCAATGCCTGCCGAACGGGTGTGACACACGATCTACCTGGCCATGCCAGCCTTTTCCGTCCAGCAGGGCTGACCTCATGGTTTGTGGGTTAACCGGCGTGTCGGAAAACAATAGTTGGGAAAGGGATGGGGACGAAGGATCTCATTGGATCCTCCCTCTCCTTTCTTCCTTCCCCCCCCCCCCTCCCTTCTTCCCTCTTTTTCTTTCTGTTCTTCTTCTTCCTGCTTCCTGCTGCTCCTTCCCATCTGGCTGACCTCACCGATTGGGAGTGAGATGTAGACTTTCCCCCCCTTCCCCTCACTCAAGCTCACTGTTTCTATATCTGGTCTATAAACTGCGACTGGCGCATTTCTTCCTTTTCATGCAAACGCAGATCTCTTGCTTGGGAGAATCCAGCCTGTTCCTACTCTGGGGCCTCCGGTTCCCTTTTCACCACCGAGTCACGAATCGAACTCCAAGTGCATCACATTGATTTTTTTTTTTTATTATTATTTTTTTTTGAGAAAGCACAGCCATTTGTCCAAATTGCTGTAGAGAGATTGTTTAGGACAGTCTGTGCACAATGATGGCTGAAATGTTCGACCCTGGGCCCTGGCAATGCACCACTATGGGTGCAACCATCTATTATGGCTGAGGAACTTAGAACTCCTCTGCCTTGCTTTCCTTTTTTTTTTGTGCTATTTTGACTTGTCTACTGCCGGTTTTTTTTTCCTTCCGAGAACGAAGCTAAATTCTTCTCTCAATTTCACCTTTCACTATCTACCTACCACTACTCCTAAGCCTACACAGATGACCCCTGCAAGCATAGCTACCTCTCACAATTAAAGGGATGCATGTTCCCCCCCGCCCTAATCAGCGGTGGTCAGGGAGTAGGGTGGGGCTGCCGGTGGGGGGGGGCTGCCGGTGGGGGGGGGCGCGACTAATGCAAAGACAGAGCATTTTGCCTGTAGCTTGTGCTTCCCATCTACTTCCCCCACTTCCATAGAGTAGCAGCAGTAGCTCAGTTGGTTAGGCACGCAAGTGGCATTCAGGAGGTTGTGAGTTTGAGCCCCATGACCGCGTGCAGCGCACTTAGTGCCAATGGACTGTGATAGTCCCTTTGATACCCCTGATCAATATTAGTGGGGCTATGACCAACACGGGTGTGAGCGTGGGCGTGGGCGTGAGCATGAGACACTGCTGCTACTGCCAGTTTTTCAATACCCAAGATTGCTGTTCTTGCGACCATGTTGCTTGTGTTTCTTTTCTTTCCTTTTCTTTTCTTTTCTTTTCTTCCTTTTTTATACAAGCAAAGTAACTTTCACATTGCAAAACAGAAAAGGAGGCCGGGAATCCCTCCACAAACAACCCGGAAGATCTGGGGCCATTACCCAGCTTCAGGCTCAGGCGTTGGGATATAGTCCAGTAACAGAAATGGCCAAATCTATGCCGCTGTACTGACGTTCAGCAACCCTGTGTTTCATTTTAGGATTCAATTTTTAGTTCTAAACTAAATACTTTTACGACTGTTGGGTCAGGAAGTGTCGTCCAGAGCAGGTAGCGTATCCTATTTCAGAAAGTCTGTGAACAGTAATTCCGGAAATGGCGACAGTGGGCGCGATTCCCAGCACGTGCTGCTCCCCATGAATAGATCGGAGCACTTTTGAAAAAAGAAAAAAGAATTAAAAAAAGAAGGAAATGATGGCTGTGGCGATGACACACTATGCATGCACCCTCCCCTCCGTTCACATTCTTCCTCAGGCTTGCTATGTCGACTCGCCCTTGCCTTCTTTTTGAAGGTCCACCCCTCCTTCTCCATCAGACCCGGAGATAAGACTCAAATTCAACAATGTAGTAGAGATTTAATATCGAGCATATCCACATTGCCACAAGGCGTGACACACTCATGCCACAGACATTCTCCATTGGACCCAGTCACATGATCCATCGGACCCAGTCAGATTATTTTTTCCCCTCACTATTGTAAGAAAATAAAAAGGGAAAAACACAGGCGAGTGCTTGTAGAACCATCAACCCATCCTCCGGTAGGTAAATAGGAATGTGGGCTCCAGACTTTCCTGCTGCTTCTGCATATTAACTGAACTCTGCTCCATTGCGCGCGCGAGTCCCCACTGCCCACGTACACACACTTTCCCTTGTGTCACTTCTCCGCTTGCTTCCTGCCAAAAGAGTCTCAACTCTCGATCTCCCTTCTCCTCTCCTGATTGCGCACTTCAATTGTCTTTCTTCCCCTCACTTCTTCTTGGCGCCCGCACAACTCACCTTCCCACGCTCGCCTACCACTTTTTCCACTCCTCCCGCATTCACAAGTCAGATCTTTGCATGGAGAGTGGCTGTCCCCCATGCCACAATTTGGTTATGCAACTCGTGAGGCCCTTCCCATTCTTCCTCCCTCTTCCTTCCCGACTATCTCTCCTATACTCTCACGTACATTCCCGCAGCCGTTCAGTTCCAAAAGCGTGACTTTCTCTCTCTACTTTTTTTGGAAGTTAGCGTGATCACGAGGATCGGCTAGCTGAGGTGTGCTTGTGAGTGTGAGTGGATTGAATAGGCCCGATGAGCTGGTGTCGATCAAGCAGGGTTTATGTGGGATACACGAGAGCCTGGATTGCTGATCGGGCGAAGCAAGGTGGCCAAACCCCCCTACACAGATATCCAGGCAGACGTTCTGGACCCCTTTGAATATCACCAAGACATCAATAAGGGCTTTGAGGAAGAAATGCCCTGGAAACCCCTTCATCCTGAGCTCCCCTCTTAACCTCCAGTAGGTCCGACCGAACAACGGCTCGTGGTGGGGCTAAAGAGACACTTGGCATTTTTTTTCTTCTTTTTTTCCTTTTAATTGGGACAATGCTGAACAATTTGAGATACCGAGACCATTACCCGGCTTCGGCTAAGAATACAGGGATATTCACGGACAATTGCTGAAATTCTTGAAAACTTTTGAGCAGTCAAGAAGAAGTTCTCAAAAACTTTGCCAAGTAGAAAGAATGCCGGAACTACCCAACCATCGCCCCCTCCCTCCATGGCAAAAATGAATGGGAGAGGAAACCAGCCTCTTTCACCATGGAAGTACTGACTAACCACTTGCCACTCTCTGCCTCCGCCAAGGGTCAATACGCTGCGTCAACCCCAGTCCCAGAATAGTGAAACCCTCAATTACGCCGAGACACAGGACTTTCCTCCAAAATGCTACCTCCGCAGGATAGGACTCCCTCCCATGCCAGCAGCTAACCAACAACCGCAGGATAAAGAGGCTTCACCGCATAGCCACTGAAATCACCCCCTTCACCTCAGAGGAAAAAATATCCCCCCTGCCCTTGAACTGCCCCTGCTGAGAGGAGCCACCCTTCTCCTCATCGGCCCCAGTTCAGGACAACCCCCCTAGACCGTCACCCCTGCTCACTCAAGGGCATACAGCTCCAACCAAAGGTAGGCCCCGCGGAACAGCAGCTCCCCCATTCCCCCTATCCCACCCTCTCGACAATTTAGGTTCCATTGTACTACCATCTTCTCCCGAATACAACTTACATTCATTGTAGCTGTATTTGGGGCACCTGTCAGTCTAGATACAGCGATCAGTGGCTATCCTTTCTATCCAAGGCAAGAAGGGAGTGGCATCAGGGAAATATAGGATTATGGGTTATAATTAAACAAACAAAAAAGAAAGAAATGGTTACAAATATGATGAAGCCAAGGAAAACAAGACATCAGAGGCCAAGTCCCACTGCCAGCGAATAGGTTCGGTTTCCTAGCCAGTGTGACGTTGAGCGGCACTAAATACGTGGAATAAAATATCGGGGCTGTGAAATTTGGACATCATAAAAACGGTCAGAGCCCTGCAGGCATGTTCTGCCTCCTGAACCACATCCGCACGTGCAAAATCAGCTTGGCGGCGCCTTATAAACTCCGCTGTGACTGGGGGCCTCGCTGCACTACTCTCCACATGCACAAAAGACAAAAGAGGTGGAAATGTATTTAGTCTCATTTTGCACATTTGGAGAGTGGTCAGCGACTGGGTGCGACAATTCTTGTGGGGCGGTTCCCGTGCGGTAGGGCCGAGGCACCTCCGCGGATGTAAGCGGTTCATGGGACAGTGGTTGGGGGACTGGGGACACGCTCACCGGCCGACGAGATGATCGTGGAACACGGCAGCAGAGAAGAATCGCCAGCATGGTAGCACCAGAGTTCTCACTGGATCGCTTTGCGAGTGTCTGACGAGAGAGAGACACTCCTCTAGAGAGAGACTTC
>BFEA01000065.1:3525988-3536990 GCA_003427395.1 Chara braunii
GCGGCCTAAGGGGGAAGGTGGCGGCCATAGCCGCCGAGCTCGGACCCAGAGAAGATGAGTAAAGCAGAGAGAGAGGGGACGAAGAGAGGAGAGGGAAGCATAGCTGAGGTGGAGGAGGAAGGAGAGACAAAGAAGGGAGAAAGAGAAACCATACCAGGGGGTGAAGGAGATAAAGACGAAGGTGAGAGAGAAGCCATAGCCGAGGGAGGACGAAGAAGGAAGGTGAAGGGAAGTAAGAAGGAGGGTTGGCGACCATAGCCAAAGTTGACCGAAGTGTTTACCAGCGTTGACCAGGCGTTTACCAAAGTTGAAGGAGTGTTTCTCAGCGTTGACCGGGGTGCATGCTGGCGTTGACCGGAGATTTGACCACCGTTGACAAGGAGTTGACCGGGGTGTTGCCTAGTGTTGACCAAGGTGACGACCAAGGCGTTGACCGGAGCCGCTGACCACGAAGTTTGACCAAGTTGGAGTTGGTATACTCTCGCCAAGCCTTCAGCCTATCCCCTCGCCCTATGGATGTGCACATATCCCATGGTACTTGCTAAGTCAGTCTATCTCTTCTTTCTGCATTGAGTCTCTTCTGTCGAGGTGATAGGAACTCTGTGAATGAGGTCATAGAGCTGCGTTGATCAAACCCACACGAGCTGAGTAGGGCTAAAGGTCATGTCTGACGACTGACTGACCCGGAGGACAAACCCTCCCAAGGACAGGTACAGACCGGCGGGCTGCTCAGTGTGGCATGGTAGGCCCAAAACCCGAGTTGTGGGCTGCACAACGAGTTGTCTAAGCCTTGAGAGGACTAGCTAATCGCGCCGTCCTGTTTGAGACATTAAATAATTCACGAGGAGTTACGAGGGATCTCCTTAAATGCCTCCTGATCAGCAGTAAGTCCTGTAGTGACATCTTAGAGGTAGAGTCAGGCTAGAGATCCTCGTTGACGGAGTCCTGAACCGGAGTGAAAGCCAGGTGGGATTGACTGCAGGTGCAGGGCAATTGGGTCTGGATTGTAAAGGACAGTGGTGGCGAAAGCTTTCGTCGACTGTTGTAACCTGGCTGTATCAAAGGGTAAGGCTCTGTGATCCTTAGTTGAGTCGGTCTTAAGTTAAGTCAGTCAGGGGGTGAGAGTCTAAGTGGTGAGGAGTGGAAATGTCATCTGACTGTACACCTTTCACCATGGTTGACACGCGTAGTGGTACGGGAACCACCCCACATACAAAAGAGCAGGAAGAGAGTGTTGCCACCATACTGAAAGAAACAAAAGAGAGGAAGGAGGCCAAGAAGAAGGCCCTGTTGGAAGCACAGGCGACGAAGAAGAAGACGCTTGAGGAAGAGATGGAGAGGGTGAAGAAAGAAGAGGAGGAACAACTTAAAGAAGTAGAAGAAGAAGAAAAAGAGGAGGAGGAGATACCCCTGGTGAGGCCTTTGAGGAGAGAGGAAAGAGGGGAATCATGTGGGACCAGTGAAGATGCGGATGGGCTCTGTAATGCAGGACCGTATGAAGAACACAAAACAATTCTGTGTTGGTGCCATAGAGGGTGTCAAACTGGCAGTCCCAAAGGAGGAGGAGGCACGCCCGCGTAGGGAGCGAGTCAAAGTCAAGTTTCCTGACGCCTATAGCGGGAAGCAACGGGAAGACTTCGATAATTGGGAGGCCAACATCAATTCCTACGTGCACCTCCAGGACATTATTCCTGAGGAGCAAGTCCTCATCACATTCCACACCCTTAGAGACGAAGTGTCTAGCTTCGCCAGATCGTTAGCTCGCGCCGCCAAATGTGACAACGACGTGGTGGCATACTCCACCATCACTCCCCTCATCGAATTCCTAAAGTTAATTCGCGAACGTTTTGTAGATGTAACTAACGGAATTAAACCTCAGACAAGCTCCAAACAATCCACACACGACAATGGAAGAGTGCAAAAACACTCAAGGGGGCCATGGATGAGTTTGTCGCAGTCCCTAACCACGGGGTCACTGAGCCACAGTTGGTTCAGTTATTTTATCGTGCGATACTCGAGAGTTTGCACGGGCATTTTTACGACAAGTCGCGAGAACAGGGTATGACTTATGATAGGTTGAGTCGCGACGTTGTTGCATATGAGGCCCAATCCACAACAGTGAAAGCCTTTTGGCACAGAGATTTTGACAAGGGTAAGAAGTGGAAGGGCCAGACCATTTCAGGGCAGGTTAAGGGGAAGGATAGCCCGATCCTTACTTTGGATTAAGGAGGTATGGAGGAGGTCCTGTATAGTGAGATAGAGTGGGGCCTCGAGGAGGAGGACAGAAGTGTAGGTCAGGGGAGGTCCTATGCTGTTGTCACGGCTGGAGGGAGGTCGCAAGGAAGAGGAGGAGGCCGGGGCCAATGGGGCTGGGCCTCAAGTGGCCGAGGACAGGATGATCAGGGGGTTGGCAGCAGGGAAAACCGCCAAGAGGGAGGTAGGGGTCAAGGTCCCCCACAAAACCGTCCACGTCCTAATCGGTCACCTTATAGGAGGGGTGGATGGCACCCTGGCTTGCCATAGGGCAGGCCTTGGGAAGACTTGGGTCTCGATCAAAACGTATGGCAGAAGAGGATAGACCAGGATCAGTGCATTTACTGCGGTGATCCAGGTCATATTATCAAATACTGCCCAAAATATAGGGAGGCCCGATTTGCCGCACAAGCAGCAAAAGGCAATCGTCGGTAAGGGTCGCAACTGCCCTTACCCCTAGACCGTGTGGAGAATAGTGCGCGCACCATAGAGAAACTCCCAACCCACATGTGTCTATGGCAGAGGTTGTTGGCCAGTGCGTAGACAACTGTCCAGAGACTGGGTCTCTCTAGGCACTTCCCTCACAGGCGTGGCATAAGAATTAAAGGAGAGAATGTCTGTCTGGGCCAAGATGAAGAAGGATGGAAAATGACAGCTAGTATTGGTAGATGTAGAGATTTTTAGAGACAGAGTAGGGGCTCTTATAGACAGTGGGGCTACCCGTAGTTATATTAGTCGTAAAGCACTACAAAAGTTGAAGCTGAATCTGAAGGTCCGAAAGTTAGAGGAACCTATAGTTAGCATCCTCGCAGACAATCGCACAATGCGAGTCGAGGATTATGTCGAGGGAGTCCAGGCTTATTTTCGCCTAGAGAAAGATGGGAAGGTAGAAAGAGTTCTTCATTCCCTGACTCTCCTCGTAGAAGACAACCTCCCGTTTGATATAGTCCTAGGAATGGACTGGGGAGAGGCCGCTGGGGCCACACTTCATTTGAGAGAGCATGAGTGTGGGCTCCTTAGCCCTTCAGGTGAAGTCAAGACTGCCCGCCTGTCTCATGTGTCAGGGGTAGAGAACCCTTTAACACATTGCTGCCTCAGCGCTCCTGCATTCGCAAGGTTAGTGAAGAAGGAAATGCTAGAAGAACAGGTTTTCGTTGCCTATGTTAGACCAATCACTGAGCCTAAGTCCGAAGAGCCCATAGACCCTCGTATTGCCAAGTTGTTGAAGGAGTATGCAGACCTGTCTGAGCCGCCTACAGGAGTAGTACAGTGAAGAACGCAGGACCACTGCCTCGAATAGATGATTTTTTGGATCGAGTGCAGGGCAGCCGATATTTCTCTAAGACATATTTGAAGTCAGGCTATCATCAGATAGAGGTTCATCTTGATGATCAGCACAAGACGGCGTTCAGGACCAAATACGGGCACTACGAGTTTATAGTGATGCCCTTTGGACTAACCAACGTGCCAACTACTTTTCAACGTTGTATGAATGATTTGTTTAGGCCATGGTTAGATAGATTTGTAGTTGTATATCTAGATGACATCCTAGTCTTTAGTAAGAACCTCCAGGAGCATGAGGGTCATCTAAGGTAGGTCTTGGAGAAGATGAGAGAAGCTAACTTGAAGATCAATGAGAAGAAGTGTGAGTGGGCCAAGACACAGGTTCCCTACCTGGCCACGTCCTAGATGGAGATGGCATAAAGCCTGAGGACAGCAAGATAGCAGCGATCAGAGATTGACCGACTCCCCGCACGCTGAAAGAGTTGCGGTCGTTCTTGGGGTTAGCAAATTATTATAGAAAGTTCGTGAGGAACTTTTCCACTATTGCTGCTCCCCTTCGTAGGTTGCTAAAGAAAGAGGCAATCTGGAAGTGGGATAAAGACTGCACGGTAACCCTCAAGACGTTAAAGCGGACCTTAACGGAGTACCCTGTCCTTAAGGTAGCTGATCCATCATTACCATTCGTCGTCATCACTGATGCAAGTCAATATGGTATAGGTGTTGTTCTACAACAAGACGATGGTAATGGATACAGACCCGTAGAGTTCATGTCTGCTAGAATGCCTTCAGAAAAGATAGCGACATCCACGTACGAGAGGGAACTCTACGCTCTCAGGCAAGAGTTAGACCACTGGAGACACTACTTGCTTGGGAGGCACTTTAAAGTATATTCAGACCACGAGACACTAAGGTGGCTGAAAATGCAGGCCAAAAGCTAACTAGGTGGGCCGCAGAGATAGACCAGTATGATTTCGAGCTCAAGCCAGTCAAAGGGAAATACAATGTAGTTGCGGACGCTCTGAGTAGGAGGTCAGACTACTTTGGAGCAATAGTGCACTATCTGGATATAGGGAGAGACTTGCAACAGAGAGTCAAAGAAGCGTATGCACAAGACCCTATCTATAGCGACCTCCTCAAGAGGGTTAAGGAGGCACCAGAATCAGAACCAGATTACCGCACTACAGACGACTTGTTATTTGAGAAGACTAATGTTGTTGACCGCCTACCTCAGGCGTCCTTATACCTGGCCTGGTACGAAGGCCGACTGCATAGAATATGTACGCAGTTGCAAAGTATGTCAACGGAACAAGACTACTACGCGAGGCCCTCTAGGTCTTCTCAGACCATTGCCTATCCCAAAAGGACCCGGAGATTCAGTGTCTATAGATTTCATGGACGCTGGCGTCAAAAGTAGACATGGCAAGACTCAAGTCATGGTCTTAGTAGACAGGTCTAGCAAGTACGACATTTTCATTCCTTTGCCTTCTGAGGCACGCGTAAATTTAGTGATCCGAAAGTTTTTCGACCATTGGGTCAGTGAACATGGGCTACCGTTGTTTATAGTAAGTGGCAGAGACACCTGGTTCACTAGTCAAAATTGGCAGGAATTAATGAAAGTCTATGGATCAAAGTTGTTAATGTCGTATGGCCGTCATCCAAAGACAAACGAACAGACCGAACAAAAGTCCTTCAGCAAGTTTTAAGGATGTACATTAGGCCCGATCAACTGGACTGGGATGAGATGCTCCCAAAAGTAGCCAGTGCCTACAATAATAGCGTGCACTTAGCCACTTGTCGCACTCCCAATGAGCTTTATAAGTCTTTTAAACCACGCAGACCGTTTGAAAACCGGGATCAGATTCAGAGGTTACCACCCGGTACCAGGGAGTTTGCAATACAGCACGAGAAAGAGATAGCTACAGTAGTTGAGAACCTCAGGAAGGCCTAGCACGGAATGATAGAACAAGCCAACAAACACCGTCGCCCTTCACAGTTCCTAGTCTGGGTCAAGTCAAAAAAGTTTGCTCCTGAGGAGAACATCTCGCAAAAGCTGCTACCTGCTTATAGAGGACCGTGGCCAGTCCTAGAAGTCAAGGGTGGAGAGGATGGACCATCCTACACGATAGAGATTCCAGCACACCTCCACACCTACCCAATTTTCCATGCATCAAAGTTGTTACCTTGTACAACGAGCCACCAATTTCCATCACGAAGGTCTATGATTCCTCCGGATATGGATGGGAGATACGACATTGATGGCATAGTAGGTGAGGATGTCTTCAAAACAGGAGGTAGAGGTCGTCCACAAAAACAGTACAAAGCCAGACTCTCTTATCAAGAACCTGAAGACGACCGCTGGTTCACCAGAGCATAACTTTTAGAGACAACTCCCAATATAGTCCGAGCCTATGAGAGATATAAAAAGGGTAAAGGTCCGACCTTGGACTGAAGTATTCTCGGAGGACCTCAAATTTAGGCCGGCGGGAGTGAAACGGTTTTCACTTTTGCAGAAGTAGATGCAGATCCCAGGGTTCGATCCCTAGACCTTACCTGCACCCGTGTACAGTATCGAGTAGACCCCTGTGTGTTTTGAACCCGCGACCTGTATTTTAGTAGTGACTGTACCTTGTCATAGGTCCTTGTAGTTGTAGGGGTTCGATCTGTAGATCTGTCAAGTAGGGGTTACAGATGTCTAGAGGTCGAAACTGCTAGGCTAGAGGTTTGTAGGTAAGTTGTAGGTCCAGTTGCATCGAGTAGGCAGTGCGACTGCATCGAGTCGGCAGTGCAACGCTGTGAGGTCAGCGGTACCGGTCCAGTTAGTCGCAGTCCAGTCAAGCAAGTACCGTGTGGGACTGTGTGCACCGAGGACCTGGAGGAAAGGGGCAGACCAGCTACCAACAGAAGTATAAATCAAGAGGCAGCGTCCACAGATTCATTCATTCGCTGCGTAAGCCATGCGGACGCGCTGTCTCAAGCGACTTGTGCGAGGTGGTCTGCAGAGCGCCCGAGGTCGAAGAGGGCTGGAAGAAGTTAGCGTAGCCATAGTTAGTGGTTAAGCGGCCATAGCCGCTGTAGATAGGAGAGAGACGCAAGAGTGTGGGGGGGGGGGGTATTCAGGGTGATCCAAAGTTGAGTGTGTGCGAACAGTGGTGTTGGAGACGGTGTCGAGAGTTGGGTTGTATAGGCGCTGAAGCACCATAGCCTGTTGAAGCAAGTTTGCGCCTGAACTGTGTTCTTGAGTCCCATATCTTTGAGTTTTGAGTGGGCGTTGTGCGCCAGTGTGAGTCGTCATCTGTTTGCATGTATGGGAAGCGAAGAAGAAAGCAAGTCTGATTGCAGACTACTGTTTGCATTTCAACAATTGGACAAGGATGGACCCCTCCTACCCGATGTGCCCCCCATCTGATTTTCCACCCCCCCATGCCTCAGCTGCTAGTTCTCTCTTTTGTTTTGCTATGTCAGCACTTCTACTCTCCTCCATTCCCTTTCCTTTCTCCCCGCCCTTGCACACCTCAATCTTTGGGTGAAATGCCCTTTCCTGACTTGAAAGGTTATTTCAAGGCAATGACCTGTCTTGGCCAACGCTCAGATCCACTCACATTTCACTTTCTTTGGTTCTCATGCCATACTTTCAGACAAGGACTCTTCGGGCTGAATATGGACGTAAATATGACCAGATACGTCCAGGAAATTACTGGTGTGAGCACGTCCTCCATCCCCTCATGCCCTCTGTCTTCCGCATCCTTTCATCGTGGGACATTGCTGGAAAGCTGGAAACCAACACATCTATTCATGCACCAAGTGTACGTCTAGACTCTCTAGTACATTTGTTACCATTGTATGTACCTAGCCACACATCACTCAGCCGATGGTGGGCCTATTACCCTAAAATCCCAATAGGGAGCTTCCACTGAACCCTGAGGAATGGACATGGCGGATTTCAAAAAAGGGTAAGTCTAGAATGCTTCAATCCATGACTGTCAAGGCAGCCTATAGGTTGTTGAGACCTAAAGTCGATGCTCCAGCGGTTGTGCAAGATAGATGGGTGAGGCATCTCAACATTCATATAGACCAGGTTCGTACAGTACGTTGGTTTCGATCTAGGAAGGAAAGACCAGCCAAATTTGCTTCACTTGAATGACAGATTATGCATAGATGTCTGGCTACTAATGACGGGCTGATAGGCCACTCAACGCTAGAACAGAGAGGATTAGCATTATTGTGGTGCGGTTCTTGCCAAATGGCATTCCTTTGATGTAAATATCGAGAAACCATTGAACACATCTTCACTCAGTGCCCAGGGGCTATCCTTATGTGGCGTCATTGGGATTGTATTTGGCGAAGACTAACCGGCCTCGGGTGGCCTTGGGAGTGGAGAGCCCTTTTACTTGGCCATTGGATCCGGTTGCCCTGTCCCTTTCAACCTTTCAGTCGAATTTGTTTCGTCTTGGTAGGAAAGCTATCATATGTGCTCATGTAATAGAGGATGTACGTATGGAAGGGATGAAAGTTTTTCATAATGTCAAACAATTCGTGGAAACAGAAATTCGGGCCCAATTGGCTAATCTTAAAGGCAAATTAAAATATCTAACTCAGAAGAAAGGCATCAAGCAATATATTCTCAAATTCACAATGGACTGGCTAGGGGGATCACAGGAACAGGGTATGGGACAGATGGTATGGCCTGATGAGAATGAGTTTGTGATGCCTTTAAAAAAGAGTTACTTTTTGTAGTTTAATGACTGGTTTGATATTCAGCCAGGGGAGTCCTTCAGAGATGCTGCATGCTTTTTTGAACCGTTCCCCCCTTCAGAGACAACTTTGGTGGAGCTTCAATGGTTTGATGGGGGGGGGGGGAGAACAATGAAGAATGAATCCTCATTATCAGGAGGGACATAACTGCTAGATGTGCATGACCTATATGGCGGTCTGTTCAAGACTGAAGAGGTGGTTTGATCCTATTGTGCAAGGAAGATGAGCGATAGCGAACTTCAGCAATCAAACAGCATCATACATATGAGTCCAGATAGTCGTGACCTCGAACCAACAACAAAATTGCTTCACGAGATTCACCAAATAAGAACACACCAAGAGTTCATAATTGACAATGCTGAGATAGTCCCATCATCATCAACGAAGAACCAAAGTTGATATCCTATCTGGCGCTCGGCGCCCAGACTACATGTGCCACATCCTATCTAGCCTACACTACGATGCCAAAAGATGACGTCAACAGCTTTCCCGAAGTACGCGCATATGGCGACCAATGTCGCACGCTTCCAGCACCAGGTATGTCTCTCACCACACTCACAACCTCGTTCCCCAACGTATAGATGCCACTAGCACCCAAGGACCACCCTGCGCCTCACCCAGCTTACAGCAGCGCAGCTCGGCTATGGCTGCGTGCTCCTTCCCTGCTCGCCCGTGAGAGCGTAGGCGCCAACCAGCATATAGCGCAGCAGCGTTTGTGCAGCATGCAGCCAGCACCCGAATGTCGAATACGGAGGCAGGCCCTTTGCTATATCGAAGTGGCCTGCCTGCGTGCAGTCCCAGGAAGCTTCCAGTAGGCCCCGGTAGCCTGAGGCCCAGCTCGACGAAAACAGGCCTTGGGCCTGAGGTGGTTGCATGTGCCCAACTGCCTTTGGCCTGTGTTTGGCCCAGTACMYGTATCCAGCCCAGSGCCTGCTTCACATACATTCACACAGGCGGCCCAGGGCCTGGGTTCACTCAACCAACTGGCGCTGCGCAACTGCCTGAATTTCCTTGAGTTGCGCAGAGGCCGAAGTACGGCCCTGAGGGGCCTCGTCGAGCCTGCCTTCACTTAGGGCGGCCGACAGGCTCCCGGAAAGGGGCTGAATGGGGCTCATAGAGGCAGTGGCCTCGCATTCCCTCCTCCTTGGCTTCAACAGTCCTCTGAGAAGCTCAGTCTTCGACCATCGGGCGCTTTCCTTTCTGCAGAGATTTCTCATAGTGGGCTACCACTTGTGGGACGGTCTGCATGAGTTCATCCCTAGTAAACCATCGGTCCTCCTTCGGATCAGTATGATGTCGGAACCGAACGCGGTACTGCAGCTTCGGTTTCGGAGGACGTCCCCTGCCTGTTGGTCTTGATACCGACAGCTCTCTGTGGTGCACGATACCATCGATGTCCACCTCTCCGTCCATGGTTGGGGGCAGCATTGAGCGGCGAGATGGAAACTGATTAGTTTCTTTGGATGGTGCAAGTTTGGAGGCGTGAAAGACGGGGTAAGTACGAAGATGACCTGGGATTCGGATTACATAAGATGGCCCATCTGGATCAGTACCGACAATATCTAAGACTTCCCATGGTCCAAAGTACTGTGGCATGAGTTTACGGGAAATCCCATACTCCTGTCCCAGTTCTGAGGACTTAAACTCTGTTCCCAACCTGAAAGGTAGAAGGTCGACGGTGTCTGTTCTCAGACTCTATCATTGCCGCCTGTGCCTTCTGCATCTGCTCTACCGCCTGCTGCATGTTCTGTTCATATCTGTAGGCAAACTCTAAAGTACCCGGTGCAGTCGTTGATTAGTTCTCATGAAGGAGAAAGTCAAGGGGTAGTCTAGGCTTGAAAGTCAGGAGTAAACTGTTCGGGCTCACCCCAGTGGCACTGTGTACAACATTGTTGTACAGGCTGGCGATGAGAGCAAGCTTCTCATCCCTGTCCACCTGGTTGGGCTTAATGTAGTGCCTCAACAGGTGTTGCACAACGCGATTCGGTTGCTCTGCCTGTCCATTGGCCTCTGGGTGATTCCCAGAAGTCATTTGCAACTGAGTTCCCTGCTCTGCAGCAGCGGCCTTCCACAACTCGCTGGTAAACCGAACATCCCTGTCACTGACAATAGACTTCGGTAAACCAAAGTCTCTAACCCAGTTCTCTTTGAACATCCGGATCACATACTCCGTCTTTGCTGTTTCCGACATTGGTACTAACCTAGCATACTTACTAAATCTATCCACGATGACGAAGATGTGACGCATCCCACTCTTGCTGGTGATTAGAGTATCCATGAAATCCATGGACAAACTCTCACCAGGCCGTTCCGGAATCAGAGGCTTCAAGAGCCCAAGAGGAGCCTGAGTGCGTGGCTTGTCCCTTTGACAAACTTGACAAGTCTCCACGTACAGCTGGGCATCTCGCATCATCGTGGGCCACCAGAACCGCTGCAGCAGATTGGTTGCGGTCTTCTTGTACCCAAAATGGCCGGTGGCATCATGGCACTCACCTAAAAACAAACTAAGCAAAGACTCGCTATTTGGGACACACAATCGTTTATTCCCGTCCTTCTCAAGGAATAGCAAGCCATTGACCAATTCAAACTCGGCAGAAGTCTTCTTGTCCTTCGCCTCAAGTCTGCGTATGATCTCAGACATGAACTGATCCTCGCGATAGGCTTCCACCAAAGACTGAGTAACACTGTCCGTCAGATCGAACTCAGTAATCAG